>VZRN01002185.1:98807-218622 GCA_013397935.1 Dasyornis broadbenti | reverse complement strand
AAAAAAAAAAAAAAATCCTAACCCTAGAGGAACCTGACTTTATTCCCATCAGATTTTAAATGGCTGGGTGAAAGTAAGGGGTGGAGAAATGAATGTAGAGAGTCAAAGCCTTCCATTGAAGGCTGAGCTTGAGAGCCTTGCCTTGAGTGCATGATCCAGCAGTTTGTGACAGTGGGAATTCCTGAACACCTGAGAGTGAGCAGCAGTGCTTCCAGGCAGGTCCTGCTAAGGGGGAAGAGAAAATTGCACCATATGAAGGCAGGCCAGGTAGCAAGAAATGCTTGCAACTTCACTTGCTGATAAAATGAAAAATTAAATTCTAGTTCCAGGAGAGTACAAAAATTGTCTACAAATTTATAAATCCTCATTATATTAAAGATTTTTTTAATGGCATGTGCCACACTTTATTATTTGATTTAAATTTTTGCTCACAAAAGCATGAGGCTGCCAACAGCTGTGGAGAACACCAGCTTGTCGTTTACGAGCTTTTCTTTTTTTATGTCTGTATTTTTAGATTGCATGTGGGAAAGAAAAGGTTAATCACTGTGCAATCTTGAAATCTAGATTTGGTTCAGACTTAAATATTGATATTGATGTCAAACAATTAAACCTCTTCAGCTAGTAATTTGAAGTTTGATATGCTTCTGTGCTTTTCTTGCATTTTTGTTTAATGCAAATGGTAACATTTAAGTTTCATCTCATTTTAAATTTCTAAGCCATTTGCTACACTGAGCTGATCATGTAACTAGTTCTGTCGTTAATCTCAGTCTGATACTAGATTATGTTTAATCTTGATTCATTGTTAATTGCTGTATTCTTAATGTTGGAAATGTGTTCTTTGTAGCTATTTTTGTTAGTGACTTGAACAACAAACTTAATTTTCCAGGTGACACAAAACTAAATATTTTATGGACTTTGTTGGCTTTTAGTAGTTAGTTTATACATTTGACCAGCTTCTCAGTTGCTTCTTTCTTTGGGTAGCAGTCTGGAAGTCTTGTGGATCATAGTGGGTCAAGTTTATCTATCTGTATAGAAGTGCTCCAATTTCATAGAGGTAACGTGTTTAATCAAGGGATTTGTGTGTATTGTTAATCCAGTCTAGTTAACTGCTATGTTATTGATGGAAAGTCTTAACAAGCAAAATCCTTCTCTGACTTCTTCCTTGCTTGACTAAGTGTGTGATGAAAAGAGATTTACCTTTGAACAGCCAACTAATTTGTACACGTAAGATCAGCTCTTTCTGTTGAAAGAATCAACCTTTCACCTGGGAGAGAAATCTTCCTGCTGCTGTTGCTGTCATCTTTGGTTACAATTGTTTTTAATGTTCATCTTCCTGGACAGCTGCTGTTTCCTCCTCCATCCAGTAATCTCTTTCAAAACGGGAAAGATCTTTATTTTCATTGAAACTTAATCCAAAGGTCCCTTGTATCTGCTGATTGTTTCATTCATCAAATACCTTTATTCAGCTGCATTTGAAAACAGTTGAAATACACTTGTCAGTTTTACTTTGACCGCTGAGGTCAGTTTGAATGGTCTTTGTTCTGCCAGCTCATAATGCCTTGCAGAATTTCTCACTTTCATTTGCATTAACCATGCTACTTATTTCAAAGACTACAATTTCTGTGTGTGAAACACCTATAAATACTGCTTTTGATTAGCTGACATCTCAATTATCTGACTGTGGTTCTTGGAAGATTAAGATAAGATGCCGTCTAGTTGATGATGAACTATCTTCTGACAATTCAAGGTTGTCTGCACTGTTTCTGGAGTCATGAGACACCTATTAATATGTGTTCCTCTGTAGTGTATTTGATAGTTTGTTCACAGTTGTGGAGAAAACAGTCTTGTTTGTTCCTGTGTGTTTCTCATTCCTTCACCTCATTCTGTCAGAAAGCAGTTGCACCTCTTCTCATCACGTACAGAAGTACATGTGTGCTTCTTTCCCTTTTGTAAGTTGTGTTGTTTTGTTGCTTTGGGTTCATGCATTGTGGTGGTTTTTGATTGTTGTTTTTTTTTTCTTTTTTTTCTTTTTTAAATAAATCTGCGCTACAGTTTCTCAACTGTTTCTCAGAAAGGATGCTCTTCAGCCATTTTTTTGGTCTGTTTACATACCTGATGCTCTGTCATCCCATCTTTTCATATGCACTTCCTTCAAATTCATCTTTCCTTCTCTTTGACTTGTCTTTCAAATGAAGTGCTTCCCTGTTTAGAAAGCTTTCCTATGTGTTTCAGTTACAGAGTCTCAAAATTCTCTATATTAAGATGCAAAGATATACAGAACTCTGAAGGCAATCTGGTGTGGAATATAGCACACTTGTGGGGGATCCTTTACAGATTTATTTAGAATTAGGGATAGAAAAAACCTTTGGCTGGATTCCCATAAATATGATGTCAGGAAGGATAGAGATTGACTGTCTTTTTGAGGTTATTGCTTTATTCTGTGGAGTTTTTTCAGAGTTGGAATTGGTGCCCTGGTATAATGCTGAGGTGTGTGTTGCATGTTGTGTTTTGCGAGCCACGTTTTTGATATTTTCTGATGAAAGAGTGGTGCCTTTGGTATGTGGAGTAAAAGAGGTTGTGGAAGTTGGCAAGGCCAAATGCTGAAGTTCCAATTTTTTTTTTAAATTTGGAGAACTTAAAAGCAGGATGTTGCTATTTTAAGTAGAATTTCAATTCCTGTCTGTTCAAGTCTGTCAGTGTCTCTCTCAAACCAAAACCAAGGAGCTGATGTAAATGGAGCCTTGCAGGCAGAGAAATTAAATGTAAGAAATACTCTTTGTCTCTCCAGACCCTCTGAAATCTACGATTAGCTTTGGCTTCTGATTTCCTTAAATCTAAGAGCTTGTATCACTTGATACCCGGGAAGACCATTAGAGGATTCTTTAAGGGGATGGAGTCCAGGAACTTCTTTCTTAGATGGAACAGTAGAGCTTTCTCCTTAGCCTTGGAAGAAGTGCTCAAGGTAGAAAAAATTCAGTGACCACCTTATTTCTGTCCTCTCTAGTCCTCCTGGTTGCATGGTTTAACTTGCCTGTTTAACCTGGCATAGTTTTCTCCTGGATGCCATAGAAAGATTCTCTGCCAGTGTCTGAGGAAGTTCTACTTGTCTTGAGGAGAATCTGTCTTATTGCTACTTTCTTGGCCACACAATTTGTTCTGTTCCAGACAGTGCCAGTGTTGGTTATTGGGATGGATGAGAGGAGGAGGCTGTCAGAAGAATAACTGCTTACAAAACAATAGGGTTTATTGCCTCTGTTTGCTTGGGTTCCACAGAGCTCCATCCTGCTGCTTTCTCCCCCTTTTCCCCACATCCTCAGTGCAGCAATGGGTTCTTCTGTCTAAATGCTGACTGTTGTTTGTGCTTTCACTCTGCGTGCAGCTCGGCTGAGCATTCCCATTCAACCAGCACAGAGTGGCTCAGATTCCCTGTTGGAACAACGCTGTCATCAGGTCACAAGCTGTTCTGGCTCATAATAAAAGTCAGGGATAAGCTTTCAGATGTGCTTCTTTGTTGTGGTGTGTTCTTTTCCCCCTTCGTATTTGGCTTAGCCCAGCCTGTCAATTTACTGTTTCCCCTCCCTTTTACATGCCCTGTGTTAGTTGTCAATCCTCTATGTACCCCACCCATTTCTCCTCCTCTTTCCAGAAACTTCTCCCTTCCCGGTTAATCCATTGGCCCATTTGAACTTCTCCCCTCCCCGAGCTTCCCCCTATTGGTTTATTGTACCCAACCCCGCCTATGATCCCTCCCCTTTTCCTCACCTATTGGTCTAAGATTGTTCCCACCCCTGAGCCCACCCCCGTTTAAAAACTTGTGTGATTCCCCTCACTCAGGGTCTTCGGTTGCTGGTTCCCTTGAGGAGAATAAATTTCTGTGGATACTACAGCGGAGTCCCCTCCTTCCTCCTTGCTCGTGCTGGCACCTGCATCAGAGCCCTGCCTCACACGGTGAGGATCAGCACGTTTGGGTTTGCGGATGTCCACAGACCCGACGTGGCGAGCCACCGGGCAGCTCTGACCGCGTCAGCTGGTGCCCAACTTGTGGGGCACAAACCCACGACCCTGAGATCACTTCTTTGGCTTGCATCAGGTTTTGCTTTCAGGATTGTTCTTCTAAGGAGGAGCTCCATATAGGGTCTCCTTTTGGAGGTTTGTTCTCATTATAAGAGTTAAAGAAGATCCCTTGGAAGTAAGAGAGTGTTTTTGCAGGTGGAGGAGACTTCCTGAGACCTGTAACCTGCCACTAGAGGTACCTGTTCAAAGATCTGTGTCTTCTACTCACAGCATAATCTCTGCTTTCTGAAAGGCTCAAAATTGAGAGAATTTCTCAAAGAGAAAATAAAACCAAGAAATGTTAATGCAAGTGCCTCCTTGCCCAGGCCTACAACTGACACATTTTGAAAAGCACCATTAAAGAAAAGCAGAGCAGCTAGTGCCTGTGATGTGGAAATATTTTTGTTCATAACAGAAAAAAAAGAGTGTGTTAGTTTGTGAATTCCATTTATTGTGACATCCAGAAAAAATTACCTGCAGAAACTGATTTGAGCTGAGCAAACAGAGGGATTAAAGATGCCATCAAAAACTTATTACTACGGAATTGCATCCTGAAATCTAAAATTGAAATTTAAAGGTTTTTTAATGCACAGAAGTTGACATGTTATCTGATATGATAGTGAAGTTTATTTGTCCAATGATTGTCTGGAACTTGTGAATCCGTATATACAGTAATTTCTGTTTCTAAACCAGCATTTTCCTCAGTCCTACTGTTCTTACCACAGTTTGAAGGAGAATAAAAGAACCTGATATTAAAGGAGAAGTCACTAAGGGTCATGAGCAGCATTTTTATGAGCTTTCATTATTAATCAAGACAAAATATTATATTGATAGGTGGTAAAGGTGTTTTTCTAATCACGTGTCCTTTCTCCAAATATTCCTACCCTACTTTCCATTGTTGTTCACATACTTGAGGAAGTTTGGTGATTTTAACATCTTAGGTGGCTGTTGGCTTTTCTTTCAGTGTTGTGTAGAGGTTTAGTGGAGATGGCTTGATGCTGGTATGAAAACGTGGTATTGGACCATAGTGGTGAAAAGCAAATCACCCATCATCTGAGCTCTTGTACTTAGGGTTGTGAGCCCCAGCACACTCATGCAGCAGTTACAGCCCCTGTAATGGCCGTCAGTCTGTTGTGTGTGTGAAAGCACGACAGTTATGTCCTCTAATTTAGCTTATAAATTATGAAACTGTTGAGGAGTTCCATACTGGGCCTGAATGAGAAGTTTTGTAGCTTGAAAGGCTTGGATTTGTGTAAGAGGTTAAAAAGAGAAAAGCTGATTATTCCTTTTCCCCATCCAGCCCTGCTTCTTGCTTTTGCACAACACACGCCTTTGTGACCGTTTATAATGCATCAGTTAAAACACGACGCTGATTTGGAGTCCTAGCATTTGACAGGGGGAATCAGAAAAGTTGCTGCTGGGGTAAATATTTTGCAACTGCTGTCTTAAAAATGATAAAATTCCATGAAACTGAGGGAAAACGATACAGCTTTGACATTGTTATAAGACACTGTGTTTGTGTGCAGCTGGCATCACACAGCGAAGGCTGTAGCATAGTCTGAGGATTTTGGCTATATCAGGCTACTGCTGCCAGCCATCTCTTCTTGCAGAAATTGCCACTTCCAAAAGCAAGAATACCTCAACAGGATGTATCTGTGCACCACTTTTCAGTCTGGTTACTTAATGTAACACCATTTTTATATGCACTTCAAGCAAATGTGGCTAAGATGCAGAGGAGTATGTTGTATTCTCCCCATCCTCCTCCTGTGCAAAAGGGTTGCTACTTTTGGCAAAGACGTGTGGTGATAGTAACAGCTTAGGCATCTAGTGAAATCCTCCAAGCTCCTCTGAGATCATACTCATAATTACATTCATGCTTCTAGTCTGATTTTAATGAGACGAGGTAAATGTCGCCAGTTTCAAATCTCAGAGTTTGAACAAATGCTATGCATTACACAATATGAAGACCGTGAAGTAGTTGTTGACCACGACCTCTCCTCATCTTCCTGGAGTTTAAAAGATGCTGCATCATGCAGCTGTTTCTTGTCTTTTTGATTTTTTTATTCATTTTTCTTTCCATCTCAGTACTATACATTGGCATCTATAAATAGTATAAAGGCAACTTTGGGGCTGGAATACTGGGCTAGTATTTCCGAATAATTTAACACAGCACTTATTTTCATGGCATCAGCTTTTCTATCATGCTTAATTTTTATGGTAATACATTAATTTGGTAGCAGTTCTCATGAATTTAGCCAAATGGTAATTTTATAAAAGTTCTGGCTGTATTTAGCTGTAAACTGTCTCCTTTTTGTTCTGAAGAAGTAACTCATATCCTTCCTAACTTCTCAGTTGTCTGAGAATGAGATTTAAAAACTACAAGAGTGGACTAGCATTACTAACAAGTTTGTATGAATATATAGTTTGTCAGATGGGAGTTATTTGTCTTTGCTTACTGTAAGTTAGAGTACTCTTCTCCTTTTCTGTTTTTCTCAGCAAAGGGTATAGTAATATACACTCTTCAGAACTCTGAATTGTTTTTATGGATATTGGAGGAGGCAGAAACTCATGTTAAGATGATGATGTTAAATGGTTTCCTCTGAATATGACGTCTTCCATTTCTTCTGAATGGGTCCTTGTGTGCATTAGTTTCTGAAGGGAAGAACAATTCTAAAGCTGAACCAGCTCTCAAGAAAATTTTACCTCTGAGAAGCACTATATTTCTTCAGTTACAGGTTAACACAATACTCATTGTCTGCAAACTTGATAATGTGAATTTAAAGTAGGGTTTTTTGTGCATGGTGTGCACTGGGAGCCACTGGGAGCCTCTGCTGTAGTTGAGAGGCACTCTAGTTTATAGAACCGATGGATTACAGTAAAATTAATCTCTTTCAGCAGCAACCATGTGATTTGAGTACTTTGTTGTCCAAGGCAGAAGGACCATTTCCCTGCAGGAAAAGATCAATTGATTCATGGAATAGGAGTGGTTCCCCCAACTGACAGTCACATGAATGCCAAAGATTATCTATGCAATCTCAGTCTTTCTAAAGGGTTAAGGAGACTCATCCCAATAAAATCTAATCTATAATTGTTGGATCCAAAGAGGTATTTAAGGGGAATGCAGTTGTAATTGCTGCCACCTAGAACTACTGTGATGATCTTTCCTTGCTTACTCCATAGTTACACGTGCATGAACATCTCTGGTGTTCAGATGTTCTTTGACATATTGCATAAAAAGTTTGTATCAGAGATACGGTGTGACACAATAGATTCAGTAAGACTGAATTTACTACTACTATTGTACTACTAGTATAGTAATTTACTAGTACTATTTTTGCAACTACTATGATAGGCTTAAGAAAAACTTAAATCCATAATGTTTATTAGAAATACTTACCTGAAGTTGTTTATCACAGACTTGCTATGAGAAGTGTATTTTATGTGGAAACGCCATATGTATATACAAAAATACAAACACACTTGACTTACTGTTGTTCTTTACCTGACTATAAATGTGAGATTTTTGCAATGGATTGTGGTCATACCAAATGCCTTAGCTGGAATAGAAAGTATTTCTTGTTTTACTGGGTGATTTCCACTCAAATAACCACGTTTGTGTATTTTACAAACTGGAACCAAGCATACCTCTTTGAAAAACAGAAAACTAGCTCTCCTGCTTTCTTGGAGGACAGCTCCGGTGTTTTGTCAGCTGGAGTGGCTTCAGCTCTGCTGCTGCCCAGAGAAGAGTCACATCAGGACAGCCCCGGGCCAAGTGTTCACTGTCCTCCAGATTAGGATTTGCTTGGGGTCCTCTGCACAGCTCCTCTGTCTCTGCCTGTGTGTGTCTGTGCATGTGAATTGCACACCACGGCTCTTCCCCTCAGATGCTTCCCATCTGTCCTGAGTGCTCTGGGCTGCCTGGGATGTTCCCAGGGTGCAGACTGGGTGAGGAGGATTGGTGGCCTATGGGAAGGGACTGGGAAAGGAAAAGGACCCTGGGCAATGTGACTGAGGTGGCCCTTCTGAGGCTGCTCAGCTCTTGGAGGGAGTGATGCAGTGAAGGTGCTATTCTAGGACTATGACCTTTAGTTCCCCCCCATTGTTTGCAAAGGGGAAATAGGAAAATATAATGTAAACTGAAGGCTGTTGTCTTGGTGGAGGAGTTGCTGTTTGTCATGTAGCATGGATTTAACATCTTGAAGATTGACTAGAACTGCTTTTCCTCCTGATTCTGTTTTATCCTTCCCCTCCAGCTCTTCTTTTTCATGAAACGAAATCCTTGCAAATACTTTTAGCAGGGAGTATATTCCTGATAATGTTGCAAAAGAAAAATGTTAAAAATTGGGCAAAATTTGGAATTAATTTTTCAAGGAAATTACAGCTCTTACTTGCAATCAAATAAATACAAAATGTTTAAGTTATTTTTTTTGCCACAGACATGCTACAAAACAGCTCAAACTTTCTTAAAAATCCCAGTTGCAATTTACATTTAGGCTGTAAAGTTAGTGGCATATTGTTATTTAATCAATTTTAAAAAGGCATTTCCATTTTGGTAGAATGATGACTGGAAGGGCTGTTCAGTGACTCATTCCTTTATCTCATATTATAAAGTGTAATGACATTGAGAGGGTTGAGTCTTTATAAACTACAGATTATTTTGTTCTCTGGTAAAAGGGTCCCATCAGGCTTTATAGGAATCTGTCTTCCTTCTCTTCTCTCAATCATATTTGTACCACAGCATCCCTCACGTGATTGGCCTGCCAGCTGCTCAGTGTTCTTAGAGTGAAGAAAAGTGTCCTTGTAGGTCATATTTGATGTTCAGACTTTCTGGCCTACCAGGTCTAGTTTAGGAAACTAGCATTATTGAATGTAATGTAGTTTGGTGTTTTGTTTTGGTTTGGGTTTTTTGGGGGGTTTTTTTGGTTTTTTGGGGTTTTGTTTTTTTTGTTGGTTTTTTTTTTTTTTTTTTGTTTGTTTGTTTTGTTTTTTAATCTGAGTTCAGATTGTAAGTCAGTTATGCTTTGCTGTTTGGTTTGATAAAAAGTATTGATTTTTTCTCTCCTGGTGTTGCCTAATGTTTTTACCAAGAGTTTTATTACAACCTGTCATATAACGAAAATAATGTAGGGTTTTTTTAAGCATGCCCATAAGCTCTGAAAGTGTGCTAGGCTCACCAGTTTGTACCCAGGTGTCTTAGATAGAACAGCACATTTGAAGACCTTGTCTGTGAAGTTCTGAGACAGGTGGAATTCAATGGACAGGTTTTTAACCCATTATAAAATGTTACCTTCATGCAAAAGATGAAAGCTCTGATGTACTCTTTTCTGAGGAAATGTGGTTTGAACTTTAATTGAAAGCTTGAGTGTAGAATATTTGCAGGTAGTCTGTCTGGTTTCCATTCTGGCTTTTTTGGGGTAAGCCAGTGCAACAAGCGTGTTTATCGTTCACAGGAAGCTGAGTGACCAACAAAAGGGAAAATATAAAACTTAGAGTAGAGAAGCTCTTAACTTCTTGACTACCATGTCTGACTGTATTCGCTCACTTTAATGTCTGCATTTGGGTGTGAAACCAGACTGCTGCAGAAGACGGTGTTACCATATGGATGCTGTTACTTGGGTGCAATAGTGCCAAAGAGGTTAATAACGTTTCCATTGTGCCTACGCGCTTCAGATGTCTCACAAGAAACTAATTTAATAACACAGTTTTTGTTGCACAGTAGCAAATCTCTGTTTCTTTTCTTTATTATTTCTTGCTTGGAAAGGCGCTGCACAATAACTGAAAATAGAATAAACAGAGACGCTTCTGTCTTCAGGTATTAGTAGCATTATGAAAGAAATTCTGACTAGGTCAGTTTAAGAGATTAGATTTTACTTGTAATTTAAAATGGGGCAGGGAAACAAACTAAACAATAAGAAAAATGTTTGTAGTTATCAACAAAACCATTTCATCTGTATGTGCAAGGCTAACTTAGGGAATGAATTGTAGGACTAGCTAAACTTTTAATCAACAGTTTTTTTTTCTAGAAGTGCTTTTTAAAAATACAGCTGTCAGGTTACCTTTCAATGCTTGGTTCATAGCATTACCAATTCAAGTTGTGTGTTTTAAATCCAAACCACTAAGCATTAAATTAAAAAAAAAAATCTTTGTCTCTGACATTGCACTAATGAGTTGTGCTGTGCCAGTCTCCAGCAGGGCTGCTAATAAGTAGCTTTGATTCTGTTTCATGAGTTTTTATGTTACAATTTGGGTAGATAGTAATAAAAGGCTAGGAATAGCTGATTGTGTTGGCATGAGAATGAATGTTCCCCTTGTAGATCAAAATAACTTGAATAGCTTTTGATACTGGATTTCAATCCTTACAGATAAAATGCCTGCTAACAGAAAGAGTCTAGTAGCTAGAGTTTGCAGGCTGGGGCAGTTTTGACTTTCAGGCATCATGAGGTACAATATTTTGAAGAAAATTTCTCGAAAAAGAGAAACCTGATCTGTCTCTCCCAATTTTGCCATTTTATTTTGCTCTTGGCTTAAAAGGGATTTGAATTTTGGCTGTTAATGTAACAATCTGTTTACCTTGGCAGAGCTGGGCCTAAGACCAACCTTTGTTGGTTAACAAATAAAATTAGTTTGAGCTCACTGTCCATGGAGTGTTTTCTCACACCATGAATCATTGTGTGAACTGGGACACAGTTTTAGTCCTGTTGCTGAGGAGAAATCTAGCACAGCACTTCAAGAATCAGGTGTCTTGTACTTACAGATGTAAAGCACAACTCTGATCTGCTTTTTTCTTAACAAAGCTGGATCACTGTTGCCTCTACTATCAATCCAGCTTCTGTGAAGACAAAATTTCACCTCAAAAGAAATAAAAAAGATTAAGTTTGACTGGCAGAATGAACTTTTCAGAACACGGTTTGAGAATGTGATGTGGTTTAGCATGCTTTAGAAAATGAGGTTAATTTAAAAATTGCAACTGCATGAACCTATAAATTGTAAAGCACTTTTAGGCTGTTATATGCTCTCCAAACTTCAGTACCGTGATAAGTGAGAATTTTGAGTGATCTCAGAAGTACCTTCCCATCAGTTTGTCACAATCTGCACATTTGTTAGGTGTGCTCTTATTTGTCTTTCCAAACTGTGCTCTTGGTCTCCTTTGAAGAGTTTATAAACATCTTGATTGTGTGGTCCTATTTTGGTGACTCATATGTCTCTGACAGCTTACACACTTATGTTACAGTAATCAAATTCTCTGAGAGGAGGCAGCTTTTAAAAATATTTATATGTGTTTTTTAATAAGTGGAAACTTTTATAGACAGAGAAAAGCCTGAACAGTAAAGGGTTGGGGTTTTTTGTTTGTTGAAACAAACTTCCAGTAAGACAAAAGTGATTGAACAGCGGCAGCTGTCCGTATGTGAATTAGTGCAAGCCAGACAAATTTCAGAGAGTTAACTCCAGTGCCTCCAGCCTACCCAAGCAGCTGTAGAGTCAGGTCAACAGCCCCATCCCACCTTGTGCTGCCTCAACTTAAGAGAGGGAACATAATTAATAAGAAAACAGTCAAAAATCATGTCATTTTTGCAGCCTTCCTAAGGGAGAATTGCAAGCCCAGCAACAGATTCTAGAACTCATTAAAAATATGGGACTTAGAGAGTGGGAGAGTTGTTTGTCTTCCTTCATTATGTCTTGCTGCAGTCTGAATGTTGAGGAGTGTTTGAAGAATCAGGAGCTGGAGCCAGCCCAAATCCCTGCTCCGTTGCCATCTCCCCTTACAGCTCTCTACCCACCTCCTAGTTGCTTAGGAAGAGCAAAGCAGTATGTAATTGCACTCACAGCAAAATCAGAATAGGATTTTAAAGCTTTCTAAGTAGGGAGGAGAAATGACTTGGCACATGCAAAAAGCTTTGGGTCCTGAAAACAAGTATGTCTTAGTAGGTTCCTTAAAAGTGAAGACACAGGGCCTTGCTTTCAAAAGCTCTTTCCTGGGGTTCAACCAAATCGGAAATACCCTGCTAAACAGTCTGAATGTTGCGTTTTCTGAGCCACGGTGCTGTTGTGTTCTGTGGAGATAAAAATTATCATTGATGTGTGTACCTTGGTGTCACTGCTTGAATCCAGTAGTCTTTAGAGAGCTATTGTGTAAATTCTGAACCAAATGCACTGGTTGCTCTGGGGTGAAGTATATGTATGTGTGTGTGTATATATAAGTATATATATACTTATAATAGTGATGTTAATTTAGGGACTCTAGTTCATGTATTAGAAATATGATTATTTGACTGAGATAAGGGTTGGACTTTCCAGATCTTCAAGTCCCTGAGGTTTCAAAAGTCCAAACCCCCAACTTTCTTGAATGAAGGGCAGATGGAGACTCTGCCTCTTGGGGTAGATTTGGAGACTTCCAGAATGGCAAGTCAGAAAACCTGTAGTTCATAACTTCCAATGCCAGGAGGAAGGCTCCTGCTCCACCTGAAGATCTGCAATTAGAGAACAGATTCACTGCTTTTGTAGGTGATGGAGGTCTGGGTACTCAGTCCAGCAAAGCACCCAAACTGGTAAATATGAGCCATGCAGAAGCACCAGGAGAAAGTGGGAAGTGGTAACAGTAGGGAAATTCCCTGCTGCCAGTGTTGGAGTCTCCCATCTACTGACCTGACCTGACCTGACCTGACCTGTCATCTAGAAAGACTTGTTGCCTGCCAGGAGCTTGGATCTGGAACAGTGTGGCAAGACTGCCAAAGCTTATCTGCCTTCAGACTGCTACTCCCTGCTGCTTTCCCATGTAGGTTTCAGTGATACTGCCTGAAGTGATATGAAATGATCAGCTGGTATGGTTCTGGGGTGATGACCAAGGGTGTGGGAGCCTGGGTGGATTCTCCTTCATCCGTTGTGTGAGAGCAAAGGGCATTGGGATGAGTGGACAGATCCTGTGGGTAAGCTGGTTGCGTAGTTGGTGTCAGCAACACAATTCTGGTTTTATGATCATGAGACTCTTTTTGAGGATTGCTTAGAAAAGATGGGATTTACCTGACTAGGGCAAGAGCATCTTTGCTAACTATCTTATGAGCAATTGGTGGGCCAGGTTGGCAAACAAAATAGGATACAAACAATGGGGACCTTGTAATCAAAAAAAAATCAGGACTAAAGGGGGCCCTTCCCAAGCATACCCATATAAACAAGGAAGTGCTTTTCAGAATTACAGGGAAAACCCTGCTACTCGTTCTGGGAAGTCAGCATAGCTGGTTGCCTCTCTGAAATGTCTGTGTTCTCATGCATACAGCATGGGATACAAAGAAGAGGAATTACATGTCTGCATGTAGTTGCAGAGTTATGATTTCACTGGGATTGTGAAGACAGCATAGCTCATATTCAATCACCCTGACATCTACGGGAGGGATAGTGTAGTTTGCTTATATGCTGGGTTGGGTGCGAACAATCCAGGAGGTTTCTGGAGTGTTTTGTCTACTGGATCTCATACCTGCAAACAAAGAACTGTTTGGGGATCTGAAGGCTCAGGGCAGCCTTGACTGCACTGATGTAAGATGGTAAAGTTCGGGCTCCAGAGAGGAGGCGGAATTAGTCAGAAAGCAGCATTACAGCCCTGGACTTGAAGAGGAAAGACTTTGACCTGTGCAGGACTCTGAAACCAGTGGGAAAGTTCAGGGCAAGGTAAACCTTCCCTCAGTGGAAGAGAATCAGGTTAGGGAATATTTAAACAAACTGGTCACATGCAAAGCCATGGCCCTGGTGTGGCTCACTGATATTGGAAGGTCCCTATTGATGGTCTTCAAAAAGTCTCTGTGATTAGGAGAGATTCCTTAAGGACTAGAAGAATGTACCTCCTGTCTTCAGGAAGAGTAAGAAGCCTCTCTTGTTTGCTGAGAGCTACAGACTGGTCAGCCACATGTGAACCATTGAAAGATGACGGACAAATAATCCTGGAAGCCATTTCCGAACAGATGAAGGTCAAGAAGCTGCTTGGGAGTAGTCAGCATGGATTTATTAAAGGGGAGTCATGTCTGAACAATCTGTCAGTTTTCTACCATGAGATCACTGACTTGGTGGAGTGGATGTTGTTTATGCTGACTTCAGCAAAGCTTTTGTCAGTGTCTCCCACAACTTGACAAACTGATGAGATGCAGCCCAGGTAAGCGGACAAACCTGGCAGAAATGCTGGACTCCAAGGGCCGTGATCAGCAGCAGGAGGTCCAGGTGCAGGCTGGTCACTGGCAGTGGTGCCCCAGGGGTGGGTGATGGGGCTGATGCTGCTCAGAGTCTGCACTGATGTCCAGGACGATTGGGCAGAGAGGACTCTGGGCAGGCTGGCAGGTGATGCAAAATGGGGAAGTGTTTGACTCCGCAGAGGGTCATGCTGCCATTGCTAGAGGCCTCAAGAGGCTGGAGAAATGGGCTGAGAGGATGCTCCTGACAGAGAGAAAGGGCAAATCCTGCACCTGGAGAGGAATAATCCCAGGCAGGAGTAGAGGCTGTGCCTGAGTGTGTGGAAAGCAGCTTTGTGGAGAAGGAGCCAGGGCTCCTGCTGGACACCAAGCAGGGCATGAGGCAGCAGTGTGAGCTTGTGTCAGGAGCAGCTCCTGGCTGCCTGGGCTGCTTTAGGCGGTGCTGTGAGCAGGGGGAGCGATGGGATCCTTCTCTCCTGCTCCTTTGTGGTGAGGCACATGTGGAGTGCTGTGCCCTGTTGTTGGTTCTCCGGTACAAGAGAGAGACGGAGAGAGTGGAGTGGGTCCTGAAGAGCCATGAAGGTGGTGGAAGGACTGGAGCCTGTGGCATGTGGGGAGTGTCTGAAAGAGATGGGACTGTTCAGTCTGGAGAAGGCTCAGGGTGATATTACTGGTGTATCTGAAAGCATTTTTAATCTTAAGGGTAATCAAACACTGGAATTTCCATGCTTTGAGATACTCAAAACTTGGCTGCATAAGGCCCTGAGCAATCTGTGCTTTGAATAAGGGGATTGGTCTACAGAGATACCTTCCAACCTCAAAAGTTGTGTGACTTACGTAGTGGTTAGTGGTTTGTACTTTGTGTGTGAGCTGGTAATAAACGAGGTACCACCAGGGGCTGTCCTGGAACTTGTTCTGTCTAACATCTTTATCAATTACTGGAGAAGGCAGGGGAATGCCCTCTCCTCAAGTCTGTGATTGCTACCGAATTGGTGGAACAGTTCATGTGCTACAGAGTGAAGGGACCTGAATCTAGAGGAACTCTGATTATTTAGCTTGGAGAAGAGAAATTGGGAAGTCCTAATATCAGCCTTACAAAGCCTACAAGTGGGTTATCAAGAAGATGGAGTTAGTGCACAGCAGTGCACTGGTGGGGCAACAAGACCAGCAGGTGAAAACTAAAACAAGAAAGGCTCCACTGGACTGTGGAGAGAAAACTGTTTTCCCAGTCAAGCAGTGGAGCAGATTCTCCTGCGTGCCCTACCTACCTCTGTCCTTGGAGGTTTTCAAAGCCCTGAGTAACCTGGTTTGACCTCAGAGTTGGTCCTGCTTTGAACAGAAAGCTCAACTAGAGATGTGAGGTGCCTCTCAGCCTGAATGGTTCTGATTTTTCAGTTAAGTTTCCGTGATAAATTTTTCATGTTTTGTTTGCATGTCAGCTTATAGTGTGCGGTGCCACTGTTTCTCTGTTGCTGTTCATTATGTAGGTTGGGAGGCCTCTTGTAAACTGGTTTTATAGTGGGTTTTAATTTCACAGAAGTAATAGAGCAATATTATAAGCCATAAACTTGTGCCTGGTATGTATCCAAAAGTCAGAACACTGCTTTAGCTATGACTTGCAGGCTCTGGAGGAGGGACAGAGGTGTTCAGCATTGTGACTGTGTGACATTTTGGGGGTGGAAAGAAGTAACTGCTTTCCTGTCAACTTAATTCAATTTAGTATGCAGGGTTTGTTATTTAAGCAGAACCTTTTTGCTGCCTGTGATGTAATGGTTGGCTTTGCTTTGTGAGCTGGTATTGCCTGTTTGCAGGCGAGAGCTTGCAGGGTTTACATGGCACAGTCATTTGTGCAGAAAGCAGGTCCCTGTTACTTGCTCTCACTTTGCTGTTTCAATGGTTGAAGTGTTAAATATTTGGTGGAATGTTTTGGGGCAAGCTTTTCCACTGAAGGAAACAGGAGTAAGGCTTTACAGATACAGCTATGCCAGACCTCGCCACTCTGGCTCCTCCTAGTAGATGTTTGATGAACCATTAAATATAACTATGGCTTCCATATTGAATACTCCAGGTATATTATTTTTGATTCTCTGAAGGAATTTTTCTGTCTTTATGACTTCCTTAGTTCTCTGCACAGACTTTGTTGCATGTATGGTTTCAAGGGATGGGGAGACCTCTTGGGAAAAGGGATACCCATATAATGATAGCAAGCTTATAATGCAGCTCTGATGAAATACCTCTACTGCTCTGAATGTCTTTTATCTTAATTCTCTGATGCATAATCACAAGTGGAAGTAAATTTTCTCCTTTTGATGAAACTGTGAGGGTATGTTCATGCAGCAAGGCTTTGCGTTTCTATATAAACAACGGTGAAACTCATCGTGATGCAAAAAATTCTCGTTAAATACTCTTTAGGGTGATAGTGATGTATTTAGCAAGGCAGTTGCAGTGGCTTGGGATGCTTATGAATTTGAGACCCTTTTGATATTTATTTCCATGTGACATAAAGTACCGTGAAAGTCCTGTGAACAAAAGGTAAAACTTTGTCCAAGAAATAAAAATAAACTTTGTCATGCTGCCAGAATAAATATGGCTGAAGCATCACAAATTGGTTTCCTTTAAAAAGTAAAGAAAAATGCATGCCATTTGTTGCCTTAACCATGATGGACTTGCCCGTGTGTTTTTTCACTTTGTTGTCTCTTGTAGAGGTTACTCACAGAATGTTACCATTGCATGTTGCCTATTTGATGTACTTTCTTGATTACGCTGAATGAAATACTGTCACTGAGAATATATAATTGCATTGGTGTTTTCTTATTGGTGCCTTTGGAAGGCAGGAAAACTTAGATATAGTCAATAATAGTGTATATGTGTGTTTCTCTTTTAGTGGAGGCGATAGTGGAGTTTGACTACAAAGCTCAACATGATGATGAGCTGACAATCACTGTCGGTGACATAATCACCAATATCAAGAAAGATGATGGAGGCTGGTGGGAAGGACAGCTCAAAGGCAGAAGAGGTTTGTTCCCTGACAACTTTGTAAGAGTGAGTACAAAGTGGAACTGTTCTTGTGTTGTGTGTATAAGCTTTATGTACTGTGCTGTTCAGGCTAAATATCAGCCTTTAAATCATAATATCTCTTATATCCAAAACCATGGTAGATTACATATACACATATATTGCACTTACACATATATTGCAATGTTAGAAAGAAAAGTTTACTTTCTTTGCAAAGACAAGCTGAAAATAAAAGAAGCTACCTCTACATTTCTCTGCTGTTCAGTGATATTATTTGCCTTTGTGGTCTGAGAACAAAGCGGTTTTTCTAGAACAGCTTATAGGTTATTACATTTAAAAGATATTCTCTTCTCTGTAACTGATTCTGCTTTTCCAGAATGCTTTCTTAGGTTTTATAGAAGCTTTTTAAATCAATATTTATTTCTGGCTAAACTACTTGAGAATAATTAGATTTTTTCCATACAGTTGCCTGTAAAAACTATTTTAAAAATCATTAATTAGTATTCACATAATATACCAAACAATTCGCAGTAATCCTTGTTTTAGGACAGCCATTCAGAGGTTTAGAAACAAATTCTTCTTTTTACTGGGTGTCTGTGTGTGCACACATATGTCTGCACATCTGAAGCCAGCTATTAGTACCTCTGGACCTCCTTGATTTGTCGTTGCAGACTTAGGCTGTTAATTTCTATAAATCTCCATAAACTTGGCTTTTCACTATGGAAAAGAGAGCAAGAACTACAATAAATGACATAAACAGACTTTATGTTAATCTTTTACTACAACTTCAGAGGACCTTTGGTATGTTCCCTTTTCTAAGGGTATAAATGTCTTTTTTTTTTTTTTTTTAAACTTCTTCTAACTGTGTAAGCCTGTTTTGTGTTTAGACATATGGACATAATGAAGTAATTTCATTTTGCTTGAGTAGTGCTGCATATGTCGAGGTAATTGGGGGAAGTGGTCTGGTTGCAAGCTTAGCCAGCCCACAGCAGGGAGTGTGGGGGTGGACACGGGAGCCTCAGGTGTTTCTGTGGGGACAAACACACACCCTGATCCTTGCTTCTGTCATTGGCAAGAAGCAGGAACAGCTCTGTGTCTGTCAGGCAGCAAAAATTAGGAGCAAGCCATGGCCTCAGTGAGATGAGAGAGCATGGTAGAGGACAATGAATAATCTGTTTCTTGCTGATCTCTGAAAATATACACCTTGGGGTAGGGGAAAGAAAGTATTTTGGTATTCATTGTGTATTGGTAATGTTTTTCTGCTTGAACTCTGGAGAACTGTAGGACAAATACAGACTTCCTCTGAGCTTTCTCCTGGCTGATATATGAAAACTGCTACTGATTTTAGGAGGTGTTGGATTTAGTGTTCTAAACAAACGCAGCCTATGAATGTTTGTTATGGAAATAAAAGAATCGAAAGATTTGCAAGTAGTCCCTGTTAGTACTAATTTTAAGGCCTCTTCTTACCAAAATGTGGCATTCAAACTGTGGCATCCTGTCACATAATTGAAATATAAATAGCTTTTTCTCAATAGAAAGCTCTAAAACAACCATAAATGGTTTAGATTTGGTCTTCTCAGGAAATACTACTCCTTGCTCTTTCCTTCCTGCACTCCTTTTTTTTTTTTTTTCGTATTTATTTCTTTTTTTAATCAGCATCCAGGTCTGTTTTCTAAAGAACTAAAAACCACATTGTGTTCAAGCTGAGAATGAGGAAAAATTTAAAGCCAAAGATGCTGTTTGTAGCCAAGCATTTTCTCTCTAGACTGGTAAGATGGAGTAGAAGATACACACTTACTTAGAGTTAGTTTATGAATCTCTTGAGTGAAAACCGTTATTTTTCTTGTTTTTCCTGTGTAAATCTCCTATATGGAGAGCTATAGTCAAAACAACAGTCCCGTTAGAAAGCTTGTGGAGTGTAATCACTCTGGCTAAAAAGATTAAAAGTAATTGTAAACTTTCTCTTGATCATGGAAAATTTTTTAACGAGTGCATGCTGTGTTAAGCTCACAAGAAATCAGTTCACGCCCCGTTGCCAAAGTGTGTGTCAACAAAGTAATTGAGAAGCAGGCAAAAAGGGATGATAGAGTGGCATACGCATGTAGTGGACTTGAATGCAACTCCAAATTCCTGTTTCTTATCAAAATTGGTTCTAAGAGTAGCTGAGAAAGTTCTTCAAAGGTTAAAAACTAGAAATTAAATTCTTGAGGTACTTTGCATTCTACCTTCAAGTGGTGGGAATAATTTCTTATGGGAAAGAGCTTTTCCTTCCTGTGATTTTGTTTCCTTTTGAATAAATTCATGATGATGTTCCAAATAAACTGTTGTGGTTTGCAAAAATTGAATGTTTGGGCTGAAATGAAATAATGGAATTAACGCTGTAAAGAGTCCTGAATGGTTTCTCTTAACATTTGTGCACAGATTCTGCAAGTGCAGTTTGGAAGAAAAGAAGTAGAAATCAGAAATGGAAAAATTAGAGAAGTACAGTATATTGGAATGTTTATGAAAATATGTTCATGTGAAGCGTTACTTAAGAAATGAATCCCCCATATTTTTCAAAGGAATGTGAAATAGGTTGTGAATGTGAAAAAGACTTTTGGAGTTGCCTGTAGCAAAAGTGTTTTTAAATTTCTTGGAATAAATGCAAATTAGGAGACCAATGCAGAGCAGTTGTCTGAAGACAGATGTGAGAAAGAAAGAGGAAAGGGGAGGTAGCAATGATATACGTGAAGCACATACGCAGTTATTTTTTTTCAAGGGACTTTCTCTACGAAGTTTTATCAGAGGTGCTTCCTGTTCTTGAATCTACAAAACAACTACTCTGAATTTTATGTATATTTATACATAAAGCGACGAAAAAGACAGATTCATACCCTACTGAAGCTCTGAAATTCAATATGCAAGGTGTAACAGAAAAGGTATTTGAAATCTATTTTCTGTTTCTATTTTCATTGACTAGTAGTCTGTGGCTATGGCCACCCGGAAGATTTTGTGGAAGTCTGTCTAAATATGAGAAAAATCTTTTGTCTCTCTTTAAGATCTAATTTACCTCTGTCAACATTGAAGGTACCTACTTTTGTTAGAGATAACAGTGTTGAGTGTATCGTAAGAAATGTAGGAAGTGTATCTGGTTGTCGTATTTTTCTGTTTTCTTTCTATTTTTCAGGTAGAGAAACAGAAATACGAGAAATATGTACTGTTCCTGGTGTCTGTTTTAATTCTCAGTTATGCAGCTGAAAAAGAAGAGGTATCAGGTGTGGTTGCAGTATTGCTCATTTATATGGTATAGAGTTGGTTTTCAGTGTCTTTCTAGCTTGAAAACTTCAATTTGGAATCCATGCTCTGCAGTGTAAAACTCTATTTTTAAGTGAGACAGATTTTGCTGATAGCAGATGAAGATGTAGAAAGCAGGAAACTGGTACAGAGCCGTGCTTGCTGGTTTTAATTTTCAAAGTCAATTCTACGTGGGATTGAATAGCGTTATACTGGTAAAGTGAATTTGCTGCGTGTAACAACCTTAAAGCGTCTCTGTGCTCCAGAGGACTTGCCAATATTACTAGCAGAATTGGAGAGGTAAATTTATCTTAAGCAAGAAGTGTAGTGGTAGTTGTTTTTGAAATTCTGGCGTATAGCTTGTGTTTTAGAATCCGTGAAACGGGACAGGGACTTTGTGAAACTCTACTGCTGCCTCAGGTCAGAAAAGCAACCTGGATTTCTTGTTATGCAAGCAGAATACAATCTTTAAATAGTGCACATTAGTTGTAGGATGTCAGGGATGTTCATGCTGAATCATAAGTACATGGTGCAGATTCTTATCCGTTGCTTGTCATTTAATTTTTTTCTCTGTATGGTTTATTTGTTTTTATCACAACCAGCCAGAGGTTGCTGGGGGACTGTGAGTGATTTCTCGCTGAGACCCTTGTGCTTGTTATACACCCCTACCCATCCCTGTTCGTGCTTTCATAAAACCTTTCATAAGACTGGTCCTGTCTACCTGCAGGGGCCCTTTTCAGCTGTAGTTGGCTCCTGGGCAGGAAAAGAGAATATGCCCCATGTCCCAGAACACTTTGGTTCCTGCAGTGTTTTCTGCTTCCCCAGCTGCTGCTTGGTACCTGTCAGGTTAGAGAACCGACCAGCTCCTGTTGTCCTTCCCTGCTGCTTTGCCACGGGCTTTTGCAATTTCTGGCAGCTCTGTGACTTCCTGCCTTGGCTCTGGGTGTTGTAGGTTCTTAGGGCCTTCAATGCTCTCCTCAGCAGTCTGAATACTATTAATTAAGTGATGTCTGCGTCAGCTTTGCCTCAGTAGCCACTTGTAATGGGTTCGGTCTCCATATACAGGCCATTCACTTAAGAGTTGGACTCGATCCTTGTGGGTCCCTTCCGACTCAGAGTATTCCATTATTCTGAGAAAGCTGTGGCATTAGTGCAGGCACTGAGGTTATATGCAGACTAGGGAAATTATTTCTATCTGTACCTGAAAAGACAACTTGCTTTATGGGCCAGTGAATTGTTATGCTGGGGTACTTTTGATTTGGTTTTCTCGTTTGTTTTGGTTTAGTTTTTTTTTTTTTTTTACACACTTGGCAGGAATTTACAACTCAATTAATGACCTTTTTCTTTTGTTGTTGTAAATCTTACTGGAATACTGTCTACATACTTGTTTTCAGAAAATGTTTTAGATTGTGGGATCTTAACCAAATGACAGTCAGGAGTACTAGCTTCTTATACTACGTTTTGGGTATGGCCATTAAACTTACGGTGTTATCCTTACAGTGAATGGAAGAGAATATAATAATGTGAAAATGCCTCTTTAAAATTTTGTTTCTGTCAACAGCAATTAAGATTCTGTGAGGAGAAATGTAACATCACTGGTGTGTTATTATTTATTATTACTGCTGTTATTACTCTTACAATGATGAAAGCAAAAGTAGTAAAACAAAATCTTTCTCCCCCAGCCCATCTCCACACAACGCCACAGACTGACCAAGATGGTCTCGTGCCAGGCAATAATCTCTGCCTTGGCTCTGTTGACTCTTATTAGGGAATTGAGCACAGAGCAATGACAGCACTCTGGGCTGTCCTGGATGCCCAGGGCATGATTACAAACGATGTCACACCTCAACCTGTTCATCTGGATTCAGATGAGGTGAGGGAGCTCCAGTGGGGCAGCTGCCCTGCGTATTTGGCCTGGAAGTGATTTGAGACTCCCTGGCAGTGAGAGAGGCTCTTTCCCATTCCCTGTCACGGGGAACTGGTGACATTCCCGGCTGGATGGGAAGCGTGCCGTGCTCATTGCAGTCAGCAGGATGGATCCCGTATGTTTATCATGGGAGCAAGTGTGGATTTGGCTGTCCTGTGGTGACCAGTTTGTGGGATATGTTTTGATGGCCGGCTTTGCGGGGGAGGGGTTACTCAGGGGAGTGAGGGAGTGTGGAAAAGAGGAAAAATAGTGGTTGTTTGGGGCTGTCAACTGTTGGATGTTTTGTGGGAATTAGCCTCTAAACCTTTTATGAAGTATGTAAAAGTAAGAGGGTTTTAAATACACACAGGGGTCATGCAGTGAACACAGAGTAATGTGAAGCTTCAGTGTTGAGGTGTTTACCAATTTTTAGTGACTTGTACATTATATTGCAAAAAGTAACCTTGTGAAAAGACAGTGACTTACTTGTAATTATATACTGATAGAACAGATAAAAATTCTGCCATGGATCCAGCTCCTCCCATGGCAGGGGGATTTAAGCTAAATGATCTTTAAGGTTCCTTCCAATCCCTAACCATTGTATGATTTTATCAATTTGAAAGGCAAATTTATTGCTTTTCATTCTTTATGCAATGTAATTGCTGATGTCTAAAAACATTCTTATTTAAATACACATAATACTGCTTTACTGATAGAGTTAATTGTAGGTAGAATCAATTAATATACAATGGACACTGAATTATTTCCTCTTCTTGTTCAGGTTAGTCTTTTGTAGTCTTAAGAAAACCTCAGTAGAGTATTCCTGTTTAAAATATGCTGTTGTTTAAATTGTAAATTACAAAAAAACTAATTTGGGCTAAAAGGGAAACACTTTTTTTTCCCCTTCCTTTCCTCAAGCTCCAAGCCATGAGGAGAATCTAACCAGAGATTGAAACAAGAACGCAATACGCTGTCTAGAAGTTATCTTTTCAAACATGTAACTTCTTTGGAGCTAGTTATTTAGTAGCTTCTTTAGTTCTTTAAAGTAGCTTCAGTTTATTCAGAACTTAGTTATATATTATGATTTGCAGTGTGTGTTATACAGAGAGTTCAATGAGGTTTTGGCAATAGCTTCTTAAAGTAGTCATAAGGATTTATAAAATTGGTAGGATTAGATGGTTCATGGTGTTTCTCCAACCTAGTCCTAAAAGGTTGTGAGGCAAAGAGAAGGTGTCCTAAACTTATACTGTCTCTTCCCTGAAATAAATTTTCCCATTTTTTTCCCCCTCTGGCAACCTTACAAGCTCCGGAAGTTTTTATTTTCTCTGTAGATTGTGTGTGGGTGGATATGTTAGTAATCCATGTATTTTGGTCTGATTCATTTTCACACTTGGTCTGGCAATTGTTTTGCTGTTGGAGGAGGCTGCTGTGACAAACTCTTCTCTGTAGGTAGAAGCTGTAGAGGTGCTTAGCAATATTTGCATACAAATGTCTTGCAAAATATACTTCTACAGTTTTGGATCTGAAGAGGGTACAGTTGTGTATCTGATTTTTCTTGACAGGACCAAAAACCTCCTTAAAATTCTTAAAACACAAGCTCCTAGAAGTTGAATTGCAGTTCAGTCTCACTGCTGTTTGAAGTTAACATGAGAATACTTGTCAATACTTCCACCTAGTTTGCAGTTTAATTAAAAAGCCCTCAGATGGATTCCCTCAAGTTTAGGAAATATTATCTGATTTTAATGGTTTTAATATTTGTTTTTAAAAAAAGGTTATGAGAGAAATAGTATTGTGAAAGCCTGTGGCGTACCTACAGCATTTAATAATCATAATGGTGAAGGGTTGTGCTTCGGCCTTAGTCTGCCAAATAGTTCATTTACATAGAAGAATACAGCCTGGATCTGGTCTTCATCTGCTGCTTGTCTTTAATTTTATAGTGTTAATAGTAACAGTAAGAATGAAGATGGGAGCAAGAAGGATACGTAGAAAAAAGAAGAAAGCTATCAGAGATTGCTGCTCTAACTGCTGCTGCCATGACTTAAAGATACTCTTTAGTTCTGGCCAAACACTATCATTTATTAACAGTAAATATGTGTGGGTATGTGGGGTTTGTTTAGCGGTGTTGATCTTCAATTTATTTTGATTTTCGTTGTTGCATTTGGGGTTTACATCTATGTGCAGAAGAGCTGATTTTTTCTGAAGTATTATGTATTGACTGTGTAACAGTTTTCATGCTTTTATAGAGTGCCTATCAACTGAAATGATGAATTATTTGCTGTTGGAAGTAGTGTTTGACTAATTAGGTATCTTTGGATTCTCTTCCTGTAAGTGCTTCAGTTTCCTCCTAGAATCTTTTGGGAACTGTTTGGGAAGCTGATGGTGAAGACAGTCCTTCCAGGGTCCACCATTTCCTGCTGTCACCTAATTATGTACTCTACTAGAATTTTGCTGGCACTGTTAGCAAAATTATAATATGACAGAGTATATTAGAGCAGTTTAAGTTTATGAGCAGAGAACATGTTGTTCTCTTCAGAGCTGGAAAGAGCCAAGTGTATGTGAGCCTCTCAATCCTTATTTTTTGGCTTGTTACAGCCATATGAAATATATTATTGTTTACATATAGACACTTTAGTTATTCAGTTACCCTCGAAAAATACAAAGGTGCAGGTAAACTACCATCATGTAATAGGATGAGTTATTTACTGACTCTGACTTCAGACTTCTTCAGTGATGGATACTTAGTGCCAATGGTTGTGATGGGAGGTGGTGAAGAATGGAAGGAAAACAAGTAGAGCACACATTTTTAAAAATAACATTGGTACTTCCCGCCCTGGGAGAAGGAGCAAGGTAAACCTTTCCTTTTTACAGAAGGTGGTAATGAATTCTGCTTTTATTAATTTTTTTTTTTTTTTGGACTGGGAATATTGAGTGAAATAAACGCATCACAAGCCTTTCAAGAATATGCAAGATGTTGAGTGTATGTATCTGGTGTTTTACAAAACCTTGACTTGTCCATTTCCCACTTGATGAGGACTCAGTGCACCTTTTGAAAGATTGAGTCAGTACTTGTTCTTCCAGAGAACTTGCATTTGCCTTCCCAGAGGCAATAAGCCAGTATTATCAAAAGCCCTGATTAAAAACACTCTTTCAACAGATCTAAAACAGAAACTTCTTTCATAATTTTCATGACTGCTTAAGGTTACAAGCTACTGCCAATATTTTGGCTGGTTTATGATAACCAGCTTACCTAAGACTTGGTTTCCCTTTTAAACATGCTTTGGTGTATTTAGGCAGCTTGATTTATCTGTCGGTACTTACTTATTAATCAAGAACACAAACCAAATGAAAATCTTTTTTAATCCTTTTGGCTGAAAATTGTTGTCTTCCTACTTGGAGCCAAGAGCATTACATCATTTAACTTTCCTTTTGCCACTTATATTTATCGTCTTTTTGATAGCTTGAAGGGTTTTTTCATTTTAGTTTCCTCACCCTAAGCTTCCTTCTCATGCTGCCCCCAGGACCTTGCCAGCAGGTGAGCAGGCTGCCTGTCCTGGTGCATGGTGCTGTTGTGTTGTCTGCATGGCACGACAGAGACATAGCTCATACACTGTCATCAGCCATTGCCAAATCACTGGCCCAATGAATACCTAATAATTAGAGGTAGAAGAAATTAGGGTGGAAATCTTCATATTTTCTTTATGCTTCCCCAGTGTCCCGTGCCTCAGTTTGATTGTCCTATCAAAATGTAATCTGTTCCTCCTTTAAAAGGCCCTGTAAGTTAACCTGAGTTATTCTCTGTCCAGGATTGAATTAGAGAAATATGGATGGAAAAATGCGTGTAATTCAGAGCTACCATATTACTTAGCTTGAAAAAAAGAATAGCTAAAATTCACCCACCAAAAAGCTGCATACATGTCTTAATGTAGCTTTCAACAATTTTTTCAGTTCTTCCCTTTTGTTTTAGAGGAGTCTAATTCTAAAATGTAGTTGAGTAGTTGCTATACAGTTCTATATAGTTGCTATATATAGTTTTATTTCATGAAATGAGGTACTTATAAGTGGAACTACCTGAAATGTAATGTTGTGTGGGTAAGACGGACATTTGCTCAGGTTTTTACTTCTGTTCCCACACAAATTACTAATTTTGTGACCATCAGTTGATTTGTGATGCTCTGTGGTGTACTTGCTGTAATTGCCTTTCTTTGACTCTGACTCTGTCCTTTCAAACTGAGAGAACCTAAAGGCCTATGGTTGTGCATTTGAGTTCACAGATTACAGAATCACAGAATATTCTGAGCTGGAAGACACCCACAGGGATTATCAAGTCCAACTCTTAAGTGAATGGCCCATGTGGGAATTGAACACACAATCTTGGTGCTATTAGCTCTTACAAACAGATTTTCACAATTAGTGGTTAATTTAAAAGCGAAAACTGGTTTATTGCTGATGTTTTGTAAAAGTACAGAATGCTAAAGTAAAATCCTGGAAGGAGTTAGGATTTGAGTTATCTTGTTGTGAGATATTGTCAGGATTTTTCCCAGCAGAAGAAAAAATATGTACTTTGAAACCTCCTTTCAGTGGTTCACTGAAGTTGATGGAATGGCAAGGAGGATACAACTCTTTACATGCAGCAGCCCTTGCGGGACTAAGCACTGCATTTCATAATCCTTAATTGCTCTGTGGTTCTGCACAGAAAACTTTCTAATTTCGGTATCGTGAGCCCACATGTTTTTACTAGGTTGTTTGAACTTCTGTAGCCTGTTATTCAATGTGAAATTTTTTTAGAGACTAATCAGACTGGTGGACATCAGAGGAAAATTTTGAGTTAAGTGGAGGGTGAAGAATGCCTCATTAAACTGTAAAATAAAAGCTCTTTTTCAAACTGTAATCCCTTTCCAGGTGTTTTCAGCAATCCATATATATGTGTCCATGCAGTAGGCATGCATGATGTATGTGTGTTGTATGCAGAAATAAACACTGCGTCTAAAACCAGAACATACGAGTTAAGGTATAAGAAATTATTTTTAAGGGGACTTTTGTTTTACAAAATAGAGAAGGGAATTTATACTCTGGTATCCATTAATTCAACCTTCTTTGCTCCATTAAGCAATTGTATAAGGATGGCTTTTCTTACATATGAGAGTTTGTACAAGGAAGAAGCATGTGTTGCTCGTCCTTCTGAACCCTGGTGACACTTGCAGTGACACTGTAATACTGACCCCATTTCTTTGTGCTGGGATTTTTACCATTGCATTGTTTCCTTAGTGAACATTCAGATGTTTAGAAAAGGGTAGGTTTTGTTTGGTCTCTTTAAGTTGAGTATACTGTACTCCCAGTAGGTTTTCTTTAGGGCTCATGGGTTTCCAATAGAAGCTGCCCTTCTCTTCCCACTTTCCCACCCCACAGCTTCTGTGTGGGTTTGATTTTCTCATGAAGCTGAAACTGGGCGTACAAGTTCCAGGGTTGAAGAACTACTTCAGGGCTTCCTTGCTCATGCCTGGAGTTACTTGTAATGTGTTGGTAGTCTGCCTCTCCAATCTCTGTACCATATCCTTCTACTGTCCAGTGTCATGGAACTGTCAAATTGCAGTTCCGTGACACTGAGCACTGTAAAGAATGAGAGAAAATATTTATTGCAGCTGTGTTAGACAGAGGTTTTTATTTGAAGTCTGGTTGTATTAGTGGAGGCTTTCTTGGTCACACCTTTGAGCCTGTCTGAACTAAAATGAGATTCTCAAGTCCTACCATTGAAGAATGTATGTGGAAGGACAGACAGGGAGATGGGATTTGAGTTTTGACAACCAGCAGCAACAGCATTTGCTAATGAGTGCTAACAGATGTATTTGTTTTCTACTGATGTTTTCAGACATTCATAAAGTGAAAACAGGATTTACAGGGAGAGGCCGAACTACTACCTCTTACTAGATTGCGTTGTTGGAAAAATTGACTAGGCTCCCACACTCAGTATCCCCTCATCAGATCTGGCAACAAGCAATGAAATTAAAGATAAATACTGGCTGCAGGCAATTGTTTTTATTTAAAGCCAATTAATATGAGCTGGTTAGACTGCTTGAGAGAAAAGGGAAGTTTGCGTCACTGGAGCGTGATGCAGAGTAGCAGGGGGAGACGTGAACTTGAAACAGCATTTTTGATATTGTGTTGCCATTGTAGCAACACCACCATTTTATTGAACTTCATCTCAAAGTAGTAAGATTTTGCATTCCTGCTGCTCCCAGGGAAGTGCATGGAAACAGGACTTGTGAAAAGAAGTCACATGCAATGATTTGGTGACAATATACTGATTAACTACAAGTGCTTTTCTAGGTGTGCAAAAAATGACAGTGTAGTATTTATCTGGTGAAGATCCTTTGGTAGTGCTAACAGAACTCCTTGATTATTTTGATGTTAACAATTGCCACTTGAATTTTTTTTTTTTTTTTCCTTCTCTGAATGATGTGCCTTTCGATGATGGGCAAAAATACATAGCATAAAGTAATGCCAAATCAGATTTTTCTCTGTGAACGTTATGGATGAGCAGCCTCACTTGTGATAGGAACTTGCACCTCCTGCTTTGGTGTCCCGTTGTTCTTTCATGGTTATAAGAGTGTTAGTGTGAAGTATTGCCAGAGAGCCTCTGCTATGCAGCAGCTCTACTGCAAAGCTTTGCTTCAGGGCCATCCAGTAAAACCCTGCACAGGAAACAAACAGGCTGCACCAGTAAAAGCTCAATCAGTTCAACCAGTTCAGCTGCTTTAAGTCTCTGGTAGGGGCTTCTGCTGGTTCAATTACTAATCACACCTGCTAGTCTTCCTGCTTTGGCTATGCTGGCAGAAGTTTGCAAATACGTACCATTTTGGGAAATTCCACTTTGGTTGTTTAACATATATAGCACATTGTTGCATTACAGTCTTTTCCTTTTTCCCCCCCCTTCTCCTTTTGTATCTTTCTTTTTCCTCCTCTCCAAGGAATTTACAGCTATGTCTCTTAGTTAAATGTAGCTGCTCTTGGATATAGTTATTTGCCACATGCCTCTCTACCTGTTACATTTACTGCACTCTTGGAAGAAAGAAACTTAAGGTTTGAATTCTGTGACTGGAAGAGAGTAGTTAATATTCAGATTATATTAGCAAGTGAAAGGGCTGGAATGAAGAATGACAGCCATTGGAAGACGTGCAAGATACTCGGACAGCACTTAAGATCCAAATAACTATTGCTTTTTCATAAAACATTAGCATTAACTCCAGTTTTGTATTCAGCTGTTAGCAGATGAGACAACTGGGGAGGAGTGACTGAACAGTTTCTCTAGCATTTTTTTAAAGTGAAAAGGATACCTATAGCATATCCAGAACAGCTTCTTTAAGGTGAACTCATAGTAAGCTATCTTCGCTGTACAGACCATCACAGGAAATGCAGCTAAGGCACCAAACTACATTGCTTGAAATGTTAATGAAGCATTTTTGTGCACTGCAGAAACCATAGCTATGCTAGCACAAAACCAAAGTTGTGTTCAGTAGTGTGCTGCCTTGCAGCTCCTCTCTGCCAGGTGCACCTGTGTGCAGAGAGAAAAGCTGTACAGCTTCTGCTGTGTTTGATTGCTTCCATGCAAGTAGTAAGGATGGTGTGACTAAGCAAAGCTTGAAGAAGAACAAGTTTGGTCAGGAAATAAAAAGAATAAATAGGAAAAACATTGAAAAATTTGCCACAGGACAAACCATGTAACTTCAAGCATCTCTGATGGTGCTGGAAAAAACAGTGCTCTAATAACATACCACAGGAAAGCTGGATGCTTTATTTATAAAATTTATGGTAATTTTTAAAGATTGTAGCTACCAAGTTGTATATATGTTCTAAAAAATGCATTTTAATCTCAAAGGCAGTGTTTTAGTTAATCATGGCTGTGTAACAATGAGTGTTGGAATTGCTTAAATAATTATGTCTTATATGGCTTCATTTCTTTTCCTTTAGTTCACATGAATGCTTGGTCTGTGTTATGATTGACTATAAAACTACAGAAAATTTTATTTGAAGTGTTTTGAGTTTGGGAGACTGATTTTTTTCTGTGAAATGTCATTCAGTAACACTAGGTCATATTTGCTTCCACAGTATAAAGCATTCCGTCTTCTCTCTATCATTGCTGCAACCTAGCCTGATTTGTGAAAAACAAGTGTTATTTTCATTCATACATCATAAAGGTAGTGTAGACAGATCTGCTATAATGCCTCATCCAGGAGAAAATCTCAAGAGGAGATTAAATTGAGACAGAAAATTGATTTTCTCAGAAGGAACCTTGGAGGAGGCTCCTGGGGAGTAGCAGAAAGCAAAAATTGATCATCATTTCGAGAGGGAAAAGAAAGAGAATTTGGGGAACTCAAGCCTCATGTTTGCCTCCTGGAAGCCATTTCCAAACAGATGAAGGTCAAGAAGCTGCTTGGGAGTAGTCAGCATGGATTTATTAAAGGGGAGTCATATCTGAACAATCTGTCAGTTTTCTACCATGAGATCACTGACTTGGTGGAGTGGATGTTGTTTATGCTGACTTCAGCAAAGCTTTTGTCAGTGTCTCCCACAACTTGACAAACTGATGAGATGCAGCCCAGGTAAGCGGACAAACCTGGCAGAAATGCTGGACTCCAAGGGCCGTGATCAGCAGCAGGAGGTCCAGGTGCAGGCTGGTCACTGGCAGTGGTGCCCCAGGGGTGGGTGATGGGGCTGATGCTGCTCAGAGTCTGCACTGATGTCCAGGACGATGGGGCAGAGAGGACTCTGGGCAGGCTGGCAGGTGATGCAAAATGGGGAAGTGTTTGACTCCGCAGAGGGTCATGCTGCCATTGCTAGAGGCCTCAAGAGGCTGGAGAAATGGGCTGAGAGGATGCTCCTGACAGAGAGAAAGGGCAAATCCTGCACCTGGAGAGGAATAATCCCAGGCAGGAGTAGAGGCTGTGCCTGAGTGTGTGGAAAGCAGCTTTGTGGAGAAGGAGCCAGGGCTCCTGCTGGACACCAAGCAGGGCATGAGGCAGCAGTGTGAGCTTGTGTCAGGAGCAGCTCCTGGCTGCCTGGGCTGCTTTAGGCGGTGCTGTGAGCAGGGGGAGCGATGGGATCCTTCTCTCCTGCTCCTTTGTGGTGAGGCACATGTGGAGTGCTGTGCCCTGTTGTTGGTTCTCCGGTACAAGAGAGAGATGGAGAGAGTGGAGTGGGTCCTGAAGAGCCATGAAGGTGGTGGAAGGACTGGAGCATGTGGCATGTGGGGAGTGTCTGAAAGAGATGGGACTGTTCAGTCTGGAGACAAGAAGGCTCAGGGTGATCTTATTAAGTGTCTGATTACGTGATGTGCTGGAGTACAGAAAGTGGGGCCAGAGTCCTCCTGGCAGTAGACAGTGAAAGGAGGAGAGACAATGGGCATGAATTCAAATACAGGAAAATAATTTAAACATAAGAAAAATGTTTTGAGGTTGGCCAAACACTGGAACAGGTTTTCCAAGGATATTGTGGAGCCTTCATTCTTGAATGTAATTAACAGCCAGCTGAACACAGCCTTGAGTTATCCTGCTCTTACTGACCCTGCTCTGAGCCAGTGGGTTGGACTAAGCAATCTGCAGAGCTGCTTTTCTGCCTTGGCCATTCTCTGAGCCTGTAAAAGCAATTAGCTGGATCACACTACTTTGGCTCAACAGGGATCACTCAGCTATGGAGCAGTAAACAGGAGTGTTAGTATAAGTACAAGACACCTAGAGGCTGTATCTTAAGAACAAGCAATGCTTTTTCTGTATAATCAAGTGTTGGGTTTAGTTTCCACTTCTAATTATAACTACATGGTTTTTCTTTCAATGAACAACATCTTTCACACTGCAATTAAACATATGATGTCTACAGTCACGCATTTATGCCAAGAATGGCAAAGGGGGTTTTAGCAACATTATAAAATTATGATTCTTAAAGCATTTGAATAGGCTGAGTGAACTGTGCCTTTAGTTTTTTTTTCCTTTTTCTTTTTATTTTTCTGTTAGCTTTTTTTTTTTAATAAACAAAACGTAGCTTTCTTTAGGGTACATTTTTATGTGCACCCCTTTTCCTCCCTCCTCCTTTCTCCCATATGCCACAAGTTCTGAAGTGACCTTTAACTATAAAGAGGTGAGTTGCTATAAGTAATAAGTAACCCTTTGTGAAAGTAGGCAACTACAGACAGCATCCACATTCTGTGAAAGGCAGCAATGCAAATTCAGGACTTGTCTGATGTAAAAGAGTCCAGGACGAGAAGAATAGTTGGAGGTACCTGCTGATAAAACTTGCAAACAAAGAAATAAAAATGTCAGAATATTCATGAAGATGTTACTCTGAGTTGCTTCAAATTACTCAGAGGGGTGAGGGATGAGGTGACTGCTTAACACGTGTGTATATGTAGAGGTTGGTGTAGGAATGAGAGCTCAAGGACATGGGATGAGTTTGGAAAATATCTCTTAGACCATCCTCTTATTCTATTAGGCTCCATGTTTCACATTTATGAAGATTTATTGGGTTGTGGCTGTGCCCAGCAAATGGTGCTTGAGAATCTCTTTGCTCCTGTGGGTAGAAATGTTCCTTTATACTTTATCCTCCTCTTGTGAGTTAAGGTGGCTTTTTGTTTTGTTTTTTTTTCCCATGGTATTTCATTGGCCCTGTTTGCTCTTTGTCCTTAAACAGACTTGGAAGGTCTTCTCTGTGCTTGAGATACTGTGGTAAGGTAGGCTTTCATTCTCTTGAGAATACAAGCAGCACTTTCTCTGTATTTTATTTTTACAGCACATGTTCACGTGCTGGACAGACATGACATGATAAAGAGTGATACACAGGAACCCAGATTAAACTTCAGTACTGCATTCTGTATTGAGTTTGACTCATCCATTATCTGTTTAATAATTTTCCCTCATTTTCAGTAACCTGTAAATCAATTCCTGGGCCTGTATTTATCAAATGGACTCAAAACTATGTGAGAAGCAAAGTCTGTGTGGTGTTTTGAATATCATAGGAATTTTTAATATCTTTTTCTAGCTAGTCAGAATTGCTCTAAATTTCTCTGAAACTCATCTCATGATAAGATTGGGAGTTTTTTTGAGCTGTACACTAATAATTGGTTTGAATTTTTTCATGTAATCGAGATTGCTTTTCTTCCCTTAGCTACTACACATATAGTTTGGCCTTTTCTCCAAAATTACTTTTTACCGACTTGACTGTGGGTCAGTGTGTGTGTTAATTCGTGAACTTTATCTATCAGCCAGAGAACCACCTGCATGCTGTCTGGTGAGCAGGATGCTGCTGGGATGAGCTTTGTTGAAGAAGTCATACACTGAATGAGTGTTGGGTTTTTCACTTACCTGAAATAGCCTCCATTTCACAGTTCCTGTAGAGCCATCTTTTCTCTACAACCCTCTTTCTTTTATTGCTAATTATAACCTTCTCTTGTAAGTTCTTACAGCCAGAGAATTTCCAAACTGTACAAAGGGGAAGAAGGATTTAATAATTCAGAGAAAAAAATGATTGAGTGAAAAGGAAAAGAAAAATGATTGTGGAAAGAAAAGGTTGTGATGCATATGGGGCTTTATATGACTTTGTGGAATTATTTAAATAATTTAGCTGCCAAATGAATCACACTTCTCTTTTGTCATTCATGAAGGGTTCTGCTAAGACAGAGGCTTTGTATGAACAAGATGTTTTCAGAATAGGGTGTTTGAGCAGCCCATTCTGTCTTGAAGTAAAATTTATTTTCAGCAGCCATATTCTAAACACATTGTACCTGTGTGAGAGAAGTACAAAAAGCACAAAATCTTGCAGTAGAATTTTGTCCCTGAGTTCAGTGACACTTGGCAGAGGTCTGCCAAGACAGAAAATTATCCAGATAACATTTAGAAGCAGAGTATTTGCCTCTCTAGGACAAAGTTGTGAGAAACTGGTATTAGGTTGGTATCAGATTTAAGTTAGGAAAATGAGGGAACAGTGAAATTATGATAGAGCAGTTAAGGGAGAAGATTGTAATGGCTGGGGCATATTTCCTATTCTGGTGACCACTGTTAAAACAGATAAAAATAGAAAAATAAAAAGATGGAAAAGAACAGTGACCAGTGTAAAAGTTTCTGTTGAATTGCTAACAAGGGCTGAATTTAAGTAGGGTAATTGAAAGGGAGTGAAGCTGCGGATTGGGGTTAAAAGGCTTGGATAGGGCCCTGTAACCCAAGGAAATGTGTTAAAAAATGTAAATGCACTTAAAAACCCCCTAAAAACAGTAAGAGGAAAGTGGATTGGAGGAAATGCAGAGTAATGTTCAAATGCAGCATAACAGCTCTGCTGTGTTTCCTTTTGGGTTTTTGGGTTTGGTTGTTTTGGGTTGTTTGTTCTTCTTTTTCTGGGTGTTTTTTTCTTGCATCTTCTTCCTCAGTTATCAGTTATGTTGCTAAGCATGGCCCCATGGCTATCTCTGCATCTGCAGACCAGAAACACTGTCTGTAAACCGTCTCTCTACTCCACCTGTTTCCCAGAGGTTTGGTATAAAGACAGAGGGACAAGACAAGCAAAAGCTGATGGAATGCATAGGAAATTAAGAACTGGAGCCCTGAGGAGGAGCAGAGCAGCTCTTAGGAGCCACCCCTTAGGGTCCTCAGTCTGTTTGCACTGATATTACCAAAGTTAATAAAAGCAGTGTCAAGATCTTGGATTAAAAAATCCTTTGTCCACTGGCAAAGGCAGACATTTGTGCTTGTAACAAATTTTTGTTGTTTTCAAATGTGCCACGGTGACTTTATACTGATTTTCTCCAATTATCTTCCATTAAGACTGCAGTAAAGTATGTAATCAAAATCAGCTCTTCTGATTTTCTTCTTGGTTTTGGGGTTTCACTCTTGGCAGATACTCACCAGCAGTTATTTTTCATAGCTTTGTTTTATGAAATCTTTTCTTATTGGTGGTTTGCAGTGTTAGTTTCATGGATCTGATGAAGAGCTCGTGTAGTCTATTGTATGGCTCCCTTTGGATTTCACTGCCTGTTGTTAATCATAGTACATTTTCTTCAATTTATGCTGTTGCTTAAATATTTTAATATATAACTCTGTACATGTGTCTCATCTATCTCCAAACCATACTCTGAGTTTTTTCACAGTCTCTGAGGAGAAGCAGAAAACACTGCGAACTGTATGGGCCAATGTTATCACTTAAAGTTACACACCTGTGGAGCTTGTTTATTGTCTTTTTCTTTCTTGAAACCTCATTCTTTTAAATGATGTTAAAAATAAATAATTCTAATTGTCTAAGGACAAAACCTTAAAAGTCAAATCAGTTAGATTGGTTTTGTTGTATTGACGTGAGGTAGCAGAAGGTAGCCCTTGCATCTATTACCTTTGCAGAAGCTGAGTGTCTCTCTGAAGTCTCTTTTCCTCTTTGTGGCAAGTGGTATTTAGATAATCTTCCTTGGTTGCATCTAAATATCAGAGTCAGTTATGACTTCTTATGTTTGGGGTAGGCATCTCTACAAACTACCCCTGGAACATACAGGAAACAGCTCTTGTACACGCTGATGAATTTCTGCTAGAGCAGCTCAGCATGTCTTCGTTCTGCAGCTAATTATAAATACTTCAGGCCTTAGGGCTGTAAGTACTCAGCATGCTAAGAACTGAACACCTGGGTGAACCTTTCTTTCTCCTGAATACCTGGTTAATATCTAATTAATGACCACATTATTTAAAATTGTTCTTGCATTTATGTCCCTTTGCTTCTAAAACACTTAGCGACACCTCTGATATTTGTTTACAGTAAAACAGGCCTGAACATTCAAGTAGAACATGCACTCTGAACCTCTGTAAGCTCTTTAATGGCTGCTGTCAGGGCTTCTCTGACACCAGCATTTAACCAGTCCTGGTTAATACTGTTTGGTGACACTTTGAGCATAAACAGTGCTAAATAAAGCTTAATGTTGTGCAGTACAACACCACCAGTGCAGATGGCAAACAGCAGTTTCATTATTTGTGAAGTTGGAGCACTTACACAATGTTTGCATAAATTCAAGCATGATCTGATGCAAGGAGAAGTAACATGGAGTTGTGTTTTCAGAGTAGCATGCCAAAAGCAAAGCCAGTTAATGACAATATGTTTCTGATTTGAGTTTCAGATACTTATTTTTTTTCTTTTTGGTAGTACATGACTGATTCAAATAACTGTTTGTATTAATCTATTGTCCCTAAAATGAATGTGTAAGTGGTGTGATCGGAGGGCTGTGTTACTTTTGTGAAGTTTGAGGATGAACTAGAACTTCTGGTGATGTAGGAAGTGCTACTTAATATGAAAGTTGTTTTGCCCTTTAAAGTGAAATTGCAACAATTGGAATTGCCAACAGCTAGGAAGAGTCTGAATCTGAATTCTGATGCAATTAAAAAGAAGAGGTACTGTCATAATTTTACTGCCTTCTTGCAAACTTTGTAACGAGAACTGTGGAAGGAAGTGACATGGCTGTCCTTTTACTCACAAGAAGATGCTGATAGAAAAAAGGGTGAGCTAAAGGCTGCAACAGTTTATTGCAGAAGGTATTTCTATGTAGTTTTATAGCCATTCTGCTGAAATTGGAAGAGTAACTCTTGCTGTAGTTTAATGTAACAAATAACACAAATTGAGGACAGTTACAGCTCTAAAAATGCCACATAATGTGATGAAAACTGGTAACTCTTGAGGTAAGAGTCATTATATAACAATACAATGTTCATCTTGGATGAGCACCTTGTTTTCTGTAGGAGTTTTTAGAAGCTACATTTTGTCAAGAGCAAAGCTCCTTTCTGTACTCATTCATTTCTTGTAGGGGAAAAAAAGGAGTTTCTGCCTACTTAGATGGGCTGACCAGCTGACTCACAAGAGCATGAAACTTTACCATGTTTATTCAAATGTGATAGTCTATCATACGAAACACATTTTCTCCACAGTGTATTTCTACTTTAAAAGATCTTAAGTAATGAATTTTTCGTTTTAAAAAAATGATAGAATTCATGGAGAAAATTATCTACTTTCTCTTTAAAAGCAGAATAAATTTGGAATAGTTGAATTGACATCACTAAAGCCTGAGGCATAAGTTTAATTAGTTACTGGCATAGCTTCCACTACAGCTATTATGCAGTACATACCTCAGGGAATGTTTGTCTCAATGGATTTATACTGTCTTATGCTGCATGGATTTTTCTTGCCACTGTTAAAGAAATGGGAGGAAGTGTTAAGAAAACTTTTTTCATTAATTCCTGAAATGATGTTAGAATTTTTAAGCATGTAACGGTGGATCATCGTCTTCATAATTTTTTTCTTTTTGCACTTTTTGGAGTGGGCTTTCAAATCTTTGCAGGGACACTAGAGATTTATTATATTTCTTGAACAAAATCCTTCTCAGGTACCGGAGCAGTTATTTTCTTTCCAGAGCAAGTATCTGTGTCTGTATTAGCAGGAACACAGCATGTGTACAAAACAGGAATGTGGTTTGCTGTTGGTTTTAACAGTGAACCTGAATTTTTGTAGTTACTAAAAAAATGTTCATTTTTATGAAGTTTATTCCCATTGCAAAATGGCAGCAAGTTACCCTTGCACTTTCTTGGGTCTGAATGTGTTTCAGGTCTCCAGAGGGTGCCTGGAAATTTGCTGCAAAACTGAGCTTAGCAGCCAGTATTGGTCAGTGTGGCAGGTGCTGGGCACAGGGCTGTGTCTGGGAGCCTGTGTTAACCGCTTCCAGGGTTCCCTCTTGTGTGGAGCTGCAGGATCTTTTCTGCATCTGCACTCTGAGGAGTCTGGCCACCAATGGTAGTGGAGGAACAGATTCTCTAATGGGCACTGCTTTATCAGGCCTGGGAAGTTGTTACTGGCATTCAGACTTCTGAAAAGATTACATTTCCAGCCCAAAAACTAAAACTAAATTATAAAGAAAGCTTGTGTTCTTGTGCACTATGTCACTGCACTGGAAGCTGTAGCTTTAGGTCATGCCTTCGATGCCAGCTTTAACATATGAGAAACCAGGTATAAAATTTCTTATCCCTGGGACAAAGGGGAAGATGAGATACTGGTGGAGAAGCCTGTGGACCATAATTCACTAATTAGAAGGGATCAATCAAGTAAAGTATCCTCTCTCTTCTGAGTCAGTAGAACATGGAAAACTACTAATAATTAGCATGCAGTATTGTGGATTTACTTTTCCTTTTGAAACTCCTTCAAACTGGCTGTGAAGAAAACATCTTGAAATGCACAGTTTTGGAGATTTTATGCTACTTCTACGGTTTATGAAGTTGCCTTCATTAACTGAGAAACGTCATGAACCCTGGAAGTCACCTGTTTGCCTCTTCCTTCTTTTGAACTGTTTGCCACTTCTGTGCAACCCAAACATATGCGAGTCTTCAGCTACTCCCAAACCTTCCTTTGACAGGTGTGCCAGAGGCCATGCTGCAACTTAGGTGTAATTAACTCCCTGGATAGACACAGCCCTTTCAGGGCTTTGGACACCTCAAACAATTTTTGCACGATTTCTTCCCCCAATGTGGCTGCTTTAATCTGTGTTCAAGGAGCTCAGACAGTTACTTTGTTTGCCACCTTTTTTTTCTTTTTTTTTTTTTTGACTCCCAAGTAGCAGCTGAAGGAGTCACAGTTGTACGTTTCTTGTTTTTAAAATGACTCTTCTCTTGCTCATGTTCGAGCTGAAGCTCCTCTTCAGAGATCCGGTTGGAGACACAGATGAGTCACCCTCCTCCCTCCCTCACTCCCTCTGCAGTGCTACAGAAAGTCACTGATGGCTGAGCTCCTGAGGCTAAGAGGGAGCAGTGGAAAGGCAGCTGGAGATGCTGTCTTGTAGAAATTATCAGAGCACTGAAGTTTACCATCAATTAAAATGGTGTAGCAAAAAAACCATTTTTAATGAATCATCTTAAAAGTCACATTTTCAGAGCGAAGAAAGGCTAGGAAATAATGGTTCAAGTTTGGGGATTAAGTACTAAGGAAGATAGTGTCTGTGAAATTGTTAGAAAATGTTTCCAGCCCTGGAAAACTACTTGTTATCATGGCTGCAATCCTGAGGCTCTAGATAGGAGCAAGCCTGTATTTCATCAAGCTGTGAGAATGTGCACGATCACATCACTCAATGAAAGGTTGATTGTTTTAAAATAATTGTCAACAGCCCTATGACCTCATCCTTTGGTGTGAAGGAAGCCAAGAGATTTCTTTGTATTATTCACTGTTTTTCTCTAAATGCAAATCAAACAATCTACAAATTTTTCAACAATAAGGTGGATAAAGAGAGACTAAAGATTCAAGCAAATGATAAACACATGGAAGATAAAAGTAGAAATAAACATGGTCTTGCCTGTTGGCTGGCTTTGAATGCCAGTTCTGTCTAATGTCTGCCATGGTGGAAACAAGAAGAAAGAGAAGGGTGGTCTATAGATGTCTCAAGAAATCCTGAAAGAATTTGACATTTCTAGCTATTATACAATGCTACTCGTGACAGGTGGCCTTTGGGGTGGAGTTTGCTGTAAGAAGCGCCTTTGCCTGGTTTTAGTACTGCTGTACACTAATCGTTTCACATACTGAAAGTAAACACAACTTAAGCTGTACAAGCATCTTTGTAAAATGATCACTCATGCTGTGTATGGTTGGTATGCATGAGACTGCTTGACTTGCCTTTTGTAATCACTGTAATTAACAGCTAAGGAATGAGGTTCCAGCAAGAGGAGCACCTTTTCTCCCTGGCATTTAGGGTAGTAATATGCACTTAAGATTGATAGCATAGGGATCTAGTTGCAATGGGGTAATTTGAAGGTCTGAGGAGTTCCAGGAAGCTCAGACAGCATATCTGAGTGCTGCCACAGGAAATCTAACCTGAATTTCAGTATTTAAATGGACATGGCTTGGATCCTGCTAGCCATAGATGCTGCCTGCCTGCATCTTTGTGTCCAGGGCAGTGTCCTCAAAGATACAGTGCTGCAGCTGTGGTGGTAGGCAGAGAATAAGTGTGCCTGGAGTGTTCTTGTCCTCCTGTTACCTTGAAGTTATGACCCCAACCTGCTGGGCTTTGCTTGTGGTGACCCTGGTGGGGTGGTGGTGAGTACTGGCTGCCATGTTTACTTGACCTCTCAGCACGGTGCTTCTGGACACACTAAAGTTTCTTAAGGTTGCTTCAGAAGTTTGTAGAAACTTTCTGAGAGCGTTGTCTTTACATTTACTACCCGTGAGAGTTCTTTGTCTTTGCTTCTTCCCCTTCGCACTTCCTCCTCCCTCTCCCTCTCTTCTGCTCTAGAGAAACCACTCCATTGAGCAACAGCCTGTAACCCACTCAGAGTGGTTATCTCCAGAAAGCTTGTGCTCAGTGCGAGCTGCCAGCCAGCTCCAAACCCAGAGCAGTTTGAATCAAACCCATAGTGAGGAAACAAAAATACAGCCTTACGTTTATCACAGAGGAGATGCAACTTGAATGCTGCTTTGACTTACATCAAATAACTGTACAAGAGGGAAAACTGGTTCTCACAGAATGTGAATGTAATACACTGTGATTTTAAATTTTTTGTTATTAATTTACGTACATGATACATGTTGTCATAGTTTCTTTAAAAAGCAGTGCAGCAGTTAGGAGGTAATGCAGACAAGGATAAATCTACAACTAGGTTTGAAGCCTTCAGCTGTATTTTAAACTGAACTGTACTTTTTAGAAAGGCATGTTTTCTATTTTTTTAAGTCATAATGTAAAAAAGTTAAAGTAATTTCATTGATGTTGGGAAGTATGTCTTGATAATAAGTTTGAGTGCACTTATTTATCAGCATTTACTGGGGGAAAAGGGCCTTTTGTAACATTTGATCATCTGAATTCCATCTAGATTTTTTTCTTCTTTTTTTCTTACACATTTTTGATGAGAAGAAGCTAAACTAAGACCTGGGCAATGGTTTGCTGCAACAACTGGGAAATACTTATTTTAAAAAAAAATAGTGTGGAGGAAGCCAACAACCAAGGATGATTTTAGTCAGCCATGTCTTTTAGTGTAGGAATGTTTTTAAGAAAGTCAGGCTAAAGAAACAGACAGTAGATGCCAAAGAATTTTTGCTAGGGCATAGGATCTTGTGGTGCATTTTGAAGCATTTAATCTCATTTGGAATGTTTGGAGGATTCTAAGCAGTCCATTCACTGTGATTGGATATTCTTACTCAGTCACTTCCATTGTTCTTACTGATCTGGTTTCAGAGGGCTCATGCCAGAGGTGGAAGCTGCCCTGTGAGAGAGGGAATCTTTCAGTGTGCTGTTGGTCTCCTGCATTCTCCCACTGTCAGCCTTTGGGGAAGAATGGGAAGTGTGGCATATGAGAAAGGTTTCAAGATAAGTGAAAGTTAGTATTGACCCATGGCAAAGACAGGAATTTGGAGTTGCATCTGTCACTGTGCCTGTATGTGCAGGCAGGCAAAACAACTGGTGAAGAGAGGGTCATGCTTTTAAAATTGTCTTTGCAGGAGAAAGAAAGCAATAATCAGTTTTGAACAAAACCCCTGAGCTGTGGGTGTGATCAGAGCTGAAGCCCTTTGTTTGGGGTTGCAGGGCATCTGTAAACAATGTGACTTTAACAAGAAGTATTTTTATTTTACACATAAATAACATAAAATATCCTGGGTGTCAAGAGTTAGGGCAAAAAGGATTACAGGCATGTGGGTGGGCTGAAGTCTGCTTGTGTTGGAAGATGGATTAACTGGAGTTTTTACTGCCATTTAAATATTTATTAGAGGTCCTATAAAGAAGACCTTTTGAAAGTAATTATGAAAACTAAAAGTATTCATTACTATCCTACCTGCAAAATGCCATGCTTAACAGTGAAATGGCTTTGTGCCTTTTTTCACTAGAAATGTGCCCAGGAACTACTGAATGAAACCTATAATTAACCAGTTGTTTTGTGGAGTTCTCTGTTGTGGGGCCAGTGTGTTTTTTTCCTCATATCAAACAAATGATGAATTACTTGCATTTAATTTCTAGATAATTTTGCTTAAGTGGAAGTCTAGTTGTTTTGAAATCGCTTTGGTTAAGCAAAAATGTTTTCAGTTGTGGTATATTGTACCATTTTTTCTCCTGAATGGAAAGATTAAACAATTGTAACTACTGCATTCTGTAGTTCCAAGGTAAATGTTTTGTCTGGAGTAAAATTCTGGTCTCTACTCAATACTATAATTCCTATTTAATGTAATAGAAACAGGGCTTCACCCTTAAGTATGAGTAGATCTACTCTAAATGTGAGTAGGATGCTGATTAAATAGCAGTTAAAAACAGAACAAAGCCTCTTGTCAAAGTAGATGGTGTGCGTGTGTTACATTTGACTTATGCTGTATCCCAGAATAGATCCGGAGCTCTTGTTGTTCCAGTTTACAGATCTTTCAGTACAATACATTTCTATATTGCAAAAATCATTGCTCTAATGCTGCTTTCCTTCAGCTGTGGAGGAGTTGTACACAGAGATGTCAGAAAAGCATTACAGACGTTTCAAAGTCAGACAGAGTACAGAGCTTCAAAACATAATAAAACAAAACAAAATGCTGTCTTTGTGTGCTGGTCTCAGTAAACCATGTTTTGCTGGCTCCCTCCTTTTGGCTGTAGCCGCTGGAAATTAAGAGGCTAAAAGCAAAGCTGGCAGAGAGCAGAACCACGTGTGGTTTTTGAGTGGAGCATGTTATGAGCTCTGGTGCTGTGGTGGGGGGGAGAAGCAAGGCAGCCCCAGCTCAAAACTCTGTTGGGCAGAGCCTCCAGGTGAGTGTTCTGCTGCTCTTGCACAGCTCTGAGAGCTCATCAGCACAGCAAGTTCCGCTCTGAAACATTTAAAGGTGGTTGAGGGATTTTTTTAGAAGGAGGATTTTGGCTTGTTAGCTTGACACGGCTTTGAGGGTTTTGTGCATTTAAAAAAAGGCACATAATTCTTCTTTATAGATGTTATTGAAGATACTGCTCTTTTGATTTAACAAACCAAAATAAACCCCAACCAGGCAAAAAACAACCACCAAAAACACTCAACTACAAATGACTTCCTCACTTGTTTAGCATAAAATTATTCCTGGGAGATTTTGGCTCATTTATTCTCATGACTTGTATTTCTGATTAAAAAGTTCCTCCTCTTCCTGTTATTTTACTACTCCTTCCCCTCTGATGTATTTTTAGGAAATAATCACACATATTTTCAACGTATCAAACAGGCCAAGCTTTTTTGATTTCCCCTTTCAAGTGTCCTTTCCACTGATTGATCCAGCTTTTGCTTTGCCTCCGTAAGTGTAATCAGTCCTTTACTGCAGAATTGTGTACAGCACTTCAGCAGAGGCCATCGTACCGAGTTATTTACATGGTAGCAGACTATTTTTCTACAAGGCTCCTGCCTTACATCAGCCTTTTCAATTTTCTTATTCAGACTCCTTATCTGGTTTCAGTTGCTTTCCCTCCCTTCCTTCTGGCTCTTTCTACTCTTAAGCCTCAGCCCTTCCCGTATGTTCCCTTCCTTGTCAGGTGGGACTGCTCCTTCTTTGCTCCCACCTCTGGGATTTCTTAAACGTGTCATATTTTTTCCAGCCATGCCAGGCCTCCTTCTTTCCCCTGGCTTTGTGTTTCCTTTCCCTCCCCACATCCTTGCATCTCAGGTTATCACATTGAATTTGCTCTGCTTCACCCTTGTTTCCTTCCCCAACAAGTTTTTGATCCAGGTCCTCATTTCATTATAAATGCTCTTCCTCCCTTGGTACTTTTGCTTTTCCAATGTGGTCTTTGGTGATTTCCTCCTGCTGTGGTCCTGCCAGGGGCTGTTGGAAGCGCAGGGCTCGTTCTTGGAGCCAGTTCGTGCACCTGGCACAAGCCAGGGCTTTGTGAGAGGGGAGTTCTGCCCTCCTGCTCACTTGAGCATCCCAGCATGTGTGGCAATGGTGAGTGACAATGAAATCCATGGAGATCCTAGCAGCTATTACTAAATCCGTCAGTTGGGCACTTGTGTTTTTGGTTTTTTGAAAATTTTTAAATTATTGGTATTTTAATCATATTTGTGAGATTTTTATGTGGACACCACAAAGAATATTCCTTGTATAAATATTACCCATGGTAATATTTAAAGGTATGACATGTTAAAACATGTGTCTAAGTGGGTGTTTTTCAAAAGTTTAGGATTTCAGGATAGTTAAAGTTACTTTGTCCTAGGCTTTTTTTCTCCCCCCAGAAATAGATTCTTGATAGAAATAAAAGAAGGAGACCTTGACATATCTCTTTTTAAATCTCAAATATTTTGTAATATTGATTTAAAAAGAAAATTGTCAAGATAATAACTAGATAAATACAGGTTTTATAATAGGAAATAGTCTTTGCAATAATGGAGAGTACTACAGGGATCCTGTGAAATTTGTACAGCATAAGTTGCATTTTCAAGAGGACAAAAGTAGGTCAGTTTTGTTGGTGAACTTGTAACTTAAAGCATAGCTTTAGGCAAACCAGAACCAAAGAAAATAAATTTCTGTACAAAATAAACATTTCCCTATTTTTAATTCAAGCAAGCTATTAAAAAGCCATACAATTTTAAGTGCTACCTCAGCCAAATTTTATAGCCTTGTTTCTATCCATGATGCTTGAAATAAATATCAATAAACAATTAAAGGTAAATTGGATTTTTAGCTGAAAATATTATTTATCTGGTATAAAAGTTATTGTTAGTGAGGGGCATAGTTACCTCTATGTATAATTTGTGTCCACATGTCAGAGTATCATATATTTGATTAATAATTATTTGCTCTACATTTGATTCATATTTGTACAGTTGTCTGCTGTGAATTAAGTAAAATTTTATTGCCTAAAAATATTGTACTACTTGTCGTGTTAATAATGTAGGTTTTATTCTCAGTTTATGTAATATCATGTATGTATTAAACTGTTAGCTCTTGAATATGAGGGCTCCAGCTTGAAATGCAAATGTTGTTAGTGCTGGGTTACATTTTTTTTCCGAAGAAAAAAACGAATCACAAAACAGCAGAATGGATTTCCTTATATGCCACAAGAAAAAGAAATCTCCTGAGGCAATAAATAGATACAGTATTGACTGAAATATCTAATATCTGCTCATTGCTTGGCAGAGATAGTACTGAGCCACCCTTACAATATCTGTACTGTTCCAGAGCCCACTAAATAGATTTACAAGCACACAACTATTATGAGGGAAGTAACTGTATTACAAATATCCTGCTTGAATTTATTACTTGGTGCAGACAGTTTAAAGATTTTACGAATGGTAGAAAAAGCAATGAAAGCTAAATTCAGGAATTTTTGCATGCCCTGGTAGTTGTTCTCTATTATGAAACTAAGTAGTTTTAATTTCAGAAAAAATATTTGTGTTAAAGATTGTTAAAGGTAATCAAAAACTAAACATACTTGGTCAAAATATTTCTTTCCACTTTTGACAGTGTTGTGAATATTTTTTTGTTTCTCATCAGCATGGAGTCAAATATAGGGATTCACCACTTTGAGCACATCACAATGAGTGCAGTGGAAAGGGGACTTAGGGATCACTCTAAGCCTTTTCAATATGAGGTCTTTCCATTTGGGAAATGAAGGGGTATTCTTATTTTTAATATTCTTTTCCTCTCCAGCTGACATGTTGTCTGACCTGGCAAGAGCAAGGTCCTGAATCGTGTGTTCATTCCACCCGAATTGCCACTGCTGGATCCTTGAGCTGGACTTGGAATGAGCTCCCTATGAAAGCCTCTGCATGTTTTTAGAACAAAATGGTGCAAACGGTTTGGGGTGAGGAGGTGGGAACTGGCTGGCTCTTTGCTGGTCATGATAGGATACTTGTTTGTCCCTTGAGCTGGTGAATGGGTCAGAATCACCATAATAAAGTGCTGCAGGGTTGTTTCACAATCTGTGGTTGCTCTCCTACTGCTCATGAAAATACACATTATTGTTGTTTCCATGTTCTTACAATTTCTCTCCGGAGTCTGGGAATGCGTTTGTCATCTCCTACAATTTTTTCCTCCCCTTTTATCTAGTTCTGAGATGAAAGAGGTGCTAAACCCGCCATGTTTCTTTAGTCCTTCTTCAATGGCCTGTGTCACTATATTTTGCCATTTAACACAGGGTATGTAAAGTCCTCTGCAGAGAGCTCAGCATAGGGAAGGGAGAATCTGGGTGTGGGAGGGAGAGGAGTTACCCTCGCCATAGCCCAACTGGGAGCTGAGGTGTGATCTGATGGAGCATCTTTATAAGGAGGGAGACTTAAGCAAAAATCCTTTGTATCCATATGGAATCTTAGCTTACCACTTTAATTGGAAAAAAACCACCAAACCCCAGATAACTGTGTCAGGACTACATTTTTTGAGTGGAGTAGACTGATGTTATGACCTAGTAGGGTAATTCTACTGTATATTACTAGTTAGAGGGACATTTAACAGTGTATTTAAAAATCAAATCACCTGTAACTTGTGTAAGTTGCAAAATAGCAATATCAAGTGTTATTGTGTTATGTACATGTAACCAAAAGAATTACAATGTACTCTTATTCCTCATCCTGTGGACTCTCTGGTGGTGCTGGAAGGAGAAATGAGGTTTTGTTTTTTTTTCTTTTTTGATATGTTCAGATTAATGTGGCAAAGCCAAAGCTAACATGAAGACAGAAGCAGCTAATGTGAACACAACACACACACACGTCACCTTTACTAAAACTTCGCTTCTACTCTCACTGTTATTTGGAAAGGGGTGTCTGTAAAAGGCAGAAGTAGTTTGTTTGGCCAGAAACCAGTTTGTTAGCAGGCACACTGGGAGGCTGCTATCTCTGGAATCAGTGTTTCACAAAATGATTTCTGCCCTGTGCTCACATTCCCATTCCCGCTGCTGCAGCTCGCCCAGGTGGCGGCCCCAGAGCTGAGACAGCGTGGGAGCCTCTCTCCAAAGATCCTGGGTGCGTACTTGGGCTGAAGGCACATGGGGAAGCTCTGTCACTCATCTAGATTTATGTGCCAGGCATATTGCAGTGGTCAGGTGTGCTAGCATGTAGTGTGATTTTGTTCTGCTAGACTTTGAATGAAGAATTTGTGGTTGTGGTTGTATGGGAGTGGTGATAGTGCAGAACATGTAGTAGGGAAGAGATAAACTACTTAAGCTGCATCATTTTTCCTTAATTTTTTTTTTTTGTAGTCTAGGCACAATGTACCACATTCATATCACTTAAAAGGACTTCTTATTTTTTTTTAATTTTGAAGAAAAGGTTGCTCTATTAATGAATAATAAAAAAATTGTAATAATGAAATGTACTTATGGATATGTTACCCACTCTTAAGAAATCTCTTTTCATAATTTTTACTGAAAAAAAGTGAAAATTACATTTGGAGTTTTCTGTTTACTTAGCTAAGATTGGTTACTCTGAAGAAAATTAATTTGCCTGTCTTTGAGAGCATATAGAAAGAATCTGTGATTCACCTATTAGGCATACTGTATGGTGTTTCTGAAAATAATTTAAAAGAAGGAGGAGGAGAGGGAGGAGGAGGCCTACCTGAAACAGCCTGGTGTTAACTGCAAAGGTCTCAGAAGTGATGGAGCTGAGCAGGATCTGTCAAAGCTGTGATGAGTTAATAGTGAAGAATATAAGTGATGAAATGCATTTTCTGTTGGTTGACCTTTTAAATTATTTGATATTTCTTCTTTGTGTTATTTTTAAATGAGCCTTCCTTGCAAATATGATGCCAGTATCTTACTTTGCTTTGTTTAACTCCACCTTCACCCATTTTCAGTTTTAGCTCCCCCTCTGCCCTCCTTTTTTATTTTATTGAAGCATTTGTCAGATGTGCTGACAGGATTGTGAAGCAGAGGCAGTGAGATGTCCCTTTTCGTGCCTCAGAAATTATTTGAAGTAGAATAATTGGGGGTCTGGGGATGGAAAAATGGGAGGTAACATCCTGAAATATATCTTAAGAATGAAAGGATGGGCCATAACTTTGATATATTCTATGCTTGTTTTGAAAGGCTTATGGAAAGTCCATATAGCTACGCTGCAGATGACTGTCCATGTGAGATTCCTTTTCTGCCACACAAGTTTTTCCTTTCTCTGTAACTAATTAACTCTATAGCTGGTTCTATACACGCTAGTGTTTAGAGGCTGCAGAGTTAAACCCTGGTTAGTAACCATGGCAGCTCACAATGGTCCCGGGTGTCTGGCAGCCTTTCACCAATTCAGCACATTTTTTAAGCTGTAGGATTGGGTTCCTGGGTCTGTGTTAGCAGTTTGATTGTCCCTGCAGCTCCACTCCTCGTGCAGTAGGAAAGCTTAGAGTGCATTTCCTAGTGGATTTAGAGGTTTTTTTGCTATGTGGAATCTGAACCTTCATGTCTACTAATAAAGACTTTAAAAAAAACACTTTCAAAACTCCTGAGAGGACAAAGACTAGCCTACTCATGCAAACTTGTTGCATGAGTAGTTGAGTCTTATGGATACCTTGAAGATCAGCAGAAGGAGGTTTGGAGTATTGCTTCCTCCATATTACAGCCAACAAAATATAGAGATTCCTACTTCAGATGCATGGCTTAGTTTGAGCCTAGAGGAACATTCCAATTAGTACCTTGTGGAAGAGAGAAAGGCTGGGCACTCCCTTTGACTTCCACATGTGTGCTTTCAGAGCTTTGGCATGATGGAATAAGAAATTAGTCTGCAGGTTTTGAAAGGAAACTTTAAAATGTATGTCCTGGATTATGGCTTGTGTGCCATCTCTTGTGTTGCTTAAGTAGCTGGAGAAGGTAACAGCTATTTAAATCTAAATTCAAAACTTTTGGTTAAAAATACATGTTTGTTTTCCTTTCTTGTGCCAGTTGAAGTTCCCTTCTATGTGTAATGGAAGGGTTTGTACCTTTTCCATACAGCATGGTGATCTTAGTTCTCACTTCTTTCAAACTCACTTTGCAAAGCAGAGGGCTGGCCCAGCTTTTTAAAGGCTGTGGCAAAAGAACTGAAAATTCTCAGATAACAACTGCATTTTTCCATAAGGGTTGCATTGCCGAGGTACTGTAGTAGGACTGCAAGACCTGGTCTTCTGTAGGTAACCAAAGAAAGCACAGGCTGCTTGCCTCAAATCCGTGCATGTTGGTGGAAGTACATCCTCCCTGCCTGGAGACAGAAGTTACCCTGGAAAATGAAGGAGTTTCTGTAGTCCTGGTGTGTCTTGTCCAGCGCCCTTTTCCCAGCACTCAGCAGTAATTGATAGCTGAGAAGAACAGGCTCTTTTAAATTAACCCATCACTGGAGTGTTTCTTGTTACCTCTCAAAATGGGAGCACAAAACTGCCTTTAAAGCATTTTTGTTATTTTCTGTATTCTGCTGCAAATAACCTGCCAGTTCTGGGCTTGATGTTTTAAAAATTGAAGAAATAACTTTGACTATCTACTTCCACTGCCCATCTTGATCATTGTTATAGACCGTAACTGCATTGTTTGAGTAGATACATGTCCGTTCTTCCCTTTATTTGTATGAAAATTGGTTTGTGATCTAATCTTGGTGACTCCTTGCTTGATCTCTTTTGCTCAGGAAAAATCACTGTGAATTTTTGAGAAAAGAAAGTCCAACCTCCTCTGCCTTATTCAAATTGCCTGTTTTCTTTCTTAAATTAGGTCTTCCAGCTAAGCTGTCACTTAAAATTTAAATGTGGCAGAGGAGGTGGCTGAGTTGCATTTAGTTTTTTACCTTGAAAAACTGTGGGACAAATCAAAACTACAGCAATGGTTACACTCCATAGGGTGCAGGAGAAGGACAGGGTAACATACCTTTTCTTTCCCAAGGCAGGTAACTAATTGCGACTAAGTGTGCAATGTATGCCGATAGACAAAATGTACACTTCAAAGTAAAAAAAAAAAAAAAAAAAGCTTACTGAATCAGTAAATAGGTCTGTTAGAAAGTAATCTATGCAATTAACTATACTTTTTAACTCCTTGTACCTTTGTTTTCACAAGTAATAGCTTACAGAAATTGTCTAGACATCAGATTGAGAATACTCTGTATGTTACCCTAGGAGAGAAATGCTGTGAATATGCCTCTTCTGCTCACTGCAGTACTGTACTATCATGGAGTTAAGCCTTTCCTGTATTTACGACTCATAATCCATATGAACAAAGGTGCAGAAGCTAATTATTTTTTCACGAGAAAATCTAGGTGCTAACTTTAACTTGCTGCTGTCATGCAGTGCTGTAACTGCTGTCCTTGAGGAGCAGGGATGTCAGGAAAGTGCTAGGCAGACATGGATGTGGAACAGTTTATGGTTTGTCCTTAGTAAGCAATTTGTCTCTTCTATGTGTTTTTCATATCAATTTACCTACCTATATTAGAGAAAAAATAATTTGCAAATTCACTCCCTTCCCCTTTGAGTTTTGTAAACAATAGACTGGGTTTTAGACTACCAGTGCCTACTGATTTATGTGTTCCTGCTGTTCTAGACACAGTGCCTGGTTTGCCAGACTTCTGGCTCTGTTAGGACATGTTTTGTATTTAGCAGCCTAATCTATGGACTGACTTGATTTTCAAGGGAGTGAGTTTCGCTTTCCACAGCCAGATCTTTGACTGGAGCTGCTGCTCAACCTGCTGGATTATTAATACCTGAATCAAAGTGTCCAGTTCATTTGTCATTACTAGAGTTCCCCACTTTCCCTCCTCTTTTAAGTCTTGGTTGTTACAGCAATACTGAGTTTTGGTGCCAAACTCTGTTTCTTCTCAAATACCACATAAAATAAGGTGAAACTTGTTAGCAGGAACTGTTACTATGTTATTGTAGTCACCTGTAATTGTAGAATTTGTATTTTTTTTCACTTTCAACAGCACAGCCTCCCACTATTTTAATGCATACTTACAGGCTGTAAAGGAGTTGTTATAATAAAGGGTGTTTAGAGGACTCTGCTGTAGTCCAAGGAAATTCAGAAAGGCTGTTTTGCAGCCTGTCCCCAATCCCCAGCCTCTCTGGAAGTTTTCTTGCATACTCTCTCTAGCTGTGAATTTACAAGAGTACCTTAACACACCAGGGGAAAAACTGATTTGGCTCCATTGGATAAAAGGTGAATACTGCTTTGTACAAGTGTTGTGGTGTTTAGAGTATTTCTTCCCAGTCTCAGACATTTTCAGTAGGTCTTGGTTCTAATTCAGCATATGTGCTTCCTTTTAAAAACAAACAGGATCGATTTTATTTTCTTACCAATTACCCTCTATTGTTTTTGAGGGTGGAAGGCGGAGTGCTGTGTGGGAAGGCAGAATACATTGATGTTGAAGGGTTCTTTACCTGCACTACATGTTGCTAAGGTTCTTTTTTCCCCTCATTTATCTTCGTTCTGTCCCCTACCCCGTACCCCATTTTTAGGATTCCGCTGCTTTTTTTGCATCTTAACTAAAACCTTACAGGCTTTGATGGCTGTTCAGTTAGCAGAGTTGATTTCACTACCTTTAGGGCATCTAGCACTAAGAGTTGCACGATTGGCTTTTCTTCTGTCCCCAAGCAAATGGGATAGATAGAAAATACATTTTGATTTTGTATAGGCTTTGGGGCCAGTTCTGATATCTTTCGAGTTTTAATTTCCAGCTGTTGGCAACCTGCTTTAGAAGTGATCATCGCCAGCTTGATACAGTTATATGGTGAATAAAACCTGCATCTTCAAACCAGTATTTAAGTTTTTGAGGCTTATTTTTTTCTTGACAGTCTGTAGCGGTACAGTATCTTATGGTGGTTTTAGCACTTGCCCTCCTGAGATTCAGTGTTTCAGCAGGATACACATGCAGCATAAAAGGTTATAAAGATAATGACTTGAGAATATTACAATGGCAAAGGTGACATCACTGCAACGGGTAAAGTGACATCTGGCTGTGGTCAGATACAGGTGCTCTTGGGTTTTGTTGTTTTCTCTGACATCTGGATAGTGCAACTCTGAGTTGACTTCCTCTGAAGAACTAAAAAACATGTCTAATACACTTCTCTGCTATGAAAGTCCTTACAAATATGTAAGGCTGGCTTTTCCTGTGTGAAGTGGCTGGATGAGAGCCACAAGCAGCTTTTCTTGTACTGTTAAACCCAGTTCAATCATTGCTCTCTGCCCTGCAAATCAAAGAATTCTCAACTCCTTCAGCCAGGTACTGGCTGTTGTTACTGCCCTGGGCGGAGTTACAGGTGATGCTCATGCTATCAGCGTTGCTACTTCTGCTTCAGACTGCATCACACAAACATGGAATTGAGTTCAACATGTTAAAACCTAAGTAAACAATTTCATGTTCTGTAGCATTTAAAAGGGATAGCTTTTTCAAGAAGATGATGTGAAAAAATCTGGACAACTTGCACAAGTGTCACGAATCAGCTAGATTTCCTAGCTTTCTCTTACAATCCTTTTGGACAGAATTTCTAGTAGTGATGATGATCATTTTCTAATGTATCCAACAGACACCCATTCAAGCAGTGACTGGGGAATAGAATCAAAACAATCAGAATGTTCTTTTAAAAATAATTGCATTAAAGCATCCACTTAACTGGATAATACTAGATTTATGAAATAAAGCTTACAAAATGAAACTGAGTATAAATGAGTGTCAATTGACTACACTCTTGCCTTATACATTGTCAAAAGGATTATACATATACTATGGTGATTTAGATTTTTTTTTCTGTTAAATACATTGAACAGTTTTGGTATTCATTTACACAAAATAATGTCCTAAGACACTATTCACTACAGAACAGCAGAGTGTGGAAAATATTTTGGATCAAAATAGTCTTCAGGGCATCTTTACTTTTGGACATGTCACATTGTTAAAATAAAGAAAGAAGTTTAAAAGTATGATGTGAGAAGAGAGTGGAAGTAAAATTTAGCTGTATCCTCCAGAGGGTACTTTAAAAGTTAATGATTTTTAGAAATACGCTGTGGAGATTGAGTCTGATTTTTTCTGGGGTCTTTTTTCAGTTAACCTTATTCTGTATGAGATGTGTGTGTGTGAATTAAGAATGCAAGACAAGTAGTCATGGTAATTCCTGTTATTTAATATAGTTTTTTCCCTTGTTTTAAAAATAATTTAGATTTTGAAGATCTGGTAAAAGTATTTGGCCAAAGATTCTTACTGAATTTAGGCTTAGCAATGTTTTTATAATACTTAGTTGAAAAATGCAGTTTGTGGCTAACTGCCCCAGATTTTGAGTGAGTGAAAATAAATATCCAAAGACAAGGATAGAGTTGTTATTTTGTGAAAAGGGGATAGTATGCTTTTCCAGTTTTTCTTGTGCACTTCAGAAATCTGGGTAAATATTTTGGCACGATGAGGAAAGCTCAGCAACTAAATGAAAGAGTCTTATTTTCTGGACTTAGAAGCATCTTTGTATAGAAAATTTTAAAATTTACATCTGAGTAAGAAGAACGTAAGAGATAAACTAAGACAAATAAGTAGATATACAGGATTTCTCTGAGAATTGCATGTATGTATCTCATGAATAGATTTGAATAAAACAAAATTTGAAGTCTGAGTGGGAATTTCATGTTACTGAAAACCAAACTGCTTGATTTTTCATCCCTGATCTATGAAACTGTCATACTGAAGGCAGTGTTACGAGGTATAGGAGAATCTGAGAGAACAAAATATTGTGCTGTGGGATAAAGAGGGAGAAAGGAGAAGCTGAAATGCTTGTTTTGATTACCTGTGTCTCCAACCTTTGTTTTCTAAATGACAAATTAATGACTTCCTATTAAACTGTCAATTGTGTTCATGTTAAGGGGTGGTCGGTTCCGTTTAAGGATTTGTGTAACTGTGTAAATAAATGGAGGCCAGACCATTTATTTTGATCTGTGTGTATATATTCAATAAATATTTAAAATACAGGAAATATGGAATTGACCAGTACTTGGCCAGCATAGCCCTTATTATACTCAAGTTTCCTTTTTGCCTTTTTAAATTACATTTTACAGTTATTTAATGTTTATTTGTTTGGGTTTGGCCACAATGAATGTGAGATAAAGCTTATTTAATGAGGAAGCAAGTGATTTTTTAAAAAAGACATATTAAGAAAGAAAGATTAGCATGATTTTTAAGGACTCAGTGTGTTTAAATTGTTGGTTTAGGAGCTTCTTGTTGCTGCTAGAATATCTGGCCTTAGTAGATTAACTAGTAATTACCAAATATGTTTGACCATAGTAGTTACTTGCCTCTCCTCTTTATGGGTGCAAGCTCTTTCCCCAGCACTTCAGCTGTTCAGTGGACTCGTGACTCCTGCCACTGCTCACACCCTGTTCAGTACTTTGGAAAAAATGTAGTCCAAAGCAAACAAGCTCTTTCCTTGTGCTTTGTAGTCTGTGCCAACTTAAATTTAGTGTTAACATTGATAGTAGATAATGAAATATGTGTTGAAAATGCGTAGGTCTGAAAATACCTGTAAATACTCAGAAATTCAATGAAATAGTCACTGACTGTGCAGCACTTACATGGCAGAGGGACAGAAAATGGATGAAAAGAGACCAAATGATCAGCCCATTCTCTTTAAATGGCTGAAGGCTAAATGGAGACAGTGTTATAGGAATGTATGTGTTTCATTTCCCTAAATGGGTACGTGCTACAGCTGCTTGCTTTCATCACTAGCAGGTGCACTGCTGCACTGAGACACTGCTCACCTTTCTTGTGTCTGCATGTACCCTGCCTGTGGGTTAGTGCGAGTCACCTCTGCACCCGAACACTTGTGTGTTCTGGGAGGCAGTGCAGACACATCCAAACCAGTTCGTGCAGCGCCAGTGACAACTGCACCTCCACCTCCCCAGCCCTGTGTGGGGTTTCCTTTCAGTTGTGGATTTCAAGCTGCTTGCCAGGACCCTGGATCTAATGTTTGCTCCTTGCTTGCTCTGCATTCATGTTCCTCTTCCTCTAGCAGAACATCCTCAATGGGCCTTGTTCCTTGCCAATTTTATATTGGGATTAAAAGTGATAGCTTTGCCTTTTATGCTTTCCAGTGTAGTATGATGTGTGTTTAGTTCTGTTTCCTTTTCCTAGGTAACTGTTCCCAGGCCGCCATTCCCATGAATTCTAGGAAGTGTCCACCACAGCCCTTGTCTAGAGTGGTTAATGACTTTCCTGAAGGAGTCTGTTAGTTGATTTGGGATTGTGTTTGGGGTGTTTCTTTAAACTACTGCTGTGTGTGTTCTCCTAGATAACTTTTTTATTTTTCTGTATTCACCCATACAGAGGGGACGAACAGTGCATGCACAGTGCAAGAAGTGCTGACACGTTTGGGGTCTTGTCTTTCTTGAGGAATGGCCTAAAAATTTTATTTCCCAATGAGGCCTGTTAAAATCAGTAGGACTACCTGAGTATAAGTATACTTCTTGACCTGAAGTAAATGTGTCAAGAAGGGCTCCCAATGAAAACAAAGGAAGCAAGTGGTTTATGCTCTGTGCTGTCAAACTTAATGTTGTAAAGGTAAAAACCCCCTACACCTGAACATAAAGCATGTTGCAGTAAAGGATGTTGAATCTAAATACATCTAGAATATCCTATAATTTCTAGAAGATATCAGAGTGTCTAGAATGAGGAGTGTTGTTTTTTGCCTTCCCAGTAGACAATGCAGTTCAGGTGGATAGAGACTACTCTTGTGAATTGCCTGGCAAATTACTCCACTTTGCATGCAACTTCTTGAGTTCAGTATTTGCTACAAATGGAAGGATATTCCCTTCTGCTAAATGAGATTTCTCCCTATTTTTTTCAATAGATATTTGTATTTATATTAATTATCCAGTGTTTGGCTTGATTTTCTATGATTTGCATTGTGCATACACATTTACCTTTCAGAGCAGAGAGCTACTTTCAAGGTGGGCTTCTCTTGGGGAACAAAAGCTAAATCATATATTGTCATTTTTCCCGCCTTCCTGAGAATTGTCTAAGTTAATATGTAGAATTTCACGGCATAGATCTGCATGTATATAATTAGAGACATAGCAGTTTAAGTTGCACTAAAGTCTTGAAATGTAGGTGAGTCCTCTTTAACACGGAGGAGTAACACTCAGTGTCTTCCCTCAGCCTACAACATTCAGATCAGGAGTGTATCAGATGCTCTAAAATGAATCAATCTTTTCTTGATAAATTGGTCAGTAAAAAGAATTGCTAATGCTTAGATAAAAGAATAAATCTTCCTTTCTTGTTTGCATATGCAACTTTTCCCTCTTGATTCTTGTTTAAAGGTAAAAATGAAAATGAATGTATTAAGTTTTTAAATTGAAAAGTACTTAGAGGCAATTTCCATCTGTGGTTTTAGCTTCTGAAATCTTGTTTCTGCTTGCTTAATCAGTCTGCATCATCTGCATCATCATTCATTGATGCTCAGCAAGGCAAACAGGTTCAGAGGATTCAGTCCTAGAGTTCCCATATATCTTTATATATGGTCAGACTGCACCATTTCATCATCCTTGATAACTCCTATGCACCTGCTGTCTGCTTTATTTCTTTAACTCTCATCTTTAAACTTTCATTTCCCCTCAGCAGAACTGCATAATTAGTACTTTTCTTCTACCTCTGTCTTATTTACAATAGCAGTGAGCCTCAGGCACACTGGTACCACATGGTACATTGGGAGAAACCATAAAATAGCTGTCTCTGCTTGGAAGGAGACTTATCCAAACAAAGATCATACTTTCTCATGCAACTCATCTGTGAACAGGAAACCTGCTGAGTGTGCTAAGCAGATACACATCATTTTTTCTCATGTGGACTTGACCATAATATGTCCTCTGCTGTTTTGGTTTTTTTTTTTTTTTGTAATACAAGCCATTGAGTCTGTGTGGCTCTGGTAGCCATGAAGGTTTGTTTTAAGTTTCATACTGGCTGAATAAACACTCGGTTGAGAAACTGCAAAGGCAGTTTCAGTATGATGCATTACTTCAAAGGTAACATGCCAATCTCTTTTGCAAACATTGAGTAATTATGGGATTGAGTAATTAGAGGTGAGGATTGTGGTCACCAAATCTCCCATCTGTGATGCTAGGCTGCACCTCTCCTACAAATACCAATGGTATATCAAACTCTCACAGGCAGTTGTAGCATTATTCACACATTTTTTAGTCTTGAGCAACACTCATTGCTGTTCTGGATCAGTGTTGAGCATGTTTTTTTCTTCTGTTTGTATTCTTTATACCTCTTTTCTCTTGGATAAGATGAAGATGAAGAAGGTTGTTTTACTAGAAGAGATTGACCTATGCAATCCTTTCCCCTGCTTGTTCCTTTTTCACAGCTATAAAAGAGCAGACAGAATATAAGAAGAGCCTGGAAAATTCTACCGTGAAAAACTTTGTCCAGAGACCTTCACTCTATTAAGAGAAAGCACTCTCAAGTGTAGAGAACAACTGCTGCATTTCTAGGGACTTTTTGAGACCCATTGTTTAAGGTTTGGGTCAATCTTCCCAACTATTAAGACTTTATGAATACAACTATCTTTTCTAAATATCAAGTCTCTAGAATTAAGTCTAAAACCTCCAAAGAAACATATGACTTACATTCTATAAAGGGATTTCCATGGTTCCAGGCCACCTTTTAACGGGGATTATTAAATTGTTGTTCTGAATCTTTTTAGTTTCATGCTTTTTTTTTTTTTTTCCCTAAGAAATTACCTCTGGGTTTGAGCATTATCAGCAACATAGTAGAACTCAGAAGGCTCTACCAGACAAAAAGGAATCCATAAGGTATATGGCCCCATTCCAAACTCACATGAATTAACCTGTAGCCGCTGTAACGTTTGCAGGATGAAAGGCCAGATTAAGATGGAAAATAATTAAATAACAAATTTTGCTTGACAGCTGCAAGAGTTGTAAGACTTGAGGAACATGACTGTCAGAAGTGCTGAGGAACTGCTTCTGCCATTGGTTACCTCTTGAAATTGTTGGTGCTTAGCACCAGGAAAAACTGGAATCACAATATACTGTCTTGTGAAGCTGTGGCAGGTGGATGCTGGCAATATTTGTAATGAGACCTCTAGCCCTGAACTGTCAGACTGCAGGAGGAAGAGTGTTAAATTCTAATCTCTGATTTACAAGTCTGGCAGCGTATACTATTCACATGGTGTGTGATTTGAATAATGATGTGTCTACTCCTGATCTCATTAACCATGATTTAATCCAGGATCTTACTTCATTAATTCCTGCAAGCTTTCATACAACTGGTTACACAAACAAACAAAGCCCTAAAAATCCTGTAACACTGTAACTATCTTTCCATCTAAATATTTTCATGATCCCTTTTCTTTGTCTTGAAAAAAGTCTCAGTTTGTCTGAGGGGACTCCTTTAAGACAGTGATGCGTCTTCAAGAATCAGTTTTAATTTTACCTGCAGTGGAATTACTCAGCATTTGCCCTCCCTAGGTAGGTTCAGTGGACTTCTCTGCATAACCTTAATAGCTGTATGCTGCAGAGGGTTGAGTAATTGTTTTGGTTCAATAGAGTATTTGATGAAAGTCAATCAAAGAACAATAAGAATGTCTGTAATTTGCCCTAACCTTTTTACAGCAGAGTTCTTCTTTCTATAATGCAGAATTATGTGATTGAATTTGTACAATTTTTCATCTCTTGCTAATTGGATAGAAAAATGGCTTTTTGGACAATCACTAAGGTTTTTTTATGTGTGGTTGACATGAAAATTTGAAATTCTGTGCAGGTGTATTTTATGTATTTTGTATGTTTTTGTGTACCACAGGGACTTCCTTTCAGTTTGTGTGGGTTTTTTTGTTTTGTTTTGGTTTGGTTTTTTTGTTTGTTAGTTTTTTTTTTTTTTTTTTTCGTTTTTTTTGTTTGTTTGTTTTGGGGTTTTTTTGGTTGTTGTTTCTTTTTCACTGTACAACATCATTTAGAAAAGATAAATCCTTTCATGAAAAAACCTGCCGTATGATTTTAAACAGAGAATGCAAGATACTGGGTGAGTCAGTTAATGTTCTCATTAGAAAATCCTATTGTTAAGGATCGTCTGGTTTGTGATAGGATTTTGCATGAAGGATTTATGTTACTTTGTCTCTCTCTAAACCTGTCTGTGTCATAGAGATAGTTTATCTGCTTATCTAACATGTTACAATTTGTGATGATGTCTCCCAACACCATTTTTTCCTAAGAATGTATGTTGCTGCTTTTTTCTGTATTGGTCATCTCTTCAAATTGGTGTGGTTGTAAGAAGAAACATAAATACAACAGTAGTTTCTTATGTAGATATTATGAGTTTCTTATATATGTATGCTTTATGTGGTAATATGCCCAAGGGTTTTTTTATACTGACAACAGAAATATTTTTACTACCTGAAATAGCCACTTTTCACTGTCTAAAACTGTAGTCTGTTACATTTTTTAATAAGGCCAGGTGCCTATGGGGAGAAACTATTAGCATGCTAAATTCTGACATACCCCACTCTCTACTCAAAGAAATGAGGAATGACATCGCACTTTCAAGCAAAGTTAACAATGCTTCTAAGAGTTGGGTGAAAATGGAACCTTTGTGAGAAGAAATTTATTTTTATTTGAAACTGCTTGAGTAATTTCATTCTGCTGGAGCTGGACTGAGGGGCAGATGGGCGAGAAGCACCCTTTGTGCCTCCCCACAGCACTTCCCCACGGTATTCAAGGATGCAGGAGAAGCACATGTGTGTTTCTGAATGCCTGCACAGATATGTGCGTGGGCATACATGTGCTGGGAACACTGGACTAAAATGTCCACAGATGTGCTGTGCTGCTGTCAAACATAGGTGAAAGGCAGGAAAAGCCTGGCTGGCCATCCATAGTCATGAAGGTTATAGAGGTGGGAGAGGAGTTAAAGAGTCTGGTCGTCAAACATCTTCCGCATGGCAATCCCTGCTGCAGCAGTGTTTTTTGCCCTTAATCACACTACTCACATATGTTGCTAAATACGTAAAGCAAAACAAATTGTCAGGGCCAAATTGTGTACTGTAGCGGCTCATGGGCAGGTGTTAGCAGACAACTTTACTGCAGTATGAAATCAGGAAGTTGCTTCCAGTTCATCTGCAGGTTGTGAGACCTGCTGCAGTTGTACAGTGTGATTCTCTGGGAGTTTTCTGAAATACAAAGTCCGTGTCAGCTCTGCAACTTGCCCACTCTAAATCTTAAAGTCTTTGGGTCATCATCTCTCAAGTGCCTCATAAATGGATGGTGTGTCCCTCTGTTATGGTGACAAGGTGACAAGTTCGGTTTTCCTCACCTTTTTAATAAATTCATAGCAAGTTTCTGCTTTTGTTCTTCTCACCTACTTTGGGGAACCTGCACATAAAGATCAACAAATGTACTTGCCGTTTTTCAAAGTCTTCCTTAGGGGTGTCTTGTCACAGTGCTTACAAAATGCTAAAGTGCTTATGCACCCGGCCTGTGCCAATCACTTCTGCTTCTTCGTGCTTCCTGCCATCTGCTCTGTCTGTTCATCAGTTACGCTTTTGCCTACACCTAGATTGTGAGGCCTCAGAGAGAGGTACTGTCAGTTGACAAAAATGGGTCAGGATGAACTGAGTGCCTTGGAGTGGCATCCAGCACCAAGCACACCATGTTTTTCCTATTTCCCTTTTTTTATTGCTCTAATTACAATTTTCAGTCTTGGTCCGTTAAGTGCATTAAGATGTAATGAATTGCTTGTTCTGGTGGTAGTGAAGCTGATCACTGATGTAGCCAAGCACGTCTCCAAAACCTAAACTACAATGTGCAGAGGGTGTATTGTTCTTTTCTTCCTGGCTTTCTCTGAGACAAGTGTTTGTTAGGTGACTGTTTGTTTTAAAATGTGCTCTCCACTTTTCTTAGTGTTGTATTCCTTGCTGTTTCTTGTAGCCTCCATCTCCCTTCCCCCTCCACCCCCTCCATATTTCTTTAATCTTTTATTTTTTAATAATTAAAAAAACCCACAGTAAACTAATTGGTATAGGTGAATATGAGCTGTCTCCTTTTGAACTGAAGTACGAAGTCTGAGGCTAAGGGATGAAACAAGATTTTCTTGAGCTGAGTGAAAGCAGAAATACACACTCATGTTCACAGAAAAGAAGAGCTGAAAGATTGCATGAGACTCGACAAATCTGAGAGTTTTGAAAATTTTATTATAAAGCATACACTCATCTCTCTAAAAGTACAAGGCTTTCTACATATGTAAGAGTGTATATCCTATCCAGAAGATCTTTTATTATCCAAAGGATGTACAAAAGACATAACAAATCTGTATCAAAAAAGGAAGAATGTGGAGATTCTTTAAAAGAGGAGGTTGAGTTTGCTGTAGTATACTGGGCATTAATGTGGAGAAGAGGAGCAGAGGATTCAGGTGTGGTGTCCTTAGTGCTGTGGTAGTTAGAGCTGTGGTATGGAGGGCTTTGCAGCATGGGCATCTCGGGCTGGGATAAACAGAGAGTTCAGACATGAATATCACAGAGAAGGTACCAGCAGTTTAAGCCGGAGCAGGTTGCACTGTGCGTTCAGTGCTCAGTACTTTTGGGGTTAATGTAGAATGGATGTAGGAATTAATGTTTTTCCATAACAACTGTTGGTTTGTCATCTCATAGTAAATTTGTTTACTATGTTGCCAGTTGTTTGCATTAAATCTGACCTATTAATTTTTTTACATGGATGCTTTCAAGTGCCCCACTATTGTCTCAGATATTTGAGGTATGACCTTTGTAATAAGTACAGTTTATAAATAAAATTTGTTCTAAAATGAATATTTAAACAGTCTAGGAACAATTCACATGACAGATGGGCTGTAGAAGCCATTGCTGATTGTTGTATAATGAATTTATCTTAGTGTAGGCTGGGTTCTAGGTGTACAATAGATAGTGGAGCAGTGTCCATGAAGTTTTGCAGTGTTCATAAGGCCCTTCCATCTGAGAAGGCAGGGTGGCACTATGGGCTTACCTGAGCAGCCGTGAAAGCAGCACTTCCAGCTGTGTTCAAGGCTTTATTTGTGCTGGGAGAGAGCAAACCAGTGCATCTGTTTTATGTAACACAGCAAGAAAAACAAAGGAGGGTAAAGCAGGTCAGAGTCCTCACCCTTGAGGTGCCTGTTCTGCTGGAGTAGATACACTGTTCAGTATGTAAAATGCGGTGTACAAATAACACTTTTCTCTATCAAGCTGTAAATCAGATAGAAGTCATATAAGACACAGAAATAGACTTGATTTTAAAGGCTAGATACAGAAACCAAAGGAAGATTTAGAAGGCTGTGGTTAGAAATAACCCCAGGATTAGGCAGTACTAGCACAAACTAGGAGGCTCATGAGCTGTAACCCGTTTTTTTGGGTTTTTTTCTTTTATGGTCACATGCCTGACAGCTGGGAACATGTTTCCTATAAACTTGGGATAAGCTGATAGTGAAAAAGGAGACAGGGTGTGGAATCCTGCAGCATTGAAACAAGAGCATAGCTATTGTCATAAGCTCAGAGATGGGTGCAGCAGCAGTTTGGGATCTGTGCCTCTGTTAGGATCTGGGGGTCACTGCTATGCTAGCACACTCTCCAAACTATCCTTCCCCCTCTGCTTGCTGACAGAGCCACTGGTGAGTGTTTCCTGTCGTGACCAGCTGATGGGGAGATCTTGATCTTGATCACGGCGCTTGAAGGTCCCTCCCTCTGTGTCTTGAGCTTGGTATTGCCCTAGAAAGGAGAAGCTAAAGACTAGTGATGCAGAAGCTGGGAAAATAAAAGCTTGGTGTTTTCTTTTGTCCCTGAAATGTTATAATTTTGCTTTTTACAGAATGTAAAGCTCATTCCATGGAAGTATACTGGATTTTAGTGATTGCAACATCTATCTGGTTGAAAATAATTTTCATGTTGATTCTAGTTCAGTTGCTGGGAAAGTTTCTTCCAACCTCGCTGCAGGATACATTATTTATTTATATTAGAATGACAAGATTCTTGACAATATCAGAGTTGCATTTCTAACTAAGCACATTTGTAATTATTCAATAACTCTTAACTAGTTTTAGTGAAAATGTCACAGGAAATTACTTGAGAGGACTAAATATTGCATTGATGCATGTACTGAGCAGCAGAGTTTTATTTTGAGGCATTTAATATAAATGGATAATTGAACTCCTATATTATTTGAAGTTACAGACATTGTTTGCAGGAAATCATGGTGACAGTTGTCTCTTGAAATGTAAAGTACGGTTTTTGAGAAAAGAGATTGAAGGAAAAGCATTCTGTGTCTCAGAGGGGTCAAAGTGCTCCTGACATTTCCATTGTCATCTCTTGATAATTCAAATGTGTTGCATTGTTTCCTCTTGGCTGTGTATGATTCTGGGTTCTTACTCCTGCTCCCCTATTTGACTTCAAGCAGGCCACATGCTATAGATTACTGAATTGTGAAAGGGTCATTATTTCTCAGCTTTCAGCTCTTTCAGTATGCATGTGTCTCATTTTTAAAAAGCTTTGATTTTGATTAAATCTCTTGCTCTCCAGTATGCAAGAACTGTTGTTCCCTTCACACGGAAGCCACAGGTAAATCATCTTATAGTCTCATAGTGATTTTTCTCATAATTTTTCATGGCTCCTAACAGCTTTGAGGAATGAAATGTTTGCTTTAGGATTTTGTACCCGCAGCAGCCAAAATAGCATTTTGTTGCATTTAGTGTCATGGAAAAGGTTGCAGCAATTTCCTCAAATGTTTTCAGCTGAGTTTCCTGTAAAGGTCAGAACTGCTAGAGTGAAAAAACTTGAAACTTTGGTATAGTGAAAATGGCTGAAGCTCTTGTACTTTCCTAACTGTAACTTCTGTGGTTGACCTAATTCAAGCATTTGCTTTAATTTCAAGGAAGCTTTTTGATAGATGAACGGAAACTTGAACATATAAAGACACATAAAGAGGAGAGACTTTTTTCTTGAAACGTAATACATGATGAAATTCTGAAAAAAAATCTAGGTCTTGCAAACAGCAGTAAAAAAACGTATGTTTTCTCTTTAAAAGCTGTTAACTGCTCTTTTTGTCACTCTTCAGATTGACAAAGCATGTGTCATTTCAATGAATAACAGTTTTGACTTACAAAAAATAAGGTGCCTAATTTATAGATCTTATATGTTGAAATAACCATTTAATAGGGTACAGGTATATTCAAGTATACCTGTATATATATACTTGAATGTATTGTATTTTCCTATGTAAAGGTCTTTCATCACACTATGTAATTTGTTGTTATTTAAAGTTTTGTCACATTGTAAAGCTGATGAGCTTAGGGATAACATCTTTCAAATTTCCTGTGGCTTATACTGATGTAAGATTGGATTAGAGGAGATCCAAATAAAAACAGCTCAAGTATTGTTTAGGATCTTGTATTTCTTTGGAGAAACTATATTTCAAAGTTTACTAGAAGAAAAGAATATTTTCATGGCGCTTTGGCTGTCAGTATCTATGCAGTATGGCTGAATCATAGCTGCAAAAAATTATATTATTTTAGGTATTTAAAGGGCATACAAATGGTAAGGGCCTCTATGCTCCCATAATATCTTTGAAATCATAATATTTCATGGAATCGAGCTTAGTTTATTTTTAAAGTTCATAATTTCTTTTTTTTTCAGTATTTCTTAGATTGAGGATGCTTCTTCCGAGTAAGAACTGCTTATCATATTGGAATCACACTGAAACCCACATAGACAGGAGGGGGAAGCTGTCTTAAAATTTCTGGCATCAAGAGGGCTTCTTTTAGGTTTAGTGGTTGAAATGCAAGGTAACTTAGTTAAGGGTTGGGTTCCCGTGGCGTAGCCTCGAAAATGATCTGCTATTAACCTGCAGTTTTCTTTCTGTGGGCTAGGAAAGAAATGCATCGTTTAGATCCATGAAATTTATGCCAGACAGTGCTCCAAAATCAAGAACCAAAGAGTACCAAAGATTAGGTTTAGAGATATTTTTGAAGCTGTTAGCACTGTGAAAGCCTACCTCTTTGCAAGCAGGTTGTGTGAGTGAGACAGCTGCTCATTCTGCAGAAACATCTCACAGGAACGGAGAGGTGAAGAGCCGAGCGCTGCACTCAGGATCCCTTTGAGCTCCTGCTCCTGAGGCTCTGTGTGGGGCTTTCCAGTGACACCTGTCTTGTGAACTTGGTTCTGGGAAGGGCTCTCAAGGTCGACCAGCCTGTTCCAAATAGTGTCACCACAGGGATTCCTGGTGAAGGTTCTCACACTCTGTGCCTTAGAGGAGACTCAGCGTGGCTCAAATGTCCTGCAGTACCATTCCACCCACCCTCTTCTACTCAAGTGCAGATTGGCCCATGGTGAGTGGTGCTGGTATCTGATTAGAGTGTGGATATATCTGCTGTAGTCAAAATACCACCAAAAACCAGTGCCAAAGTCCTGGTCAGGAGATGCACTGAAGTTCTTGCTGGACAGACATCAGGCTGCTCTTTTCCCAGTATTTTAGAGCAATACAATGTAGTCAAATTTCTTGCCTGTCGAGTTTCTCCTCTCTTTTATTACGCAAGCTTATTTTTCAAGACACAGCAGCCCCTGAACTTGAAACTGGACTATTAGTTTATGCTCACTCTCCTTTAGCATTCAAATTCAGCTGTTCTTGAACAACTTATGGCAGATCGAGAAGTTGTAATTGAAAGTTTGCTTTCTACTTATTTGTGTACATGGAATTTCTTCCGTAAAAGAAATAATATCTCCAGACTTCAGCTTGAAATCAGAACTAGAAACAGATTTTGTCATACACTGGGGAAAGTTCCGACAAGCCACTTTTGATATGCATGGGTTTGCAAGCTCATTTGCCTACTCTTTCCTCATGTGATAGGCTTCAAATCCTTGCAGATCTGGAATGACTGGGTTACATAGAGAGATTTCTATAGCCATTACTGATGCAGCACCAAGCTTTTAGGGCTATTGTAGTTCATTTATGTGGTTCAAATATGCGAGGTAGTCATGTTCAGTGTACTTTTTGCAGTAAAATGAAGTGAGCTGACTTGGTATATCTATTTGACCAGAGTTGTTTGTGTTTGTTTTCACTTCGTTTTTCAAGAAATACAGTTTTGAGTAAGGCATTATAGTGTTTTAGAGTAGTAATCTATTTTTAAGGCAGGTAAGAGTGGGATAGATATAAAGGGCTATGTCAATATTTCTGAATTTAATAGCACTATAGTGTTTTTATTTATTTTTGTTTATTTAGTATTTTTATTTTTACAAATAATCTCCTTCTTTGGCCTGAGGGTAAGGGTGCCTGGCTCTGTTTGGATCACAACTGAAGAAAAATTCTAAAATCCTAAATTCCCCAAGGGTGAGCACTACAGAAGACAAGACAGCAGTGAGGCAGAAGCAACATACTAGAGAGAGGAGAGAGGCTGTGATATCGGCACCACTATTTGCTGCAGGCTGCAGTGGTCAGGCTGCTGAAGGCTGGGGCATTTGTTTGGTTTTGTTTGTAAGTTTTCAGTCTTATCCTGTAGACTAAGACCAGGAATTGAAAAGATGTGCGAAGGTCTTAAAGCTGGCATAACTTAGTGCTGAATGCGTGCCAAGTGGCTTAGATATGGGCTTTTCTCATAGGTTATTGCTAAGTATGAATATGTTTCTGATAAGGTTTTAGCCTAGTAGGGCTGGATTGACTTTTGCTTGATTTCTCTTTCACTGTTTAGACAATTCATCACTTTTTCTTTCCATTCCCTCCTGGACCTGTAATTTCAAGATGCTGAGATTGATCATGTCATGTTACTCTGGGCAGTAGCTATGAGAGTTTCTGACTCTTGTCATGAGCATCAAAGGAAATAGTAACACAAAGTAGCTCAAAAAGTATTAGAAATGCAAAAAAAAAGAAGTCCTTGGACAATTTTGGTGGCTGCAGGGTGCCAAAACTTCTATATGAATTTTGGCTCAGTGGACACTCAGCACGTGTGTCTTCCCTCTTTCTGTGAATAGTGGATGAGAAAGGAAGTGTAGGACTCTCCACCCTACCAACAAATCCCAGTGTCTGGGAGTTGTATTACTTTGCTTTTTTTCAGGAGCCAAACAAGGCTTTCTCAAAAAGCTGTCAGCAGCAGCAAAGGCACCAGTGTCATTCATCTGGACAATAAAGGGTACAGCACTGTTTTCTGTTATAGCGATTTTCTTTGTCACTTTTGAAGTTGCAAAAGGATTTTTACAATTAAAAAATATTGTACTGCTGTTTGAGAATTTGTGAGTTGAAGATTGAGTTACATTTGGACATAAAGAATGAAAAATAACGCAGTAATGACACACAGGAAGCAAGTTCTGGCAAGATGGGGTCTTCCGTAGGATGTTGTCTTGCGGTCTTGTTCACGTGAGAATGCTGTTTGACTCACAAATTCTGTTTAAATGGCACGTAATTCTTTAATACACAGTGAGTTTGTCACCTAGCTGCAAAATAAATGTAAAGGTTTGGGTGACATAATTTATGATACATTTTATTTTTTAAGGCTGTGAAAAAGAAACTTGTGGAATAGTGTGTGTGTTAATCTAGTCCACTTCTTTTAGAAAGCGATATATTCTTCTAAATGCATACCGTGTTCTTAAATTCTCACACAGTTCACTTTTCTACCAGAACTATGCACAACATTTCTTCTAACAACAGCAGCATCTATCACACAGATATCACACGCTTTTCATACACATGTTCACATTTGTTATTTCAGTTATTGTGGTTACCCTGATGAGTTGTCTTTTAGATACTATTTTATCTGTGTGATGGCACTAGATAAATGATATATTGTACACTCCGTAGGCAGTTTGTAAAACTTCTATCTCTGCTAATGGAATACTGATACACAGAAAATGCTTTGGGCAGATTCAGAATACTGTATTAATGTTGTATAGCTAATAGTTCAGCTTTGAAATACCAGTTAGTCTCGGAAAATAAAAGGTTAGAAAAACAATTATGAGATACAGGTTTAAGGTTCATCTTGTAGAGAATAACTTGGAAATTCTTGCTTTGCTTGATGCTATTCACAGATGACAACTTCAGAAACTTCAAACAGAAATGTGCTTTCTATGGTTTAGTGCTCATGTCTGATATGCTGAAAATCTAAATAAGATCTACAGTAATTCCTGTGTGTGGTACAGTGCTGTGGGATGGTGGAGGTTGGTGCTGCACTGGGATGTAGAAGAGGGCAGTGAATGTAAAAGAGTTGAAAGGGAGGAGGAGAGGTAGAGGTTTTTATGAGGGGAAGAGTTCATCCAAAGCCATCACCTGTCTCTGATGCCTGTTTAATGTAGATCTCATCAAATTTGCAGATGACATCAAACTGGGAGAGCAACTGACATGCTTGAAGGCAGGGCTGCTGTCCAGAGGGCCCCAGGCAGAACATTATGGAATCCAGCAAGGACAAATATCAGTTCTTGCCCTGGGAAGGAGGGATTCGTGGCAGACCTGCAGAGTGGGATCTGATAGGTTTGGGAGCAGCTCTGCTGAAAAGGACCCATGGGTCCTGGTGGGCAGCAGCATAAACATGTGCCAGTCTTGTACCATGGCATCAACACAGTGAACAGCATCTTGGGCTGCATTAACAGCCTGCTGATCAAGGGAAGCGATAATCCTCCTTTACCTGGCACTCATTAGTCCACATCCAGGATACAGCATCCCATTTTGTGGATGGGATGAGAATCTTGCATAAAGGGAAGATATTGATGAGCTGAAGCAAGTTCTGTGCCTGTGGAAGCTGGAGCACACGCTCCCTACGGAGGTGCTGAGGGAGCTGTGGGCTTGTTCAGCCTGAAGACAGGGTTTTTGGGGGACCTTCTGATACACACAAGATTGTTATCCAGGAGACAGAGACAGGCCCTTCACAGTGATACCTGGTGGGCAGGACAGGGGAGAGCAGATGGGACTTGAAAGGAAAGTTCCAGGCAAGGTATAAGGAAAATTTTTGTTGCTATAAAGTCAGTCAAGCAGTGGGCTTGTGCAGCCTCTGTTCTTGGAGGTTTTCAAGACCCAGCTGGGCAAACAGCCTTGAACCAGCCTGGTTTTAACTGTAGAGGTGACCCTGCTTTGAGCTGAATTGGAGTAGGGACTTTCTGTGTTCTCTCCCAGCCTGAGTGGTTCTGTGGCATTAGGACAAACCTTGGAGCCAATTTTTTTTTTTTTGCCTTATTTTTTGGGACATAGTAGTAAGCAAATGGTTCAGCTTCTGTAGTGTGTCACTTACCTGTCTAGAAAGTGGAGGTAATGCTGTTTGTCTGTTTCAGTGGTGTTTCAAGATAAGGTACATGAAAGGTGATGATATTTTGGATGCTTTGTCAAAGTGGGTGTAGACAAAAACACAGTTAGGCTTTTAAAGTCTGCCTAAGAAGCTGATAGAGACATATTGTGCATTTCTAGCAGTAACTGTGAAGTCTTGGGAAGCTGTTTGCTGTGGATTTAGTTTCATGAAACCCCACCATATATATTTTCTCCATGTGCTGCCAAAGAAGGCGATCACCTTAAAAGATAGTGAGCAGCAAAATGTGTCAGTGTTAGCAACAGCTCTGACAGCAGGCTCTCTATATGCTTCTGCCAATTATGGTAATATTTGTCATATTTTCCTAGTTAATATTTTTCTTCCTGCTGTAGTGGTTGTTTCTGTGGGCTTCTCATTGGAGGGAAAGCAGACTTAGCTGCCTTTACATCAGGAGCACTGTACTGGTTCCGCCCCGTGCATCAAATGTACAGCTCATTGCCTGATAAACTGATATGTCTGTTTTTTCCCCCCCTCACACCTTTCAGCTTTTGTGATCTCTACTAAGAGATTTTTAAAGCTGTCCTACAATTTTCACATGTAAGTAAGGAATTATTTTAAAAAGAAAACCAATAGTGTCCATTGGAAAAGGTTACTGAAAATTACTTTCTTTTTGTGGCATTTCAACTTTGTAAGAGTCTTCGAGATAACATTACAGTAGGCAGAGGTGTGTACATAGAAGTTTTAAGAAACTTTGGGAGCTTGAGATTTAGAATATTCTGTAATACCTTTTCTAACTGATTCTTTTTTCTTTTCTCTCTCTACCTGCCTTCTGCAGGAAATAAAGAAAGACATGAAGAAAGAAAATACTGCCAACAAACCACCAGAAAAGCCTATAAATGAAGTTTCCAATGGAAGCCCTTTACTGTTGTCTGAGACAATTATTAGAACCAACAAAAAAGGTAAAGTATATGGATGCTTAAATGCAGATTAAATTCAGGCCTTCCAAAGAACAAAATGTCCACCTTCCTTTTTTTCTAGAAATAAAGCTAGAGTCTATTTAACAGAAAAGGCATAGCAGGAATAATAATAGTAAAAAAATCTTTGTCCTATTGGACTGGGAAATATAGATACATGTATTATGTCTAATATTTACATATTAATTTGCACACATATCCCTTTCTTTTTAAGGAAATCCCTCCTCAATACATTTAATTAAGAAAAGCTATATGAGGAGATTGCTAAAACTTATTAAAGTAAGGAACTGGCAGCTTGCATACATGGAGGTTTTTGCACAGTGATGTCAGTCTACATTCACATATTCATGCTTTATCCAGGACAGAGAGCTTTAAAAAAAAGGGAAAAAGAAGTGGAAAACATAAAACTTAATGCATTAGTTTCTTGGGAAGTGTCTTTCACTGTCTTCTGTTTGAGGCTGGAATGTGTGCTCTTCATGTCTGGCACGACTCCTAATGCAGATTCCTATGTAGGGTTTTGGGTTGCTAAAATGAAAGCCTCCAAATCTTCTGTCTCATTCCCTAGCTCCCAGCCCTGCTTTCAGAAATATCAGAACAAAACAAAAAATTGGCAATAAAAAAAAGATGGGTTTTTCTTTAGGTTATGTTTATGCTCCTGTTAGTTTGTAGGAGGACAATTGGCTCTGTACAAGAGATATGCTGTAATTTTTTCTGGAGAGATTTTCACTGGACAGTTTCTTGCTTGCTGTCTTATAGGGACTAATCTGCTGTCATTAATCATTGCTGTAATGTAATTTCCATTATGGCGTGTCTTCTGTAGTGTTAGGACTATGCATATAGACATTTCCTCTTATGTATTATCAGCAAACATTTTATTTGAGTAGACGTCTTAAACTTCAGGTTTACAGCTGCAAATGAAGAAGAATTAATAATTTCTGCAAAATGTATGCCTTCTTTTAAAGTGTGAAGGAGACTAATCCCTACCTCTTTTGCAAAGGTTGATGTTCTCTGAAAGAAAAGATTGGAAATAAATCTCAGAAAACTTTGTCTTTTGAGCTTGCAATGCTGTCTTGAATCTGGAGACATGGCCAACATTTCTGCTTTGGGTCATAGGTTTTTCAAGCAACAGCAGAATTAAATTACTAAGAATTGTTATTTTTCATGGCTGCTATACAGAACCATATGAGTAGTTGGGAAATTATCTAGGGACCAAGTTTGTTCCATATTGCTTCAGCTGCTATTTGCAGAAGGCTAATAGCTGTGGCAGATGCAGAGATTCGGTTCAGTCACAAGGGGATAGAACTCCAAATATGATTCTTAGAGAACTTTCTCCTCCTCTTTCTTCCCTCCGGCTAGAAGGTTTAAAGGATTCAAGAGAGAAAGATTTTTCAGTGTCTAGCTGAAGAACACAATTTTTTATTTAACATAAAATTTCATGTTTGCTGAAAGGAGAAAAGCAAAGTCTGACATGAAGATTTGTAAGTTGAGGTAAGGGTTAGGTTTGGAAATAGCAGTTTTCATTTTAGGATGCTATTTCATTGCATTTTGTTGGTGCGGATTGCACTTCTCATTGCTACCTGTACATTATGTCAGGGCTGGTGCACTGTTCATGTTGGCTGCTTCTCCACAGCCATTTCCATTGCCGCAGGAAAAGCAGGTGCAGGATGCCATACTCTGGTCAAGGATACATGGAGCACAATAAGGCCAAGAGATCTTCACCTCGTTTTTCATGGCATCAGTTTGAGCATGGTGCCAAAGTAGCCTTGTTTAAGTGTGGACATCTTGAGCAAGTGGTTACTGCTGTGTTCAGAAAGAGTTTTTCTAAGATCTATGTGGCAAATCTTGTGGAAAGTGTTGCCATATTTTACTGAATAGGGCCCCCGAAATGCCATGGGTGTTATTTCCTTCAAGTGCTCTTGTCCTGGGATTTTTATTATACCCTAATTCAATCTGTTTGCTGATCACAGAATGTGACCTGAAAGACCTGAGAGAGGGTGCAGGGTGTTTGTGTTTAGTTCATTGGTTGGTTTGTTTTCTTTTTTCTACTTGTTGTTAGGAAGTGAGAAAGACAGGGATGCATGTAAAGGTCTTTAGCTAGTGTTCAGCAGTGAAAATGGTAGGCAGTATTATTTATTTGCTTGGGCAATGTAATCCTGCTGCTTGGAACTTCAGAGCAGATCCTGTGATGTTGGAGTGAGGCATGCTGTGCTGCTGCATTGTTTTTATTACCAAGATGATGATAAGTGATATTCTACTGCTGTGGTGTTATATTGTGTAGTTTTACTACTTAACTTGGTTGGCCTAATTTAAGTGTCAGCGCTTTAGCAAGCATTAACATTTTGAGAAGAATCTTGGCCTCTTGGGCTTCTGGCTTGTACAGAATTTTTCCTTGAGAAATATTGACAAGTGTCCAACAGCAGTATTCAAGGAAAATAGCTAAGTTATTTGTAAGAAACATCTAAGTAGCTATGAGGAAAATAATGAATTTCTGAACTAAAAAGATATTTAGGATCCAACTTTATATTTGGGGTTTTTTGTGCTAATTATTTATAAGTACTGTATTGAAATTAGGGGTTCTAATATTAAGATCAGTGTAAATTGAAATAAGTGGCTGCATAATAGTTGTTTGCTGACCAGGATTAAACCACAACAGTAATGGCTGTTTCTACTTTGGATTACACATGTAATGTAGGAACAAATTAAAGTTGGTGTAACTCCACCAGCAGTAGCCTACCTGGGCTATTACTTCCATTACATAATGAGGGTTGCAACTGGTTGTACGTCACCATTTGTGAATCATTCAGGTTTTTGTTACAAAGACCAAGAGAAGATGGAAGGATTTGATTTTGTCTGCTTTTCACTGAGGGCAGTAAAACCAGAACATGTGTCAGCCTTTAGTGTTTCTTGTTGACCACAGAGATTAGTGACCCAATGGAAACAAACAGTGGTGACGACTGCTGTGGTGGACATAATTTAGGAAACTCTGTTTCATTTGGCCTTGATGTATTTGTGTCGGTATTTCCTCTCTTTACAGGGTTGTAAGTACGATCTGTAAGTCAGGGTGTGCTTTAGAAGGATAGGGTAATTTTCTAGATCTGCCACAGAGTTGCTATGGGACTTTTGCTAAATCACGTAAACTGTTGGCAAAATTACCACGCTTATCTTCCTATGTCAGGTATTTTAATATGTATTGATTTTTTGAATAGGCAGAGCTTTATTTTTTTCTGATTTATTGCAGTGACAAATCCAGATTTATGAGTACTTCCATGTATTTCAGGTATCTCTGCCTTAGGCTGCCTATTGGCAAAACCTGGGTTTATACCTGCCTCACTGAGATGTTGAGATCTGTTGCAGCATGGTAGTGATGTGAGTTAACATCCAGGAAACTGAGCATTTTAATACAGCGCTGCAGTGAGTTCATGCTTCTCCTCTGAAAGGCTCAGGAAGGGGCCTTTGCTTGAGTGTGGGGATGGGGTTGGGGAAGCATAATGGCCTTGTGCTTCCCCTGGCAGAACCCAGGGCTGCAGCAGCTCCAAGCTGGTTTTGATGGGTGCTTCAGGTGCTGCATTTTCTACCCTGTCTAGGGAAAAGGGCTGTGGCATTGAGGCACCTGTCTGAAGCTGCAGGAATGTCAGATGTTGGTTGGCATGCATATCCATTGCCAGAACCCGGGAGGGATCATTCTTTTGCTTCTTCCTACAGTACATAAGCCAAGAAAATATTTTCCTCACAAGTGGGTCTTTGAGTATATCTTTTCACTGCTTCAGATTTTTTTGTTGGCATATAGAACTATTGTTCTAAAACTTTTGTAAAGCTGACTTTAAAAAATGATGAAAAATAGCTTTTTTTTCTGTTTGGAATTGGCATTGTTGCACTTTATTAATAACAGGGTGGTAAAACCTTTTCTTCTCTGAGAACATTTTCAAATTGTTTGAAAAAAAAGCAAAATTATTGCTATTTTTGCAGTTATTTAATAATGTAAGAAAATTGCAACCAGGTCTTGGAACAGAAAAACACTGAAAGATATCTTTTTTATTTTTTCCTTAAATGCTTTTCCAACTTGGTGAAATTCCATCTCTTCTAAGTTAACGTTCAAAATCTAAAAACAGGTCTGAAGTTGTGCAACTGTTTCAGATCTGTCATAAATTCAGTATGATCTTCATTCAGGTATAAAGGGACATAATGGAAACTTGCCTGCAATGAGCTTTAGTTGTTAAATGGCCATAGCTTATTTTAGACTAGGTTTGTTCTGATTTTTGAGTAGCCTATTTTTAAGCATCATATTCATTGTGTTATTTTGTGTGTCTGGGAACAAGAGCCCACTTGCTTAAGTCCAGTTGCAAAATTGGAACTGATAGACTGTATTTTGTAAGTAAACTAACAACAATTGTTATGTGAGTAAACATATTTGAGGCAAAGATATATTGCCTTGTCAGATGTATTTATTTTCTATAAACTGTAATTGCAGGCTGCATTGAGCCAGCAAATCTGGAACAGTTCATCATGTGTTACATGTTCTTAATCAAAGCCAAATACTGAAAGCAAAGAAAGTTTTTTCTAGTTCTCTTGAGAATTATTTATTTTACCTTCCAGCCTACATTTAAATAATAGAGAGCATTTGCATATTATGCTAAAAGGGAAGTTTTGTGAAAATAAGTTTGATGATATAATAGGTTTAATTTAGGAATAAATAACAAGTCTGTTGTACACAAAACTGAAATTTAAGTCCATTTTTGTAAATTAGAGAAATGGGAAAAGTATTTTGCAAGAAAAATGCTTCATCATTTTGTTCAATAGTTTTTTAATTATTCGGATACAAAAAGGCACTCCATTTATTAGAAAGACAAGCTGTTGGCTTCTCAGCATATCACTGCGTTGACTCTGAGTCTTATATTAAATAATATATCTAAGCTATGATTCTGGCCATATTTTTCAACAGAAAGGCAAACCTCACAATCTTTTCATAAAATATTTTATTACCAAGCAGTGCAAGCGACTGCCTTCGTCATGCTTGATGAGGTGTCTGACCCTCAGTATGCTCAGTTTTGGTTTTTCTTTCAAACACAGTAAGTTTGAAGGCATTGATCTTTCTTTTGGTTGGATTATCCTTCTGCTGTTTATACATTCAGGCCCTCTCCACAGACAGGCTTTGGTGTTCCCTTGCAAATACTGCCAACTTCAGAGAAATTATTGCTAGCAGGAAAAAAAATCCTTTTAATTTTTAAGATCAGCTAATTGGTGTATAATCAGTATACAGTTTATACAAATATGCACAAGAACATACTGCTCAGCCTATTAAGGTTAAAATATGCATGCAACATATGACACCAGCTCAAAATGAGACATAAAAAATTAATGGCACAGGAAACTTGAATGTGCAAAATATTTATTCTTTGAGTTTAATATCATATCTGCGTATGCATATGTAGTGTCTCAGATAATACACATTTCCTTTAAAAGTACTGTTTTCTGGAAATAAGGGTGAAAATTATCCCAGTATTTAGGTAAGCTACACTGCACTGGAAGGCAGTGCTTTCAATTCAGAGAGGCAGGAAAAGACACTAGTCTGTGCTGGACATGTGGTTGTGTCATTGACATGATTTTTTTTCTTTTCAGGAAGAAAGACTTCAGTTCTGTCTTCTTGGCAAGAGTGGAGTGGGTGCTCACTCATTCTTTTTGAGCAGATCTTGAGTTCTATTTAAATAATGGCTTGAGATACATAAAATCTAAATATTTTTTCTGTGTTATGGTCATTTGCTGCCATGGTATTCAGTTAAGGTTTCATGATCTATCCAGATTCCAGTATCTTATTCCAGAAGTTCATTTCTTTTCTTGTCATTTATTGTGCAGTGTCCCCCCAGTCTTCTTTTTATCCTAATTGTTCTCCCTTTCTTTTCAATTACTCCTTTTTTGTAGTCTTCAAAGTGCACGAATGCTGAGCCCTGACTTAGCTTCTGCAACTTTGCATAGTTAGTTCCAACCACTGGTGTAGGCTGCTAGTGAGTATCATGAGACTCTGTGCAGGAGCAGCCTGTAGAAGCAAAATGTAGAAATCCCTCTGGGTTTGAAGAGTAATTCCAGGTTAATTCTATCCTCTGGACATCTTCTGTTTGCCTCAGTGGCTGTCTCGTGTGTCATATATTAAGCTCTAGGAATCCCTTTTATGGACCATGCTGTGAAACACTGAACAAAAACATAGCCACTGCATCAAGGAGCTAACTAGATATACACCTGTATCTGTACATATTATGTATGAAACAAGGTAACAACTTAAAAAAAAAAAAAGAATAATGCAAGAGAAGATGCATTATTTGGGTGATTGTTAGGCTGTTTGCAGGTTTCTTGCAGAGAGAGGACACTTGTTTTAATAAAACATTTAAGTCTGGATCTGCATTTGGAAACTGGGAGGTCAGTATGAAGAAAATCAGGACAATGTTTGGTTTAGAATTTAATTTCATCCTGTTGGATGCTGGACAGGACAGAGAAGAGGCAAAGGATGACCTTTTCATACAGAGTCTAAAGACATGTGGGAGAGCAGTCACTGCTGAGCATTCTGAGCAGTTTACAGATGAAATGGAGGTGGTTATGGAGACCGATGTGAACATCAGTTAGTTTGTTGATTGGGTTTTTTTAAACTAGATCCAGAATTATATCGGTAATAATGAAACAGCAGAGACAAGCGAATTTTTAAGAAAGCGAGTGAGATGCAAGAAGTGAAGTGGTGGAACAGGACTACAGGGAGAGTTGAAAGAACAAGGAGAAGAAAGTCTTTTTGCAAGTAATTTATGCTCATACCCAAAAATGCTGCATTTGAGGAATGTTTTATAGTGGGGTGGTTTCTCTTTCATGAAACTTAAAAATTTTTGTTTAATCAATTAAGGGATTTTTTTTTTTTCATTTCTAAAAGCTTTGCAATACATTTTGCATGCCTGAAGTATAAAATTAAGTCAGATGTATAATTTACCAGTTGTATGAATATTTTGCTAGCTCACTTTTATCACAGTATGTGATAACTGTCCAAAATGTAGTAGTCAAGAGCAAGCATGTCAAACTCAGGTGCAAAATGTTTTTCTATTCAAATTTATATTGAGATCTCCTTTAATGCATGCAAAAACCAGTAAAATATGCTGGTTGTTAAAGTAACAACAGCAATGAAGCTTCCTCTTGTCTCAAAACTGTATTTCCTCGTCACAAAAGAGACTGTTTATTTTTCCACAAGGTTCTGCAGAGAAATGTCTTCCTGCTGCCAGAAGTTCCCTCCTTCTCACTGCTGTTGGATAAGTCACTTGGCACTCAGCAAGGCCTTGCTGCCTTTGAGGTCTGTCCCTGACCTTCTGCCTCTAGACTGAGCTGTCTGTGCCTGTCTCCTTTAGCCTTTCATCTCGGTGGTGTGAGATTTTTGAGAAAAACGTGGCTAACTTGATTAGCAGACCAGCCTTTCTCCCCTGTCCCTCCTCCCCTGTGATTAAGGAATGGCAGAAGACCAGCAGGGTAGCTCACCTGATGCTGAGCCTTGGCACAAGACTTTGGGATCTCTGTTTGTTTCCCAGTGCCAAGACGTATCTGGCAGCTGTGATAGGAGAGAGTTGGACTTCTTGTTCTGTGGTAGAGACAATGAAAGCAGAGGCGAAATGAAGGGATATTGCTGTGGAATATAGAATACAACTCTATCTGGACTGTAAATTTGGGCAACTTTGACTGAGTAAGTTAATATATTTTCCATGAGCTCTGAAAGTTTGCAGGTGTACTTTAAACTGGGTCAGTAACGCTTGTCTTCTTGTTCCTTCAGTTAATCTTTATGAATTTTTAACTGCTGAGTTACATATGTCCGTCTAAGTGTGCAATCACACTGGCAGGCAGATCCTCTTAGTTCAGAGTTTCTTTACCTTTGCTTGTTTGGGTGCTGGCTGGGATTGTGCTGTATTGCTTTTAAGGAGGCAGGGAACAGGTGTTAGGCTTTCCTGTGGGCTGGAACTGGGGCTGTGCACATCTTTCCCTCATGGCCTGTAGATAAGAGTAAGCTGTGCTGTATAAGTTGCAGCACAAATTGGAGTCCTGAGGTAGTTGAAGGTTTCTGGCTCCTGTGACAACCATAAAATCCTTTGAATGATTTCTGGGGTTGTAGGTGAGAAGCAGGACCTGTCAACAACTCCCTTGGGTCTCCTTCAAGTTGCAATATCGTGTAACATGAATTGAAGGCCTAAATAATTTGGATAAATGATTGATATGAGAATTTCTTCTTTAACCCATTAAGGCCTTTTCTGTAAAAAAGATTTTCGGATGTAGGTGAAAGTTTAATGTAAGTATATGCCTTTGTACTATTTTTTAAAGAAAGCTCCATACTTGTACTCTCTGCATTGGCATCAAGTGATTTACTCTGCTGCTGTTGAGACACTTCAGTGCAGGAAACTTTTTGATTTCTGTCTACTTGGACCAGAAGGTAACTACAATCATTATTCAAGACTATCCTTTCTGATGGAATGGTGTTTATAAACCCAAATTGGAACAAACTTCTGCAGAAAGTAGCTAGAATGTACATAGGAGAAATGAACTGTGTCTGCTAATAGGAAAGAGCATCACTGGGTGGTTTAGGAGTGCTGAGCAAAGCTCTGCTCCGAAGTATGCTGTCATAGGGGCCTCTGTGAGCCAGCTCCTTGTGGGGGTTTGGATAGCAGTGTGTGTCTGGGGAGGGGCTGAATGCTCTTTGCAGAGGTATTTTTCACCTGTTCTTTTGCCCTGCTCCCTTTCTCATGTGCATACATGCAATCTCTTGAAAGGTTTAAGGAAAGCTTTGCTGTTGGTTGCAAGTGGCAATAAAATGTATGAAAACATTGCTCATAAGGCACATTGTTTGGGCTCTTCTATGATGCATGATAGATTCTATGAAATGTTTTACTTTCAATTTACTGTAATTCATACAGGCTTTAAAAACACTCTTCTGATAAAGCAACATGCCTGGAACAAACTGGTCACTGCATTCATTTTAATTGTTTTTCACAGACTATGTGAAATACTTCAATTCATTGGGTTAAAAGTCCCTGAAGTTAGGGAAGTTTGTTTTGCTATAGCTAGATTTGAAAAACACATGAAGGTATCATGCAGTGTTGACAATGCATGACTTAGATTATCCTGAGTAAGATGACATTATTAGCTATTTATTTAAGCTTTCGGTTTTCAGATTCCTGTATTATGTAGGTGCAGTAACTTGTATAACAAGATACTTTGCCTACGAAGGTATATTTCTTATTTCCACTGGCATGAAGTTCCCCAAATCTTATTGAGTACCTCGTGCATGCTTTATCTTATTTCAGAATTTTCTCCGTTACCGTCTACTCATTATCAAGGTGCACACAGCATGGGACTTTGTGCTGTTGTTAATGGCGTGTTGTGATGTATAGTATGGTTTATAATAATTTTACGGTTCTCTCACTGTTTTCTAATGTTTTTTAACAGTGAAAATGCACCAGTACTTTCCATTAGTTCATATTCTATATCTTTTTGCATTCCCTTTTCAATTATAAATACATGTTTGTGCCTGTTCCTTTCTTGCTGTTAATTTGTGGAATCATCCTCTATAAAAATTCAAAGCATGTTGCTGATGATGGTTAGTTTCCCAGCTCATTGGTAGGGTGTTTGTGCTTGACAAGAGAGTGAAATGTGGAAGTGCTGACAAGTGGCTGATGGCTGATTCTTGGCCCCAAAGCACAGGATTGCGATATGAAAGATTATTATTATTATCTGTCACACAGCAAGAGCTGTTATTTCCTAACTTCGGCGCCGACTTTATTTAGAAACAGAAGTGGAGGCTGGGCAGAGTTCCTCGTGGTGAGAAGCAGCTCCCTGTAGATGCCCAAATTAGCTGGGAATGAGTGTTGAAGTCAGCAGGGGTGTAGTGCCACTAGCATTGTCCTCTGCCTGGGCTGCATTGCTCTGGTGAAGGCCCTCATGACTTCAGCTGTTACTGCAGCATCTTCTGTGGCTCTGCATTTGTAAATCTGCCACTCTACTCCACAGACATCCAGAGAGCACTGGCACCACTGTGACAGCCCAGGATATATCTGCTTTCCCCCCCAGAAATACTTGGCTGCTCCAGAATCTCTTTCTAATACTGTTTTCTCTGGGGACCAGATTTTACCAGCTTTCTACCAATGCAGTGCTCAGCCTGGCACTGAAAATACATTACTGTGGCAATTCACAGATTAATGGCACACTATTTTGACTTTCAGTGAACTCTATTCATGTAATACTGTTACTTAAAACACAGTTTGTTGATATCTTTTTTCATTATATTATGATAATATTTTTATTAATGGTGTGTCCAAGACCGATAGCATTGTTAAGTCCTTTTTAAGGATTTCAGGCATTTACTTTGTATTTCCAAGCTGGTTGTCTTGTCTTATACTAGCATGTTTTATTGCTATACATTTAGTACCAGGTGTACCTTGTGCTGGCTTCTGCTAGACTCCTGCTAGATTCCAGATGTCCCTGATCTACATAGTCTAGTATCTAGCTCTGCAAAATCTGCAAGATGCAATGTCAGCCATTTTTGCTTCATTTTGCAACAGCAATCATAAGACTTGGTGTTTTTCAGACCTAGGAATTCTCTGTTAGACTGCTGACTCAGCATAGTGTTATCCTAAATTACAAGGGTCACAGTTACTTCTGGGAATTCATAAGAGGTCAGGAAGTCTCCATGAAATTATTTAAATAAAAAAGGTCCAGTGACCTTAGGAAAACCAAAAGATTTGGTCACATGCCTGGCAGTTACAGAGCAAATAGAGTAGTGGAAAACAAAAGTAACAAACATTGAAAGGTTAGCCTGAGGCTGTAGTTTCAGGAAGATGTTAAGCTTGCGTTACCACCAAAAAAAGAGCCATTTTTCCAGTTTTTCTTTTTCTTATGTTCTGGTATAGATGTTTGGCTGCATGGTTGGCCAGGCGAGGAGAATGATCAAAGTTAGCATTAAACTAGCAAGAAAAAACTTGTTTTTAATAGCAGGTCAGTTCCTTGTCTACCTCCTCATGAGCACTTGATCTGACAGGGCAGCAAGGAGCAGAGGGATCAGCAGTGCTGCCATTTATTTGGTTGCAAGTCAAAATAGTTCCAAAAGTTCTACAAGAGAGTGATAGTTTGTTCAGACTTTTTAAAAGCTGGTTCATAGTCACTCAATTAAATCAACTGCTAAAGAAAGTTGCTCTCATTAGTTTCCATTGTCAATGCTGCTCTTCACTTTTCTCTTGTGTTGGGAAGGTATAAGGATCGGTCATTATCCAGAAGAACCAGCACTGCAGTTGCATACAGTATTCCTCTTATGCAGACCCCTTCTCTCCTGCCAATTCTACATCTTGTAACCACAGAACTGTTTTGGAGATGGATTTCATTACTGACACAGCTGACTTGAGCCAGATGCCTATTTATTCACAGCTTTTAAATTTGGGGAAGTATCTTCTCATTCATGTAGAAGAGTAGTGGAAAAGACAAGAGGAACTTAACAGTTATTTTTAGGAAAAGATAGTGTTTATCCCAGCAAAACTAAAAAAACATTGTTGAGACATTACAAACTTGAAACCTAGACAGTTGTGGTTTTGTTCTTCTGTAATTATTTTAAAGTGAAGGAAATTCTTTTAATGTGTACTCTGTAGCCCTGTCAGCTTGAGTAGTCCTCCACATACCCTTTTATTTCAAACAAATTGGTATTTTCCTATGTGTTGTATGGAAAAAAACCACTGAAAAGGTAGAAATCAATAATGCCAGAAACACAGTAAACCTGATGAAGTGCTTTCAATTGCACAAAGTACACTTTGAGCACATACACAAATAAAAGTACTATTATCAAACAAACGCATCAGCATAACAGCTGACAATGGTTTTGTAGCAGACTGAAGGATTCAGAAGGAGAAAGTAGTGAAGGGTGTACAGATGCCATTTAAAAGGCAACCAAGATGCTAAGGTATGAAACCAGTCTGCCTGCCTTGCCTGGCATCAGAAGTTTGGAAAACTCCTGTCTAAGGAAAACAGAACAAAGTAATGACAGAGACAGTAAACTGGAAGGAATTGCTCAGTTCAACATGGAGAGCACTTTGGTTAACCTGATGTTAAGGAATCTTAGGCAGAGTTCTGAAGGTTTGTGGTTTGTGGCCAAGTGCTTTGACCTGGAGATAGAGGTAGTTTGTGTAATGCTGCTGTGGGGGAAGAAAAGACAAGGATTAAGGAAAGTTTTGGTGGCAGGCTCAGTAGAGGATCTTGCGTGCAGTTGTATCCTTGGATAGAATTAGGAGAACCGTACAGCTGGATTCCAGGAATTAGTTAATTTGGCAGGAAGTTTCATCCTTGCACAGATCAGAACTGACATGAAGTCATCCCTACTCACAGAGTGTTGTCAGAAGTGGAAATGTTTGTGGCCCTAGAGGCAGAGCCAAAGGGTATTGAGGTGAAGAGCCATGCAAGTCTGACATGCCCAGATGTATCATGGAGTGGGGAAATCTGGGTTAGCTGCTGGATGAGGCATTTGAAGCAAGCAAAGCAGCAGAGGTTTTTGACATGAAGTTTTTGTACAGCTTAGGGGCTGGCGTTTGGTGTGGTGTATTAAGACTGGATTGCTTCTGTACAAAAATCTTTTGTTGTCTAATCTAAAATCCATGAAAACTAGCAAAAAGCTGAAAATACAAGGTAAATAAGCATCATTATTAGAAAGGTAATTGGCAATAGATCCCTTGAATAGGAGACAGAATGTTTAGTTTGTTCATCACTTGCTATTTTGAGAATTATGGGAATTAAAAGGCAGACAGGCCTTATAAAGACTGAAAACCCAACCAGCACATGTTCTACAGTCAGGTTGTAGGAGGTTCTGTGCCAAAAAACTGGGTAAACAAGTGTGAACTGGCCATTTCTGGAAGCAGGCAGAGTGATTAAAATCAAGCACGAGTTTGTTTGAACTATGCCTTTGCTGTGTTTTGGGGCTTCCCCACCATTTGTGTTGTGAAATTCATTGCCTGATGCAAGAGTGGCACAGTGCTCAAGTGGTTCTTTGAAGTTAATGTTTAGAACGTAATGCAAGCTACAGCCTCTTTGGGACCAAAAAATATTTATTGTGGAACTGGACCGCCTTCTGGCAGTCTGCACTGTAAAGGAGACAGCTCTTCAGCAGCCATTTCATTATGTGAGGTATTAAAGATTAGATTTTCAGCTTTTCAGTGTAAACACTGGGCCTAACAGTAGAGAAACTACTACTACACTGAAGGGTATTGTTTTCAATAGGAAGACAACTGATAGTATACAATATAGAAAGTTATAGGGATTTTATTGTCTTCCTTATTCTTCTTGTCTAGTGTTTCAAATCCTAAATGTAGTGTGGAAGATAGAACTGCTTTTGAAATAAAAATTTAACTTGAAAAGAAAAAGGCAAATTTGTCATAAAGAAATTCTGCATAAATGCCATATCTTAATGAAAACTTAATTTTAAGATCCTGTAGGAAGCCTATTATAAACCTCATTTCACACTATGAAGGCTTGGATGTTGTTTTCTGAATACACAAATAGTGGTTTGCATATGAGAGAAGAGAGTCCTTGAAATTATAATAGCATAGAGAGTGTTGTCCTGTGCCAATCTGGAGACCTTTGCTACTAGGAGTTTTATTCGAATTTCCTAACGGAACAAATCTTTTTTGAGAGCATCTCTATTTGCCCTATTCCCCTTGATTTTTTTGAACCCTCTGCATTACACCAGCTAGAGTTGGCAAAAGAGTAGAGGTCTTCAATATGTTTATAGGAACATAATAGTCCTTTTAAATTGAAAGCTGAATAGAGGAATGTGACACAAATTAGCGCTCCTAACTGAATGAAAACCTCAGTTTTGAGAGGCAACAAAAACCCTCAGTTTTGAGAGGCAGTGGCCAAGTCACTCAGGTGTGCTGGCCAGTCAGTCAGTACCTGTGCAGCTCTGAAGCAGTCCCAGCATCTACTACCACTTTCCCAGCTGTGCAGGGGTCGGATACAAGTGGAAGCTGGGGCAAGAGGAGGTCGGAGCAGGTTGAGCCGATTAGAAGGCACTGGGTGCAAACCCATGGTTCTCCAATCTTTGTTAATTCTGCTGCTCATGAAAGAATTTTTAGATCCTTTTGGATGCCCTGTTCTTCATGTAAAGATGAAATCATTTAATATACATAGAAGTTTCACATATTTCTAGGCAGACAAAGCAATTCTTTTTTTCACTCACCTTATGTCATCTTTGTCAAAATAAAGTGAGGAGCAAAAATGAGGAAGTTTATCTTCCTGATTTCTCTTTGAGGATAAAAATAAATATGAGTTCTGGAGTATTTTTGTTACAATGAGGAAAGTTTCATTTCCCCTTGTATTTCAGCTACCTTAATGAAAGTCTTACCAGTTAAGAAGAAAGAGAGGAATGAAAAGTACTAAAGAAAGGCTCTCTGCAGCTCCCTAGTGAAATGCCAATCCTCATAGTCTGCAGTTCCAGTATTTGCTTTCTGATCCCAAGTGGCGTTTGCTGCAGATAAGATCCTAAGGGAGTTCAGCTCAGCCTGGGAAGCTGAAGGATGGGTTATACTAACGTGGTTTGTAAACAAGGAAAGACATCAAATATATGAAATCAGGTTTCTGTGGGTTTACTGACAGCTCACACTTAGTTGCAGTAAAATACTCTGCTCTTGGCATCTTTACCTGTCACAGGCTGACTCAAAGGAAGGAGAATGCCTTGAAGAAGCTTGGTTGGATTTTAGCAACCAAGCTGTAGACAAGGAAGATTAATGACAGGGAAATAAACCAGAATCATGGGGCATAAGGAGTTTAAAGAGTAGCCTTAAAAGAGGGTGACAGCATAGCTGAGTTTGGAAGGCACCTCTGGAAATGGTCTGGATCAGCCCTCTGTTCATAGCAGGGCAGCTAGAACCAGTTGCCCAGGATCATGTTCAGTTGGGCTTTGAGTATCTCCAAGGATAGAGACTCCACAACCTCCCTGGGCAACCTGTGCCAGTAGTTGATCACCCACACAGTAAGAAAAACTAAACAAAATGAAACAAAAACAAACAAAGAAAAAAACCAACCAACCAACCAACCAAAACCAACAACCCCCCCCCAAACAAACAAACAAACCCCCAAAAACCTACAAACCCAAAAACTCTAAACAAACAAACAAACAAATTAAAAATGTTTGCTATATTCCATTAACCAGAGATCCTGGTCCAGTCCTAGTCCATCAGAATCACTACTTTCCTATTTTTCAGGCTGCTGACTGAATAGAAAGCTGTTGTACAGACAGGAACCTGTAGTCTGGAGTGCTCAGGGCATTGTTATAAGTTGTAAGTTATTGCAGAGTGAAGCCACATCGTGTCTCAGGCTAGTTCCTTAAAATGTAAACTTAGTACTCTATATGTACTAAAAGTTTCTTCGGAGGGAAGTGATCTGTAAACTGTCATTGTGCATGGAAGAAAAAGGTAAATGTGGACAGGAAGGATAAGAGGATATCAGGAAAGGTGAGGAGAATATGTTGTGGATGGGGTGACAGTGCAGGTGAAAAAGTAAACATGAGTAAACACTGGCCATTGAGTCCATTAACTCATGCCAGAAGGCTCAAAGGTCCAAGAAGTGTTGTTCTGCTGCAGTGTCACACACTGCCAGAGTGCGTCTGCCTCTCTTGCCAGTGCTTTCCTATCACAGGAGCATCTCAAGCACAGATGGCTCAGGTAACTGTCCTGGGCTGGTCCCAGGAATGCATTGCATCCTTTAACTGGCAACTTCAAACAGAGAAGCTTTTAGAGGATTTTGTGTATTTCTTTTAACACTGCATAGCTCCATGCTGAACACCACTGAAACAATTTAATTTTCAGTTGCCTGTCTTAAAAAATTTACTTGGGTGATTGTGCTATCAGTCCTTTATTTCTCACTTTCATAGCACAGTAGTCATTTAAAACAAAGGATACATATATGTAGACCAAAGATCAAAGTGATGAGAAATCTGAATATGTGCAGGGTAACAATAGAGTAAATATAGCTCTGCAAATAAGGACAGGTAATAAGAGTCGAAGGAAAAAAAATAACGTGTATTCAAAATTGGAAGATAACAGTGATGCCTTTTATAAAGAAGCTGTTCCTATATCATTTGAAATCAGCAGAGAATCAGTCAGGAGGAGAGAAGGCAGATGATAAATGATTCATTTACTTGCCTCCTCCTTGAAATTCCTTTCTTTGCCAGCTTGAGTTAACAGATGTCTTAAAGATTATGAATTCACAGGAAAATGACACAAGACAATGGGCAGCCAAGACTGTATTCTGATAGTCTAAATATTTTGTTCCTCATATTTTATCAGCTATTGAATCTCAAAAATCTAGAAAAGCTCTTATATTAAGGAATGACTTTGCTCACAAACACTTTGGTTCAATGAGGCTTTCAATGAGAAGTGGCTCATCTGTATTTGAACTGTAATCTGTTTTGTTCGTTATGACCCAGTCTTTGGTTACAGGCAAATCAGCTGGGCCTGGGGAAATGTGAAGACTGATTTTCTGTTGTGCTATTTGCCAAATATGAAGGTCTTTTTGCAGAACTTTGTGATCATTGGTGAGAATGAATTTCAGAGGACACTTTTCTTCTTTAATGGTATGAAATCTTTCAAGGTTAATTCAGAACAGCCTATATTTTCAGCTTCAGTCAGGGACCATTTCTCTGCAGTCACTATTCACTAGGTGTGATTCTTGCCTTAATATGCTAATCCCTTTAGGGATCAGGAAGTTCCACCACCCAGGTCTGTACTGAGGATGCCAAAGAATACTTTTAGAATACTGAGACTTGTTACAATAAAACCTTTTGAATTCCAAAGCAAAAATGACAGTGTATTCTTTGTCGGTTTCTACACTGAAAACACTGCGTTTAAAGTACCAGAAGCAGAATAGAATGTGAAATAATTATTCTGACTCAAAAGGGGTTATTGATACACTCCCTCTTCAATAAAAAGGCTAGATACATTGGTGAATATTTCATCATTTGTATGGATCTCTGTGCTAACTGAAGTGAAAACTGAAGGACTGACAGCCCTGAAGTGGCTGCCAGTGCTATGCACTGTAAAAGTACCGAGGGACCACGTTTGCATAGTCACTCTGTGCTTGCCTGCAAGCAAACGTGTCCCCATGATGTGCTAAGTTCAGTACTGCAGTGTTGGTCTGCAGTTAGATGGACTCTCTGTCTCTGTCTTCCTCTGTTTCCTCATACAAATTCGGCTTTGTTCACTAAGCTATGTGGAGTTCAGAGGTCTTTTACATGCATACATAGCCATTGCAAATTGATTTGCAAGAGCATGTTTACCCTCACAGTGAAGGCCAAATGGTCATCAGATTTGCTGTCATTCCAGCTCTGGGTTAAACTTCATCTGTTGGAAAAGGGTTTGAAATAGTGCTGTGTTTGCTTTAGCCTGTTGCTACAGAGTCATCATCCTACCTCAGTGCACTCTTTTTAAAGTATAAATGCTTTCTTTGTCTTTACAAAAGGTTGTTTAAATTGCAGTTTTAGTGCAGGCTTCAGCTCTCTTAGTGGGTTGTAAGATACTGAATATCTGTGAGCACCACAAAATCATAAAACAAGGTAAGTGATCTAAAAGCAGATAAAGAAATGTAATATACTCAAAAAAAAAAAAAAGAAAAGAAAGAAAGACTGACTTAAGTAATAAGTTTCTCAAAGGGCTATTTCTGTAAATAAAAACATATGAATCACCTCAGATGCAACTAAGTTATCAGATATTTTGCTCGCTTCATCATCTGTCCTCAAAGGCAAAAGATAGTGAATTGCACAAAGCTTTGCAAATATTTATATCAATCTTTCCTTGCAGCATAAAGATATCAAGGGTCTTTTATGAGGTGCTTGATCTAAAATCTTGTCTGAGATATGGAGTCATAGATTTGCTTTTGTTATTTTTTCATCTTAGGTGTTCCTAGATGCTTAAATAAAGTTTTCTATATTACTGGATTTCCTTACTCACTGGATTTCAATAATCTAAGCAGTACATACTTTATGAGAACAGCCAGGGTTTGTATCAGTTCCCAGGTGCAGGTTTTTGTGGAGATATTTAGACTGATATTAGTAGATGATTAAATATTTACAGATGACTGTATCAGGATATAGTGTAGCTCACAGTAGCTCTGTAAGCAAATGCGCTGCTGCTATTCATAACATACAAAATAATTCTAGCCCTGAGGACAAATATGAGCATTAGCCTGGAAGTCGAAGCTGTCTGTGACTGCAGCTGTGCTGTGGGAATGTGGGTGAATGCAAGGCATGACGGGGAGGTGGCTGGGAAAATTTGGTTTAAATTCCTTGATCATTCAAGGGCTGCCAATGGAAGCTGTGTACTTCACCTGTTGCTCTTCTCCAAGCAGCATCACAGACTAATCAGAAAAAGCTGATTAATCTCTGATCTTTTAAAAGCAAGATTTTAGTGGATATTTGTACCTGAAGTGGTGAGGAATAGCACATGATAAAAGGACTGTAAAAAGTGTTGATCCTGTAGTAGTGTGGGAGTCATTGACCTGTTAGAGATATGAGATGCTAACAGTCTCACCTGTTAGCATCTCATATCTCAATTGCTTTAGTGGTCAGGGGCTTTCCTGTTTCCTTTTATGTCAAGAAGCTCCCTTGAGTGAGGCTGTTTCTAGTATTGTAGCTTCAACATCTGCAGAGAGGTGTGGTGACACTGGAGTGCGTCCTTGGGCCTCTAGACAAGAGTGAACACCATATTGAAACATAGCAGTGCTTCCAGTCACTGATGGAGCAATTTTAAAGTTTGGCTATTGCATTTTGTGTAATAAATATCAAAGTCTTTAAAGTCACAAATGATCGGTGGGCTGAGATGGCAGCAAAGTTTTTAGAAAAACTTAGGTGTGTGCATAGTGCTTAAATGAAAAGCATTTTTGTATGTTCTTTCAAATTGATGGAATAGAATTACAGGCTGATTATGCATATCTGTGACCATATGCACAGCTGGAAAATAAGGTTAAACCTGTGACTGTGTTATCCTACTGGCTTAATCTGTATATTGAGTATTATTAATACAGAACAGGAAATATGTCACTGGAAAGGTATGTAGTAATTGTAAATATTGTGGGTAATAAAACACCAGGAGCATATTACAAAAATTGTGTGCATTTATTTTTTCATACTTCAATAGTGATTGCTTTTAGTTATGGAGAAGAAGTTACAGGAGAATATTTTCTTGTACTGGCATTTTTAAGCAGTGTGATTGATACATGTATCACTCCAACTCACTCCCATAATTTTCTGCCCTCATAAACCGAGTGTATCTGCAAAACACATTCAACTGTCCTTGTTATAAATGGCTTCATTTCATTATTGTAAAGACAAAAATGCATCCCTACAGGATTTAAGGGGCTTTTTTCATCAGGCAGGGAAACAGAGTAATTAAGGAAGTGATGAGAAAAGAACTGGGCAAAAGAACAGGGTGTTGTACAGTTATGAAAAAGTGTTTGCATTGAGCACATTGGTCCCATTACTGGGCCACTTTGGACCAATATCTTTTCTTGAGGTTGTAAGATGCTCCATGATTTTGGTTTTCCATTTATGCTGGATACATGTTGTTGATTTAGCATTAATGACTGCAGTCAAGCAAATCCCTAACACTCAGGGCTATAAACCTCTGAATGTGCTTAGTAGCAGAGGATTTTGAGGTATAAAGCCTGCTTTCCATGAGAACTAAAGCTACAAGGCAGTAATGATGGAATTGAATGTTATAAATTTTGGCATTTTTCGTTAAACACCCTCTTGATAAATTACAGCTTTTTAAATGTGTTAAAATCTGTTGAAAAAAGTTAAAGGAAGAAGACCAAAAGAACATGATTTGTGTGTGGCATCTTTTGAAAATGACACTCTATTAAAAATCTAAATTGCTGGCAGCCTTCTTACCATGAGCCATCACTCTTAATATTTCATTAGTTTAGTAAAAATGAATGCTTATAAATGCCACAGAGACTTGTTTAACTGATGAGAACAGCTAAAAATATATGGGAAAATTTTTGTGGCATTCAGTTTCTCATAACCAAAAAACTAAAGATGCTGCAGAGCTGGCTAGATGCAGGTATTGCAGAATGCTGCCTCCACTTTTTTTCCAGCCTTGCCTGAGGTGACTTTTTTGTCCCCCTGCACTGTATATGTAGGCTGGTGACTTGCCAAAACAGACCTTTGTTTTGTTTTCCCTTTTGTTGCTCAGTTTTGGACTATAAAGATACACATTTGATCTCCCTGATACGGAAATATTTGTCCTCCACTTGTGGAGGGAACTATCCTGTGTGGGTACTGTGCCAACGTAAGTTTTTGAAGTTGTGGGACAAAGAATGCTAGCTTTCACTTCCAGTGCTGAGATACCTTTCAGGAAACCTACCTTCTGCTCAGCCATCACAGAGCTAATGGTGCCTGGAGTGGTAGAGGGCCAGCAGCAGCAAGAATAATTGATTTATTTCAATTTATTGTATTTATTTATTGCTGTTCTGAACATGTATTCCTGCACTCTTGTGCAACCCTCAAATACCAAAGTATAGCATAACATGCCCTTTAAGACAGCAGGCTATTTTGGATTGTAGCATTTTCATGATGGTAGCTGAGAAATAATAACAAATCTTAACACAAGGAGTGCAATTGAGGGCTCCTCCTGGGGCTTTTTCCTCTTAGCAGAGCTGAAGGACAGGTAGCTGTATAACCCTGCATGCTGAGCTGGAGCGTGTCAGCAGCCCAGTGAGGAGTCCTGCCAAGGCTCTGTTCTCCACAAGGTTTTGAAATGTCATGGCTTAATTGCCATGGGAGACACATGCCTGAGTGCTTCTGCCCGACTGACTACTTGACTCAGTGTGTGTGTTGCAGAATGAGGCTCTTAACACCAGACTGGGTGAGTCATTTTCCCAGTTTACCAGGGCATCTCCTGACTTCCTAGTGTTAGCTTTCTAGAATTTAGGATTTGCCCGGGCTTGTGTTTCAAGGCAAATTTAATGTAGTTTCCTAGGTTTTAGGAACACTGCTGAACTGGAAAATGAAGTGTCTGCTGTTTGTGGATGTGTTAATAATTTTTTGTTTAATTTTGTTGCCTTTAATGGCAAAATGAACAGATTGTACAGATATTCTAGAGGAAAACAAGATTCTAGATTAAAAATCTGATTGATGTCCTAAGTGCCAAGTATGAAAAAGTTTTGGCTTTTGCTAAGTGTTGTTGATTTACTGCATGTGTTCGTTGTGTAATAGCTCTCATGAGTGCAACAAGCAGAAAACTGGCTGCAGTAATTTTTGCATCTTTTCAGCATTTCTTGAGATATTTGTTTAATGTGTGTTGTCACCTGTTGGAGTGAAAATAAAATGTTGACAGTGGTGGGGTTTTTCCCCCGCTAAGAGAGGCTTATTTGTCTATCAGAGGTCAGAGTAAGACCTGCAATATAATGTCATTACAGAGATTGAAAACATGTCGAAAAGCATGGATACTCTGGTATCTAAAAATGAAGTAGCACAGTTGTTAGCAGTCTTCAAGAAAAAGTTACACATTTTAAAGCTGTTTGTGAATTTTGGTCTTTAGTTAAATTGGCCAGAAGTCAGTTTCAAGACAGCAAGCTGGTAGTATTAAGTTAATACTTTTGGAGATTACTGTGTAGGAATCCATGTGGTTTGATCTAAGTGCCTTAATTTATTGTGAGGAGAACATAACAAAAACTGAATATACACAGTGGTTTTTCAATTTAGAGCTTTCATTTACTGTATGTGTGAAGTACTGTTGTGCATAGACAGTTTAAGCTGTGTGAATTATGTGATGGGACATAAGAGAAGTGGAAAGATGCAACAGTAACTCATGTTTGGTTTTGGTTTATTCAAATGTTTTCTCTAGAGATCAATACAAAAAAGCAGCAAAGACCCAAGTAGTTGGCCACTATCTCAAAATTTAGCTAAGGAGATAATGTTTTTAGGATTATCCCATAATAACGTGAGATGTATGCAATGGGAATGAAAAGAGAAAAGGCCTGTTTGGGCCATGTGCAAATCTGTTTGTGTTTCTGTTCTTGAGTTTTTAAACTTGATCTGTCATCCAAGAAAGAATATTTCAGGTTTGTATATTCCTTCTTGTTCTTTAGAAAAGCTAATTTGTTGCTACAAATATCTATTGCCTGCAGTATTTCTTAAAGCTCCTTATACAGTCATTTCATATGAGCTTTACGCTAACCAGAGTAACAAACCTTTTCTGTAGTGTATCCTTGCAAGTCTTCTGCTGAATGAGAAAAGAAACCAAATGTAGAGACACGTGCAAGAGCTTGTGTTGGATAATAGGTCCCCTCCTGTCCACAGGTGCCCATTACATAAGGGGCAGTGGGGAACACCAGCGCCAGGCAGTGGGAGCTAGTGCATGTGGCAGTAAAAGAAATGCCAAAGTTACAGGTGACCAGGGCAAGCCAGCGTGTTTGGAATATGCCTTGGCTTGCCCAGCAGTACAATGAGGACAGAAGCATTTACTCTTCCTTGGAATGCACTGCTTGTGAAAGGCAGTAAATGAGAACAACAAATTATCATCGTTGAGAACAGGCAAGAGAATGTGTAATTTGGGAAAAGCTGTTGGCTGCTTTAAAAGCACTCCTTCCTATTGAGAAATATTTTTGCATCTCTGGTAAAAGGTGGGAAGCTGAGTGTGCTTGTCCAGTATTTACCAGGACTGTGTAACTGCTCTTAAAGTACAGTTTTAAAAGCCTGTTTGAAACTGTGTTACCAAGTTCCAATTTTTATTTTGTGATGGAGTGTTTCACAATAATGCTAATCCAAAATAATTTATGTGATGGAGTTTAGGAGATACAGGTACTAGAACTAGTAGATTTGATGAACATACACATTTTCAGTTCTGCATGTGGTTGAGTTTAATATGTAGTTTAATACTGTATTTTGCACTTTCTTTCTAAAAGATAGATTACAAAGTATGTAGCCCATATGCCAAGTCCTAGGGCTCCTGTTAGAGTTTGGAGCTGCTTTGTCTCATTTGCTGGTGATGATTTAACTGCATTCTTGATGAAGTTTCTACTCCATTTATGTGCATTTTAAAACTTCCATATTAAGAAAGAAAAAAAAATTGGCAGTGTATGGTTAAATTGTGGAATTGTCTTTTGAGTTTATTTACAGTTATTTATCTAATGTTTCCTTCTGCTTTGGGTTAGACTTGAGTGGTGATCTCAGCCTCACTGTTGCAGTTCTGTCTGTCACACGCACAAGCCTGGTTCCAGCTGTGGCACATGGAATTAACTTCTTAGTTAATTTATGATTTTCTCCTAAAAGCTTTTGACCACTGGTACTATGTTATTGCTGTACGTTGCTTCAGTTAATTACTGATGTTATGCAAAAGACTTATGCTGAATAAAAGGCCTGGCTACTGCTGCATGTTTTCAACAAAAGAATAAATTAGTTGAACAATGAGGCTTGCTGTTACTCTGACAGTGCATATATGTTAAAATGGGACGGTGTTAAAAAGAAGGTGTCTTCCAGGATTTCAGGTTCCTCACAAATCTTGGCCATAAAATTCAGAGCAGCAGCCAGATGGCTGAAACTTGGAAGTGTTGCTGTGGAGTCTAGCAAGAGAAAACACTCCTGGGTAACCGTAGAACATTAACACACTCAGAGTAATACATTAGTAGCAGTGATGCCATACTGCATTGTGGCATAATTGTGTTTAATGGAGTCCTGCAGTCTCTGTGATTTAGCTGCACATGTCAAAGCAGGGCAATTCCCACTTCATCTGCCTGTAGAAAAATGGTAGCTTTACATAACCCATTTGAGAGAGTACTGGAAGCACCTCAGATATTCTATCTCCCCTTACCTCCTTCAGTTTATGTTTCTCTTCTCTGCTATATTAATGTCACAAATTCAAACCAGACCTAAAAACCCAAACAAAACAACCCCCTCCCACAAACACACACTCACCCCCAACATATATTTCCCCACTCAATATTCCCAACCAGCTTACTTCCGTTTTCTGCTAGATGGGGAAGAGGCCTCAGCAGGTTTTTCTTGTCCTCTATCCAAAACCTTTTAACAGCATGTGGGTGATGAGAGAATTGGAATTGACATATCAAATCCCAGGTCAGAATTACACTGCCAAAGCCCTTCAGGAAAAGAAGGAAATTGGAACTTGACAGTTCTGGTGCCTTTTAAAATCAGAACTGTATTTTTTCTAGTGGGTGGGTATAAGAGGATGGAGTCCTTGTGTTGTGGAAGATAGTGACAGAATCCACATTAGAATTGAGTATGACAAAGACTTTATCTGAAGTCTTATAACATTATCTTCAATACACTTAAAGCAATTTAAAAAGTTAGCATTTTTAATGCTATTTGCTTTTAATTAGGTGACTTTCTTAAAAGCATCTAGTGAGGGTAGTGGTTTCTTAAGATTTTTTTTCTTCGGAGGAAGTTTGCAGTTCTACCTTTTTCTTAACATGTGCATTTTGATAGGATAACTCCTATTTCATGTCTCCTTATTGTTGTAAAGTGACTGGTTAAAACAAAGGGGGAGAACTCATTTTAGAGTGCTCCCCCTCAAATTGTCTTAAACCAAGACAAAATTCAATGGTTTATAAAAACAAAAAGGTGATACAATAATCATCTAGGCTGGCTGTCCAAGACTGATGTACCATTAAAATCACTAACATACACCCTAAATATGCGTAAGTCATCTTTTAGTTGTGCAATACGTGCCTTTTGTCTTTTCCCACATTAAATTTAGAGCTGGTTTCTAGCTCAATCATATCACAGCCCAACTTGTCTAGCCAGGAGACACTGCACTGAGCCAGTTCCCCCCAGTTACAGATATAGTTCTGAAAGCTGGAAGAATCGGAATTCAAACTGAGACTGATGGGCAGATGATGCCATGTGCAGGAAAATCTGAAAGAGAAGGCAGGAAATTTCTTCAGCTTGCAGTTTTCCTCCTAACAGACTGACAGGACAGGCTACAAAGACTTTGGCATAGGTGAAAAATAGGCTCACTCACACGTGCACACATTTATATAAATATTTGTTTCATGACTGAGGTTTTAAGTTTAAAAACAAAGGTAGTTTGGATTTGAAAATTCCAGTTAGCTTTGAAATAGTTTACTTCCTATCTATTTGGCTGCTGCTGCTGTTGTACCTTTCATCCAATCATGATCTGTCAGTTTGTGACCTTTCCTAGGTCTGATAGCAGCATGTAAGTGCCAGTGTGATTTTTTTGTGTAGTGTTTTCTCAGCTTTTGATGCTCCTTACAAAGGTAAGCATTGAATGCCAATGTGTTGTCATTGCCTCTTTTTTCGTCTTTGTTGCTAAGGCCAGGAGTATTTAAATATATGGAAATGATGCGCTCTCTTGAATGTTTACAGCTGGAGGAAACCCCTTTATGGTGTCCTGCTGTCAGAGGCAGCAACAGCATTTTAAGGATCTGTTCGAATGCCACTTTGAAATAAGTTAGTTTTGTGCCCTCAAAGATTTGTTTGTTTGCTTATTAGTTTCAAACTTCTAAATACAAGTTAATTCCTTTTTCCATTTGACCTAACTTTAGACCTTTTAAAGTTAAAGTCTATTCTAGCCACACCAGTAAAAAAAGGGCTGTAGAGTTCTTCACACAACTCCTGTTCTTCTCAAGTGCATCAAGCATTAGCCTGCACGCAGGGCCCGTCAGCACCTCCTCCTTAAAACCAAAGGTATTCATTGCTAGATCTGTTGTCTTGCATTAGAAAAGAGAGAACAACTGATTGGTACAGAGAATCTGTGTTTCTTGCTGTCTTGCTACCTCTCACTTAGGTATTTCTTTAGAGAAAGATTTGGAAGGCAAGGGAGAGCAGTGAGACAGCCATGAGACTAATGGAGATAAATGCAGACTTTCACTAGATTTTCTATACAGTAATAAAATAACTTTATGGATTGAAAGGGGGAAGGATTCATACACTTGTGTTATTAACACCCAGAATTGTGTTTATTTCTTTCTCTCAAAAATATTCTCCGAAGAGTCACACAATATTTATTATTAAATAGGATGACAATTGCCATCTGTCACGTCAGGCAACATCAGCTCATCAGTTGCTACTTGATGTTAGAAATCATAGTGGAAATGCTATTTTTAGGGAAAATAGCCAGCCTCTCTTGCACAATGAAAGCAGCACTCAGTACAGAAGGTATTTATTATATTTCAGTTATTTGGAATGCAGCTGTGTGAAGTTGTCAGTTTCGGGCCATTTTAATTTAGATGGTGAAGAATAAGCAGGCATCTGTAGGTGGAAAAAAGAGCTGATCTGAGTGAGTTTGGTTACACTGCATTAAGGTATTAATTTTAACATTCAAAAAGCTGCCACTCATGCTGGATTGCAGTGGCTGTGAAAAACATTGTCAGAAAGCTAAAATCAGTGGATTCTTTTCTACCTTCTTTCTTTAGTTTCAATTAATAGATTAGAAAAAAAAAACCTGAAACTTTTTCTATCACTATTCACCCTGGAGCAGGATTATCAAGAAATGTTGCAGGACAAAAAATAGACTCACCATAAAATCTATTTCTCTAATTTAATTTCAGATAAGGACCATGCTTGGAAATTGTTTACACTTTTGATTTTGGTGTGTATGGAGTGTGTTTAACACTTAAGAGAAAGTATATTTACTTGTGTAGAGTTCCTGTATATATTTGTGTGGATACATGTATATAAATTATATGAAATAGCATGGTTTATACCATGCACACCTTCTAGAGAGGAGGAAATAGTCAGAGAATCCCATGTTTTGAAAAAAATTCTCTCTTCCTACCTTCTGCTCCTGCTCCTCCACCACATTCCAACACAGTCATGATTCATATCAGCAAGTTGTACTTCAGCTAACAGAGGCTAAGCAGCCACCTTAGAAACTTAGTTCAGGGAAGTTCTCTCGTCTCATATGACCATTATTACATGTAAGCCAGCAGATTTGGCAAATGAACCTCTGGAACAGGGTATTTTCACTTAGCTGCCTTAAAACTCTGATGGCAGCGGTGTCAAGAAAGGGGTGTTAGTCTTACTCAAAGCTATGGATTCACAGCCTGGGCATCCAAGCTAGAAGAGAAAGATTGCTGTTAACGTCATTTCCAGTGTCTGGTTGATTATCAAAATTATCCTGTCTTAACCTCACTAACCCACTGGTAGTGTTTTCCTTCCATTTTCTTTAAGCTAGTATTAGTGCATACATATGCACCTTACAAATGCATTTGTGTACACATATATATGCACACACATATATATATTTGCATGTGTATATAAATGTCAGTTCCTGCCTAGTGCAGCAGGAGTGTCTCTGTGATTGCCCCCACCTCCCTGGTGCCTTGGCACAACGGGTGTGAGGCTCTGCACGGGGAACTGAGCAATGGGGATGGTGGTTCCTCTGACATGGAAATGTCACCAAGGTGATGTCAGCCTATGTCCTGTGTCCAAACTGCTTCCACAAAAAAAAGAAAAAAGGAAAACAGGCAGGTCCCTGTTGTGGGAGACTGTCTTCTGAAGGGAACTGAAGGCCCAGTATGCCAACAGGACCCACTTCTTCGGGCAGTCTGCAGTCTCCCTGGGACTGGGGTTGAAGGTGTGGACGGAAAGGTTTCTACTGTGGTACAGCCCTCAGATTATTGTCCATTATTGATTTCTCAGACAGGCAGCGATAAAATTGCACCTAGAAGTCTGAGGGCAATCAGAAAACTGATTCTTCTGGGCCTCAGGACAACTTCTTAAGGGATCAGGAGTGCAAGCATCATTCTTTTCTATCCTTCCAGTCACAGGGAATGAGGATGGAAGAAGACACATGAATCAGCAGATCAATACCTGGCTCCAAGCCCCTTCCTACAAGACACTGAGGTGCTGGAGCATGTCCAGAGAAGGGCAACAGAGCTGGGGAAGGGTCTGGGGCAGAAGTCTAATGAGGAGTGGCTGAGGGAGCTGGGATTGTTTAGCCTGGAGAAAAGGAGTCTGAGGGGCCACTTTAACACTCTCTACAATCACCTGAAAGGTGTTTGTAGTGAAGTGGGGGTTGGTCTCTTCTCCTGAGGGACAAGCGACAGGATGAGAGGAGATGGCCTCAAATTGCACCAAGTGACGTTTAGATTGGATATTAGGAAAAATTTCTTCACAGAAAGTGTTGTCAAGCATTGGAACAGTTTGCCCAGGGAAGTGGTGTAGTCACCATTCCTGGAGGTATTTAAAATATGTGTAGATGTGGAATTTAGGGTTTGGTTTAGTGGTGGACTTGGCACAGATGTATTAACAGTTGAATTAAACAGTCTTAAAGGTATTTTCCAACCTAAGCAATTCTGTGATTCTGTGAAAAAAATACAAAAAATCGTTAATGAGTTATTTGTATATGTCTGTGAAAGAATTGTGGACATAAAGATACAGCTGAGAGCTTATTTTCTTATAAGCAAAAACCACGAAGCTTTGGATCCCTTCCCCATCCCTCCGCTTTCTGGATTTGCTTACATCATGTGTAGAGCATTAGCCTAGAACAAAAATTGTAGCAAATATGCCGGGAAAGATCCTTTGGGTAAAATTTGTCCATCCTGTCACTAAGAAGCGCAATTAGTTAAATTTTGGCTCTTTTGTAAGTTAACTCTAGCAGGATAGACTAAGTATTGCAAACATTCAGATTCTGATAACAATGCTCAAGAATAGTATTCCATCTTTAATAATTTCCACTGGCTTTTGTTTGACATGGAATTTTAATTTCATTTTACAATTTCCCTATTTGCTTCATTTCCTTCAGGAGAGAGAAACAGAAGAAGGAGGTGTCAGGTGGCTTTCAGTTATATGCCTCAAAATGAAGACGAATTGGAATTAAAAGTTGGCGACATCATTGAAGTTGTGGGAGAGGTGAGCACGTCTTTAATTGAATATACATGCATGCATTTCTGACATATCTTGTGTGTGCTAAGCTCCTCAGTACAAAATTTAAACCAGACATTTTTCTTCTCTGCTATACTGACCTGTCTGGTTTGGGCTACTGTTGGGGATGAGGGAATGTTGTTTTTTTTTTTCTTATGGATTTTGTGACCTTTTTTTCCCTGTAGCCTTTCTGCTGGTTTTACATCAGTTGATGCTTCAGAGTTCTGATCAGGGAAAAAGCTCTAAGTTTGTGCTACAGAGCTCTTGAGTTTATATCTCTGAAGAACCAAAGATTATAGCAGAAGAAACTTTTCACAGTTTTAGTAAGCCAGCCACAGGGAAAAATTACCTTTGCAAAGTTAAGCACATTTAAGAAATTTACTTGAATCTCCACTGGAGTTCACTTTTTGTCATCTTTGCCAGCAAATTTTAAGAATTTCATTTTCGTCTCATCAGTTAAAAAAACCCCCTAAAACCAAACAAAAAAGCCCAACAAAATATTTAGAGACTCAAGATGCACTAATTTTGGTTAGAACTGGATGTGGAAAATGAATTACACAAACAGGGAACAAATTATGAAAGCTTGGACAGAGAGACAATTTTCCTTGCATGGGTGACTCTGGCTATAAGATCAAGGAATGGTGTTTGCTCCAAATACCTTCAGTGTAGCATTAGAGATTTTAAAAATATCATCTTGAGATTTTACAAATATCTTAATATCACAAGGAGCAGAGTCAAAATGATAACATGCACCTTTTAAGTAGAATGCATTTGAACTCATTTATTCTTACTTACTTAGCTTTAGAAAGAAGACCTCAGTCTGCTCAGGCAGCCAATATAATGTGTGTTGCAGTTTGTGTCATTTATTTGTAGGATTTTTTTTCTCTGCTATAACTCAGCAGTTAGTAATTCAACATTTATTTTCTTATCAAGAACATACAGTTAATTTACTTTTTCCTGCATCTGTCACTTAAGCAATCAGTTAGAAAAGAATATAAATTCTACTGTAATCTTCATGGCGTCCAGCATTTTCTTATAAGAGATTAAATTCCTACATCTGAATGTAAGAAGCTTAGTGATCACTGGTTTTGCTCTAACCTAACTGTGCACACCAGCTCTGCACATCATTCTTCCCCTGGAATCAGACATGATGTGTCACTTAACTAACCTTATTCTGTCTGTGAGCAGTTTTGTAATGGAGGAATTCAAGGTTGTAAGAGCATGTTTTGAATATATTGTAAACCCTGTATTATAATGGGTTTCACAGCATAGCATGAACTATTTTCATTGCACAGTTTGAAGTATATTTCACCTCACATGACCGCACAAATATTACTTAAAAGTTTTAAGTCTGTGTCTTTCAAGAGTAAATTGATGGAATAAAACCCTTTCCTAGTATCCAGCCAACAAATTAAATCTGCTGAATGAATTATATGATTAAATAATTTAGATGAGACACTAGGCTTCTCTTATGAAATGTATCCCTTGTCTTTTCTTAAATTTGAAAAACTTAATTATACACACTTGATTTATTTATATCCACAAGAGACTGAAAATGTTTGCATTAAAATTGAAAAATGTAGAAATATAAAAGTTAAACTTGCCATGTACTTGCATGTGTGGGTTTACAGTTAAGGGCATGTTTTTTGAAACCCACTTGGATTGTTCTTTTGGGTGAAACTAGATTAGCTGGTGGAATGAGGAAAATAGGAATTAAAAAAAAAAATCTAAGCACTTCAAGAAATATTGTTGTGGGACCTTTACTTTCCATTATGGTTGATACCAAGCAGTTGATGTTGAATATTTGTTGTAACTTCCTCTTCTGCTCTTATCATAATAGTGTTAATTCCTCAAAAAAGTAGAGCAGAATATTTATTTTGAAACAGGAACTTTTTTTGATGCAGAAAGTTGCACCAACAAATGTACTGATTTAATTATTTACCCTTCTGCTTTTAGGTAATGCTGCCTAAAGAGTCATTGCATTGAAATAGAATTCACAGTGCTGTTGTCATTATGCAATGCTTCTTATTTCAAGTGATAAATATTTTATGTGAGTGACTTAATATTTAAAAATATGGATTCCTCAGCTGTGAACGTTGAGGGGGTTTTTTCGCAAGGGCCAAAATCATGCCGTGTTGTACAAAAAACCTCCAAAGAACCAGCGAAAGCCTTCCCACGTAGGCAACAACTGGAGACAATTCTTGTAATAATACTGAGTTTGTTTATCATTACTCAAAATGAAAAACTTGAGTAAAAAACCTAGATGATATCTGCAGCATTATTTACATGAGTTCAGTGTAATTGGAACATTAAAGGTCATTCAATTTCCATTTCCAGTTGCTTCTTTCTCTTATCCCATCTTTTTATTCATGAGTAAAAGGTCTCAGATTCCCACAGACATATTTTATTGTATCTTCCTAAGAAAGTTGCATCAGCTGAATTCATTGGATAAATTGACTTGGATTAATATTTTAAAATCTCGGTGGATTTCTGTTTAGTTAAAAATAAATAAATTCCTAACTGAGTTACAGCAAACTGAAATCGGTATTATTTAGGTCAAAAAGCTGTCTATATAACTTCATGTAGGTATTGAGCAAAACAAATGTGTTAACATGTTGCTTGTGGTTGGACAACTCATTAAACTTTTCCTGCTGCAAAGAAAAGCTAATCGGACTTCATTCTTAAAGAAATATGTTCTGCTTCTCCTCAATCCTGTTCAAGATCACTGCCTCGAGCATAGGGCTGACAGAAGAGAACACAAGTCTCAGTGGTCTCCACCAGTGTCCAAGCGTGTTTCCCCAGACTCCCAGTGAAAATAGCTTACACTGACATCACATGGGGATGTGCTGAGGGTGAGGATGTCTTCCCTTCTCCCACCTCTACATATGTAATAGCATCTGAATCTGCCCAGATCCTTCTTCCTGGTGCCAACAGATTGGATAAGATACTTTTGGAAGGGTTTTTATGCCTGTAGTAGTGGTAGATAAAATGGGAAATTCCTGTTATGGCAGAAGTGGTTTGGGGCTGCAGAGTGGATTGAAACAACAGCAAGTGTGAGTTTTGATCTTGTCACCAGATGGATATCCTTAGAAGCTGTATGTGTTCAGAATTCACAGCTCCTTCCTATTTGTCCTAAATAGTTAGAAATTAATTATAATAAGATCAAACATTCAACACAATAGATAAAATGCTTGTTATTAAAATCAGTTTCTATAACTACAGAGACACTGATACCCATGAGACATTAATTAAGAGACTTAAATTAAAAGTACATTTAAAACAACAAGTGAAGCATTTTCATCATTGTTTATGTTCACATTTATTGTGTGATTGATAGCTTTTTGCTTGTCATTTTCCTACCTCATTATCTCTAACTCTAATTACAGTTGTTCCAAAATACAACTGTAACTAATTGTCTTATTAAATGCAGGTATCTGAATTCCAATTATGTTTCACCCTTAGACTTTCATGGGATGCCAGATAATTAACCTGTAGCATCAGAGTAAGGACATTTGGCACATCATTCAAGGGTTCTGAGGCTGCTTTCATTTGGGATTACTCTGTCATTGTGCTGCTATATACCTTTTGGCCTCCTCCTACTGAGAAGTCAGCTTTTTGGCAATGTGCAGTGCATGGAGTTAAGCTCACAAATGTTTGACTGAGACCTTCTGTAATACCTCTGATCTTATTCTTTGACTTTTAGGTAACATTGCCATATATTACATGATCAAATCCTATCAGTAACTCATTTGAAATTATAGAAATGCAAACTCATTTTTACAAAACTGGATTTTTACAAATCTGTTGCCTCTTATTTGCAAGATTAGAGGATGGGGTATTTTGTTCTTTTTATCAGGTAAACTAATGCAACCCATGTCCAAAACATGATAAACTGGGGATTGAGCTGGACTTTTCTTACAGTGGTTATTGTGACAGCTATGGAGTTGAAAGGGGAATGAGTATTTAACTGTAGTGAGGGGATGGTCTGTGCCACAAATACAGAGCTGTATAAATTGCAAGAAAACAGCTGGGAATGAATGCTGGGATTTCACATCCTTCAGTTACTTTTCTGTGGAATGCTGTGGCAAAGTGTTTTTCCAGATCCTCTTCTAGCAGGTTTTTCACAAGAACTTCCATGACTACTTCTTATTTGGTTAGTTCATGTGGTAGGAGACTTTTCTGGGGGGAAAGAGGTGCAAGTATCATTGAGTCTGTATAGGCTCATCCAGGTTCTATGTGATTGCTTTCACAGTCCCTCAGTTTCTTGTTTGGCAGATGTTTAAAACCCCCCCAAAAATTCAAACCATAAAATCAAACAAACAAGCACATTCTGACACTTTAAAATAAAGAACTCTGAAGCAGAAAAGATTCCCTAATACAAGGTACTTGTGCAGTTTTTAATTTTTACCTTCTGTCCCCAAGTTATCAGTTTCCAGACATATTCTGCTACAGCAGAATCCCAAGGGGTGTTGACACCTTATGGGTATGGCTCCCTCTGAATGCACTCCCAGGAAAAGCCATCAAGTGGCACTGTAGGCACCACCTTCTGTTGAGGTCTTGTTTCCAAAATTTATTTTCCCATTGGCAGTGGATGTGATTTGTTTATTTTGCCTCTTGGGAATCTATGTTTTTAATTTCCTTTCAACATGTGATTGCTTTTGTCCTTTGAGCTCAAGATTTTCCATTAGAATTTATAAACTAAGGGAGATTTTTCCTTTGCTTTCTGTGCTCTAGTTCTCTCAAAGCAAAAGCAAATTTGTTGACCTTGACTTCTCTCTTTCCTATTGCCTGCCTCTGGCATTGCTTTTATTCCTGGGACTGTGTTTTAGTTTCAACAGCACAGAAAGACTCTGTTAGGATCGAAGGGAGATTTTCTTCAATTTGAAACCTCTTCTGACTCAGAGCCTCCCTCATTTGCCTTAGCAAAGCTGTTAAGTGGTCTCTCAGCCATTGGTTGCAGATTGTAGAACATCTTGTGGAACGGGCCTATATAGGAATTTATTGGAAATACACTTAAGGTCAGTGATTCCAAAGAGCTGAACATTTTAATCATTTAACAACCTTATCCTATTAATTACATAGCAAGGTGCAAGCAAGCAGCTGTGGCAGTCCTAAATTTTCTGGCAAGCAGCTGCTGGTAGTTGGCCTCAGCATTTCCTCCTGATTTTGGGTATCCTGTCCTGGAGTTACAGGGATGGCCACATAGTTCCTTCGGGAGAATGTGCTTCTAGGCTTGTAGCAGCAAGATTTGTTGCACTGTGGGTCAAGGTGTTGCTCCCTTTGACCTTTCTTTCTTTGAAGGGGGATGTTGCAGATTGTATTGGCAGTGAAGAGAAAACCCAAAGAACATAAAAAATAATGTCCTTGTTTTTGGAGTATCTGAATTTTCTAGTCCTAGTAACCTGCTAAAGTGATTTTGTTTTCTTTGGTTGCTTTACAGTTGCAGGAAAAAATGGTATTCCCAGTCTGAAATAGAACTGTTATGTTTGCCTGAAAATTTGAACTGCTATAATAATATTTTCTTTCTTTTATTTTCTTCTTTTTTTTTTTTCCTTTACTTTAAGTGTGGAAATAGGCTGATTTCAGTAATTTTTTGTTGCTTTCTAAGCAGCTTAATGTCCTGGTATCTGTATACCCTTTTGAAAACTTTGTTTTTGTGTGTCTGGAAAGTCTCGCTCATCTAATTCTCTTACATTCCTGTCTGTCCATTTCCAAGGTATCTATTTTGAATACTTTGTTTATTCTTTATTCTTTATTATTTATTATTTATATTATTACTTGTAAGTAAAATTAACTATTACAACCTTACAGTTGGTGCATAGAATATTATGAATTGTATAACTTCTTTTCCCGCATAGGGACATGGACTGCTGAATGAAATCCTCCTCTTTTCAGTTTGTTTGGTTCAGCATGTGAATGCCGGGCATAAATCAGGACGTAAATGTATAAATTGTGAAAGCACTTTATTTTAACAGCATGGTAACAAATTTTATTGAGTTCGTGCCTCCAGATGGATTACCCTCCATGAATAATGGATTTTCATTTGTAAGGTTTTATTGGCTGTGAATTATTGCAACTTTTCAAACCATATGGTAATCGGCTGCCCCAGTTCGGGATAACTAAATCCTGGAGGTATTTTAGTGTCTTGTATTGTGTGGATTCATCTCTGGCTTGTGTGTTTTGAGGCTTAAGGGTATGTAGCATGTAGCTTTAATGTTTGAAAATACTCAAAGTTTTTGATACTTTTAATGAAAATTTCCTAATCTTCTGGAGGCTGAGTTTGACCTTAGTCTCTGATGTCTTGCTAACATGAGTCTGCATTTTCTGGTGGGAACAAACCCCTGCTTTTGCTTTACATTTTTTTCTGAATTTGTAGAATTATTGAATATGACATGGTATTTTCAGACAATTAATTTTTTGGTCAGCTGGAAAATTTAAAATGAGTTAATGAATGATGTGAGTAGATTCACATGCAGTTTGGATTTATCAGTCTAAAGGTCTTTGTATATGTATATTCCTATACATATACATAGGGATCCATACATCAACACATCATGTGAAGAGTGCTAATGTTAACTGTAAGAAAACTGTGAAGTGTTACTCTGGATGAAGTAAGCAAGTGCAAATTACTTTAGGAAAAGATGGAACTGAATGATATTGGTCACATTATTTGAGTCAAGTAATCTCAGCATCTTGCAAAGCAGGGATCTTGGGAACTATGTAAATCCTCTGATTAATTTTCTGGTCAATCAGCTAATGCAGTTATGGTTTAATGTTTAGCTCTAATCAATACAGCCATCTGGGAATACTGCATTAGAAAAATTGAAATATTTTATAGCTCAAAGAGTCTGGGCCGTTTTGTGTATTTTCTATATAACTATATTTTTATATGGATATATAGTATTTCTATCATATAGTCTTTAGAGATATAATTTGTAGAGTCTGAGTGCTGTGTGTCATGCACTTTCAGTTTTCCATGTTGCTTTCTATTAGTCTGGAGAGAATAAAGCAAATATTACCTTTTAGAGACTGATACTGTGATGTGAAATATCTCCACCTCACTGAAGTAATTGAGTGATATGTATATATTCTAACTTCTGGAGTAGCAGCAAGATAATAAAAAGAGTAAGAAAATTCCCAGAGATGTGCTGGAGCTCACCAATACTACTGATGCATTGGAGTAGGGGCAAGTTTTGTCAGGGACGGATACTGAGATTAAATGAAAGTCTGGTTTGAACTGCTTTCAAATTAAAACAAAAATTCAGCTCATGAGATCAAGAAATGTGGGGGGTTGTAGTAAGATTACACATGTAGCTAAGTTGAAAAAAAATGCATCCAGAGGATATATATATAGAGAGAGAAAGAGAGATATATATAGAGATATTTTGAGGAAATACTTGGTTGTATTATTAGGAGTTTTCTAAGGACTCGAGGTTTTTATACATAAGTGAAAAGAGTTTTCACAGGCTTTTTTCTGTAGTAATTAACTAGTTTAATTTTAAATGTGGGGGGTTTTTTAACAGTAAAATTATCTTCCTCTTTTCATAACTGGGGGGAGGGTAGGCAGCAAAGAGATGAGCCAAACATTATTGGAGACTGATGTGTCACAGGTTGATACTGTCCTCCTCTGTCATATTTTTGGTGAACGGACAGTGTCTGACAGATGAAAAACGTTTATCTAGCAAGGGTGTGTTTAGCTGATGCATATAATAAGTAATTTGTTGCTGGGCCATTATAACCTAAAGGCATTTCTAAGGGCTGTCGTTTTACTGCATGACACCACCATTCAATCCTGAATGGGTTATACAGGAGGGACTATGTCATTTGAAAGTGATATTTTCTCCTGGGGTTTGGCTAGGTAGTGTCCCTCTTCCTTCTGACTTTATCATTATTATGTATTTCAGTACCTCTTTGTAAATCTTGAGTCAAATATGCATTAGTACTGCTCTTTGTTCTCCACAGGTTTCTTACATTAACACATTAATGATGTAGTAGCAGCATTCTTAATTTTTAAAATACAAAATTTCTGATTTTGATGGGGAAGGCAGGAACGTTTATATTAAGATACATAATTTAGATTCTCTGGGTAGCCCTTTGTAGGTTTTTCTCTTTTGCCATTGATTACTTAGGGAATTCAAACAGAATCTGCCAATCACATCCATTAAGATGGTATTGAATAGTCATAATGTGCACTGAAAATTTACTGATTGAATGGATACCCATAAAAATTGAAATGTAGAGACACTGTGTGCTCTCTAGCTGTTCTTTTATCCTTTTATGTAATGCTTGTCCATGCTTCTGACTGCTGTCAGCACTGCTGACATTTACAGATGGTTCACGCATCTCTCTTGTTTTCACTTATGAAAAAAGAAGTGAGATATTCTGGCTTGGAGCCTATACTATGTGCTCCTTATACCTGAAATTGATATAAACTATTCAGAACCATTACTGTCACTTATTGAATGTATATAATGGTACTCTCTAAAGCGTTGCTTATGTAAAACCCCCCCCCTTTTTTTTTGTCTTGGTGCAGGTGGAAGAGGGCTGGTGGGAAGGTATCCTTAATGGAAAGACTGGCATGTTTCCTTCCAACTTCATAAAGGAACTGTCTGATTCTGATGATGTTGGAATAGCACAGGAAGAGCAAGTAAAATCAAGTAAGGAAAAAGTTACTATTGATGTTCTGTATGTACGTGTCTTTAGCCTGTAACACATTGGTAGGGTAGCATATTCTTATCTCTTGCTTGGAAGTGTTTTTGAATGCCATGTTCTTAATTGATGCTGAAACGGGTCAGATGATGATGATTTGCGTTTACTTGCAGTGCTACCTGAGTTGCAACATTGTCAGCGCTCTCTGAGCTGTGTGAGACTTACTGAGCCTCAACAGACCAAGAAGAGAGAATGCAATGATGATTACTGCATTTGTATTTCAAAATGAATTACACGGGATTTTTTGTCTTTCGACATGGAAAATAACCAAACATCTACATAGTGGCTTATTTAAAGTGGAGGGATTAAAGTGCCATGCTTTCTGTAACAACTCCAATAGATTTAAGGGTTCATAATTATTGGTGTGGGACATGCGGCACTTTTTCCCTCCAGGTGCTGAGCATGTTTCTATCACCTCCGACACCCACTGCCCCAGCAGCCAAAGAGAAAAAGGCCAGAACTGGGACATGGACTTTGTTCTCTCATTTACAGTGGGCCAGTACTGCTGCAGGTGAAAAGCATGTTTGGTAATTAAGTTTGCAATAGTATAAGCATGGTAGTGGGTTGTTATAACATCCCTTGGAGAATAACCTGAACCAAAAGTATACTGTTACATGAAATGGAAAGTTGTTGGTCTTCCTGCTTTTTATGTTCTTCAAGCAGATATTATTTTTGCTTTCTAATTCAGTGATCAAATCTGAATCTTTAGAGAAAATGAAAGAAGTCGATTGTATTTGCATATTTCAGGCAATTCCACAATTCTTGCCAAGGTCTTTCTATTTTTAGCACTACAGATGTTCATTGCTATGTAGTGTTCTTCTGAGATCTCTGAACAAGCAGAAGTCAAAGGACTACCAAGATCTTTGTAAGCTGATTTCCACTGAAATTTACCAAAGCCTGTATTGTTCACTCTGTCAATAAGAGGTAGAAAATTATAATACTTTCTTCTTTTTCCTCATTTTTCCACTTAAGGCAAATTTATCATCCTTATTCTATACCACAGAAATAAGATCCTGAAAACCCTAACTTTTGCAATGATGAATATCTTTTATATTTTTTTGTAATGGAGTACTTTTTCATGTGTGAATGGGAACTGGTGACCCAGTCTCGTGGTCAGTGCAGCTAAAGATATTTACATGTAACATTCCTTCTGACTGAAATGAAAATATTTTTAACTTTAAAATTTTTATGTGGCGGACAGGGGAAAAGGACATTAAGTGAAGGTGCACATTTCATTGAGATTGCAAACTGCTTTCTATAACCTATCATAGTACCATAGTATATGCTATCATTAATTATGGTCATTATAAACACAGTGAATCTTGCCATAACTAATTGTGTAGATGTAGTTTCAGCTCTGGAGTCTGTAGTGTGTGGTACAATAAAAATGAACAAGGTAGGTGTTACTGTTCAGGATGGAATATCCCACTTTCTTCTATATGAATGAACGAATATTCCTTCCCCACGTAAATAGGTAAAATTATTTTATAAGAAGCATCTTAAAAATGTTTTTTAACAAAAACATACGTTGGAGTGTGCAAAAGGAGTCACAAAGCATTAGCTCTTGATGCCCATTATGGCACATGCTTTGTTCAGATTTGGGTTTGTGTGCTGGTTTTGACTGTCAGTGGAACCCAAACCTGGAATAATTGTATGGAGAAGATAGCAGTAACACAAATATTGGTTTTGTCTCTTTAAATAAATTGAAGGTAACTATAGGTGGGAGGTGAGTTTTCTACTTTCTTGTATTTAATTTAATTCTTTGGAGGTGCTTTGTGGCTAGCTAAAATGATGTGTTATTAGGAGCTATTAGATACACCTGTAAAACACAAGAACACTGTAAACCTCCTGAGAGAGAGACAGTGACTCAAGGAATGGTGAGATTGTTATGAGGATTTTAATGCTTTTCTACTTATTTTTTCTTCAAGTAAAACTATCAGTTTAAGAATTGATAATCCCCTTAGGTGAATTATGGGAAATATACAATTAATTTCTTTCTATATATGGTATATGTAATTGATACAGCTGTTGCTCTCTAACACATGGTACTTCAGGAAGCTCTCTTCAGGCACACTGAATATCTGGATTTGAAAATCTCCATAAGGAGATTGCAAAAATTTCAACAGGTTTATATGACTGACTAGGAATGATAATCTCTTTCCATGTTTAGCCTGAAAACATAGTAAAATAAAAAATGAACAAGTAAACCCTGGAAGACATCAGGATAATAGTACTGTTGAACTGCTCTAGGTCACATCTCAAAAGGGTGTATATTCATGCCTCTAGATCAACTCCTTCCTTCATTGATGACAAGGTGTGACAGTACCTTAAATCTGCAGTGACTCCATTTTGTTTCTGTGGAGACTTTCAATGCATCTGTAATACAGGACTTTGCAAGGTGGAAACGTTGAATATGAATTCTAGATTGTGAAGTTGGCGCTCAGGTGTGAGGTTCAGTAGCTGGGTATTGAACTCAGACCTTGGGCAGCCACCAAGGCTCGGCACAGCTCTAGAGGAGCCTATAAAGAGTTGGGGTTTGACTCTACAATCTTGAGCAGCAGCCTTGAACTCTTCAGCCCAGCTTGTACAACGGATAAGGTAATACTTGCCAGATTTACTGTGAGAACTTGGAAAATAGCATGGGATATGTGGAGAAGGGGCTCTGTGCAGATACATGAGTATTTTGAAGTTAGTAATTAAATTTAATGTCTTGATTAAATTTATTTAAACTTGATTTTTTAAATCATGTTTTACTGACCATCTGTAAAGAGCATTTTTGAATGGCAAATATAATTTTGGTGAACTCAAAGTGAAAGAAACACAGAAGAGAAAAATTACATAACTTGGTTTTGTAGGAATAAAGTTAATAAAATCCCTTTTTTTCTCTGTCCTTCTGTTTCAATCTACACCAACCCCAATGGGGAGAAAGATATCTGATTTTATTGGTTTTGTTGTGTCCATGTAAGTTTTATGGCGGATCAAAGTCAATGGCCAGAAGAAATTATCTTGGTTTCTTTTCATGCTCTGCCATGGACTAACCTCAGAAGTTTGTTCAGAACAAAAATTTCCTTTTTTGAAAATGCCTGGTGCTAGTTTTGGAAGTGCCAAGTATTTCTGGATCCTGACAGTGGGACTTAGCTTGCCCCATTTTTGGAAAGGGTTGGGAACCTGTGCCTCCCCTCAGATGGTGAGTGCTCAGCAGACTGGAAAGCATGACTGTTGCAAGATGAAAATATCTGGGGGGTTGTTTGTTTGATTTTAAAGTATTTGTCCCAGCTGTAAGGTGACTGCCAAATTTCTTGTCTTCAAAGGCTTATATTGGAATTTAAGTACAGACAAGATCAGGTACTCTTAGAGTAAACAGCAGTTCCTTGTTCTTTAAAGCATGCTCTTAAATGAAAACATTGCCAAACATTTTCTTTGGCCAACTGTTACAGCATGAACAGGTAGTATGCGTTATCATTTTATTACTATATTAGATACATGGATTAAAAGATTATTCTCTATATTCCTCAGAGATACAGTATTAATTTTAAGACTATTTTCTATACTACTTCTTGTGAATACAGCCTGTTGAGAAGCAAAAAGTTGGCATGTATTTAAAAAAATTCTATTTGAGATAATCACAATTTAACACTGAGAAGGTTATTTCAAAAAGCATTTAGTATGTTCACAGCAGTGTCATGACAGCATTGAAAGGTGGCCTTTTGTATCTTGCTGTCTCTGATGTGCATTTTCCAAGGTACAGCTGGGCCTCATGGTATGTATCAACTATTTTTAGAACCTGTTAGTGATGGCCCCTGAAAAGTCCTGGCTGCTGGAGTTAGAACTGATGATAGACTCATCAGCTGATGCTCCAGCCAGGCAACCTCCTCTATTTTGATTTCTTAAAACCTCTGATTTCCATCACTGTCTCTCTGGCTCTCCACAGTGTCATGAAGCTTAACTTACCTTTCTCTTAGCAATGGATTGATTCTTGTTTGACTGTTTTAATAGCATTCTTTTAACGATATCTTGTAAAAAGAAAGCGTAAAGATGGATTTGTGGCTTTTTTACTTCCTCATTACATAAAAATAAAGCTATTAAATAATCTTTTGTTATTAATTAAACTGCGAGAACAACACAAAGAATCAACTTTTTATAATATATAAATAAGTATGGCTTTTTATTGTCTGAAAGTCCAACAGAATGAGATGCAGGAGAAAAAAAAAACCACACGTTTTTCGTACCAAAATGGGTGTGATTCTGTGTTGGGACAATGCGTATATACTGACTATGTTGCTATAAAATTTTACAGAAGACATCCATTTTTGTGATGGTATACCTAGGGGAGATTGCGAACAAGCTGGCATTGGTATATTCTTGGGCTTGCCTGGGTTTTTAAACCTGACACACAAAACACTTAGCTGCTCGTGCCTTTACCTTCATTTGAATTTCATATCCTAAATATCAGAGCATGAGCTATCTCACTAGCAATGAAAAAAAAAGGGTTTTGTAATAAAAATGTTATCTTAAATATCTAAGATGAGAAATGGGATTTGGTTTTTGTTGTTTTGCTGTTTTCCCTCTTAATTTTAGAAATTTGCTTTTGGTAATGTCAATGCCAAGTCACACCTGATTAAGTTTTTAGCTGAAAAACTGATTTATTCAGGTTTTAGTGTCCCATCCTTTCTACTAAGCACTGTTTAAGACCAGTTCCCATGTCCAAAATATCTCTAATAAGTCATCTTGGAAAGATGCAGTATTTCTGATGCTCACAGGATCCTGGTACATTAAAGAGATGTGAGTATTTCTTGCCCTGTTTGGATGTCAGCTGTGCTTGTTCAAGTGCACTACATCTGCATCAGGAATGTTGAGCCACTGTGAGTACATCATTGCAGTAATAATATTTTTTCAGGATTCCCCTGTGCAAGGCTGCAAAAAATAGACAAACAATTTTATTCACAACTCTCACAACTTGATGGACAACAGACCAAACCTAAGAAAAATGCATTCTGTTGGACATTGTAAATAACAGCTTTAGCAAAATCATGAGATTCTATTATCTGACATACATGCAGTAAGAATATTTTAACTTCATGTACAATCAGATATGTTTGTTAATAGTCTCGTCATTTTGCTAATGAGGATTTTAAATGTCAGTGACTGAAAATACAGATTAAAACCTCTTCCTTTCCCTTCTTTTTACCACCATTCGATCTCTTTACCCCCACCCTGCCCCTTGTCTTCTTTTTTTCGTCTTTCCTTCTTTTGCCTGCTGTCAGGAAAATCTGCCTTTGAAGGGACAATTCTGTACAGAGTGGCACCGGCAAAGATTGACAGCTACAGACGTTATAACAGTGAGTGTGTCTCAAAATCATCAAGCAATAGCTTCAGTCCTCTGAACTTGTTTGATTTATCTACACTTGTAAAGTGTGCCACTGCTACTCACTTATGGCTACTCTACATGCACATTGCTGTCTGTAAGCTGAAGTCAGTTTGCTGCTGATGAACCGCCCAGCCTTAATGCAATGAAAATGCACCTGATCCTCCTGTGCATGCGTGTGTTCTGTGTCTGTACAATGTCTGTGTGTGAGCCCACTGTAAATTGTGAATTACTTTGGATGTTCTGGTCTCAGCTAAGGATTGAAGTTAAGACCATTTAGTCCCATCACTTCTGCCAGCTGAAACGAGAAGATGGTTGATAATCACCACAAATCTTTGAATTAAAAGTACGTCTGCTCTAAAACTAAAGTTCCCATGGTGATTGTTGAACTTGTAAAATATGCTTTGCTTTTCTTAAAAGGTATTGTGGGTTTTGGTTTGTTTGAAGTTTTCTTTTTATGGTGATTTTTTTTAAAATTTATTTTTAATCTACTGCATGCTTTTCATTTGGCATTCTGTCTTTGACAGTTATTACTCACAGCATTTTGGCTGATACGTTTTTTCTGCCAAAGAGAGTAAAAGATATAAAGCTATTTTCATTTCATGTTCAGGTTTCTGGCTTCTGCTTTTCAAAAGAAGGGCACATCCTGCTTTTCATGTTCTTTTACTGCCCTGTTAATACAGGAAAAGAGAGGATGGTTACATCAGATACAAGACAGGGGAAGCAAGGAAGACAGAAATCTGTCCTTCCACCTGTTTCCTCATGGAAAAATCTAGCAAAAAGAGTCACATTTGGTGTGACTAAGTGCAAAGTGTTCAGTCCTGTCTTCCAGTAAGCAGGATGTTGTGCTAGCTTTGGCATCTGCTTTTGCCCCAGAGAGCTTTCTCTTGAGAAGATCCATGCTGTGCTGCCCTTCTTCCTACTTTCTGGGTGGGAGTGTTTGGTCTTCTACCTCTGAGGACTTCTGCCATATGCATGTTGACAGCAAAGAATGAAGCAGTTGAAGTGGCATTATTCTATTCTGTATTTGCCCTTGCACCTTTTTTTTTTTCTTAGCAAATCTGATCCTTTTTTTGAACAAAAATCCTTGTGAATGTATGCAGCTCTGAGTATTTCCTCACAGAAAATTATCTCCCTGCCTACCAGAATTCATTTTGCAGCTTTTCTCAGGCTCCAACCACAGAGCAGATCATGTGGCTGGTCGTCTTCAAATTTTTGTGCTGCTTGCCACCTTATAGTCTTCATGACTGCTTATGAATCACTCAAATTTCATGCTTCTTGCAGAGTCTGTAGACCATCATGTCCTCTAATCCACCCACCTGATGAGCATAATAAGGATTTATGAAGGTAATTTCCAGTAGGCTTGACTTTGGACTTTTAGCTCAAGCTTCAAATCAGATGCAAGGTCTGCCTTTGAAGCCTTTAATTTCACAATCTTACTGGGTAGTGCTGCCCTAACATTACCTTTCAAAGTTTTCCAAAAGCCTGCTCTCCATGCCCAGCCTGTTTTTCATTAAGAGTCAAATCATCCTTCCCCTCTTCTCAAGTCATTTAAGGTAAGCATATCTGAAGACAGGAAGAATTCCTTTAAAGAACCTTTCCAGTTGTGCTACAGCTCTGCATTTAGTTCTTCTTGTTAATCATACTGGCTCATGTTTGTGCCATGTCACAGAAAATAAACTGCATCAAACTGATTTCCAAGTGCAGGACTGGATGGGTGTCTACAGAAAAGCTTGATAACCAGCTGCAAGAAGACAGCTTAACGCAGTAGATTGTCTCACATTGCTCTGGGCAAATACCCATCTAAACTTTCTTTTTAAAACTGCTAAAAGATGTCTGGTTTAATACTACCTCCCTTGGCATTTGGTTGAGACTTGCATGTTTTTCCTGATGCAGAGGTGTGTTACTTTCTCCATAAAGCTGCATATCAGAAGGCTGGATATCTCTTTACATTTAGGGCCCGTTTGTTGCTTTCTGGGCTGGAACTGGGACTGAGGAATGGGCAATACACAAAATCAGGTCATCTGGGGAGGTCTTAAACAAAACAAGGGTTTGCCCTGTTGTTGCTATCAGAAATGCTTTTGCCTAAACTCACATACCAAAAAGGGGGGTTCCTTATTCCTCCTGCTCCATCTATTGACAACTCACTTCCTGCAAACTTACTCATCATGTTCTTGCTGAACAAGCCAACTGATGCTGCAGCCAGCTCCGTCCATTTCATAATCTCATCTATGGTCCCTGTTTTTAGCCAAATATCCATGAGCTTATGTCTCCAGTGAAAACCATTTGGAGACATTCCACAGAATTGTTTTCATTTAGAAGTGTCTGTTTAGAGCAACTCATAGCTGCTCTAATTTCAGCTTGCTGATTTCTCTGTAAGTTAAGCTTGAGTCAACTTTAGATTGGTTATGCCAAGGGGGTGCTTGGATTCACCTGTATCACGTTGCATGAAGTGTTGCTCAACTTTGTAATCAAGCTTAGAGCTTTTACTTTACAAACACATGCTCTGTGTTAAATACTTTTATTTTGAAAGCTATTTCCCAACTGCTTTGTTTAAAAGAAATTTTCTTAACCAAGGCCTGTTATAGCTGTTGAATTAGTCGCTGCTTCTAAAGATACCTTCCACTGAACTTTGCAAGATTGTCACCTGCAGAAACACCTGGCCTTGCTGACATGGCTTTCTTGGTCATTAGGTATGCCAGGCTCTGCTCAGCAGTAATTTCAGCTCCTTTGGCATTCTGCTCATCAACCTGCTCTCAGAAAATCTTTGCTACTGCATATGCTGGGTGAAGAGAGATACACAGCAACAAAAAATTACCTACTTGCCATTTTGTTGGTCACAGCCCTCTTTTCTCTCATCCTGCAACCTTCTTGCACCTCCACAAACAACGCTTCTTGGATTTCTAATTTTTTTCTTTTTACTGATTTAGTTTCTCTTTCTTGCTTCACTTTCTTTTTCTTCAAAGATGCAATAACTGAGGAACAGTGCAGATAAAATGCTTGACTTGACAAATATTTGCCTCTCTTTCCTTATATGTGGATCCACAATGCTGTCAGTAATAGCTAGTAGATATAATGGAAGAAGATCAGGATCGTTGAAACAGAAATATTCGTGAGTAACCTCAATTGTGTTTTGTATTTTCTATTGGTCCATCACCTTTTTTACCCTTTTGTTGTTTTTTTTTTTTTGTCCTCCTCCCCTTAATTCTTGTGGAATTATGGCTGGTCAGAGTTCTGAGAAATCAATATTGTTGATGTGTTTATGATGTTGTAAATCCCATTTAGGAGCATCTGAATGTGAGCAAAGTTAAATGAGAAACCTGAATGTGGATTTTAACTGTTCTGAAGTGAGGACAGTTACAATTTTATATTTTACCTCAGCTTCTTACAACTTGCTTGCGAAAAAGAGCTTGTATGGAATACACAGCTCCTACAGCTGCTGCAATGAAAAATAACATCTGAGAAAGAAAAATTATAAAACTGGGGGAGGAAAATTTTCATGATTAAAAATAAATGTCCTGTTTGCTGGAGAACAAATGTACAGATGACAAGGGATTGGTGGTCTTGTGTGGAAGAATTATTTTGACTGGGGTGAAACGTTAAATCCTTCTGTTGATTCGGATTCCCGCTACCAAGTGGTTTACCATGAGTTTCACAAAAGACTGGTGTTTGGTGAGTGGCAGGTAAAGAACCCTGTTGACTGTGGTTGCTTACCTCTCCTTTCACGTGGAATAACATGTGCCTGCACTTAGTGAGGGTGCTGAAAACAGTAGTCCCAAAATGAAGAGGACAGTGGTACGGTTGTAGAGCTCCTGAACCAATGATTGTTCATATTTACTCTTACAGCACTCAGGGAAGTGGCTGGGGATGAGGGGAAGCCACCAAGTTCTGTACTGATGGCTCTGTGCTCGTGCTTGTGCTGCATTGCCCTCGATGCATGCTGCTGCGTGGGGCTGGGCACTGCTCCCCTTCCCACTGCATGACCATTTGTGCAAGCATAGAAATCTTGGGGCATTTCTTATGTGGCAAGAACTGTTGTGCAAAGGAAAATGAATGTGTTGAAAGCAAATGACAAAATGTTTAGCTGACACAGTTTAATTTTTTCAAGGAATGACTGAGAATAACAAATAATTACTAATATTGAGATAATCTGCCTCAGCTATTTGTACATGTATAATCACTCTTGGTAAAGAGGCATAAATTTGTGTTTTGAAAGCATGAATTTATTAATCTTTAAATTAAGAAGAATCAACATGTCTTTCTTCTACAGTAGTATTTAAAATCCAATTTCATTTTCTGGTTTTGGTTTTTTTATGACACTGGAATGTTGTCAGGCATGGCTTCAATAAAGTACATGATTTTGATAGAAAGCAAGCTCAAGACTAATACCTTGTAGGATATGGGTATTTGTTCTGTGTTCGCCAGTTTGTGAGGAAAAGGAAGGACAGTTCCTGTTTTATCTACTGCAATTACCATTTATAACTTCACCACCTTCGTCATTCAGATCCGTCACCCGGGCGTTCCATGCTGTCATTCTTTAAGCAGAAGAAAAGGACATATTTCCCCTTGCCTTCCTTCCCTTCCATAAAAGTAAAAAAAAACTCAATCAGCTTTATTTACAAATTTCTTTATTCTGTTAAACACAGTTGACAGGGTTTCTCTCTGGCTGCCATACCAAATCAGGAGATCCTTTTATCGTCTCAGGTGTGTGCCTCTGAACAGCTGCCCTTTGCATCACTTAACAGAGCTGAGAAGTGCTTAGAGGGCCAGAGCACCACTGGCTTATAGTTTGTCAGAGTGGTCCATCTTTTGCCCAGGGCCATAAATCGTCAGTAGAGAGAACAATCCAGAATAAAGAACAAAACTTAAATTGCCAATAGCTCAAAATAGAAAGCTCTGTAAACTTAGAATGTATTCCCTTTTCTCCCCTGCCATTTTAAGCTACTTAGAAACAATTTGTTTCCTGCTTTGAATGGAGTTAATTTTATCATAGCTGTTTGTTTTAACAGCTTTAGTTACACAGCCCTTTATCATCCCTAACTATCTTTCTGATTTAGAATCCTGGTTTGATGCCAGCACAGCTCTGAGAAGCCGTTGCTGAATTAAGTCTGATGTTGTGGTCTCTTTTTAATCCCTGTTTGAGCTAATCTGTTTTGGTACATTTCAGAATGTTGCTCTCAAAAGACCTGTAACTGCTGTAGCAGGAGTGTGGTGTGTTTGAAATGTCTTGAGAAAACTAATCTCTCTTATAAACCCATAGAGGAAAAAATATGTGAAGTGCGAAATTCCTCCAGACAGTTTTGAGAAAATTTAATCTTCATGAATACTAAATGAGCTTGCATTTGTAAGGATCATGAATCAACAAAGAATCAAAACTCTGAGTGTTTTTAAAAAGCAGTAGACGCATATCTTGTTTCAGCCAAAAGCCGGGAACAGTCGGCTCCTGGGAATTTTAACTTCTTGCTTGTGATGGTGCCCTTGTTCAGACTTCAAGGAACTTGCTAGAAAAACACACCCAGTGCTTAGATTTGAGCTCTACCTTGTGGTGCTACAGATGATTCAGAAGCAATAAATCTAGGTAAGATAATAGGGTCTTTACTTATGGAGCCAGAAATTTGAAGTGACACTCCCAAAAGGCTTCTGTCCTGAGAAATATTAAAGTTCTGAAAAATTATCCTGCTATTAAGACCGATGTGATAGTAAGCATGTTAGTGAGCACCTTATTGATGTTATGTCCTTAGCCTGTCAACTCTCCAAATGCTGACAGAGAGCTGACAGATTCTAGAGAAGTTGGTGTTAAAAAAAAAAAGTAGCAAAAAATAGTGAGAGGCCTGACTACTGTGGTTTTATGCTATACTGGCCTTGTTTGAAGTACTTAATAGCTAGGCTTACAAGAGAAGCAAGATGTTCTCAGTGTTTCTGAGGACTGCAGTTTGCTGAGCTGCTGGCCCACCCTCCTGCTCAAGTCCAGCGCTGTGGTAGACCACAGCTGCTGCAGGCTGAGTGGGTGTGCTGGTCAGCAGAGACGGGGACTGTGACCACTGAAATGCTCTCCAGTTTTTAGTGCTCATTTAGCAACCTGGCCTCCCTGCTAGCTGTAGCTCTTCATGAAGAAAATTTCATATTTAAAATTCATAATCTGACAGTCTATGTCACTTGGGTTCCTGCTTAGATCCCAGCTGTGTCTGTGGGCTACATTTGTCTCTTGCAGAAACTATCCATCCAGCTGTGTTCTGCCCCTAGGCTGTTCACAGTAGTGGCAAAAAAATCCATGAAAAGCTGAACAAAAAAAAAAAAAAAAAAAAAAAAAAAAAGGGTGTGAGGGGAAAGGAAACCTTTTTCTCCCTTTTCCACTGAAATGTTCTACTTTCTGTAATAC
>VZRN01002185.1:22701-90134 GCA_013397935.1 Dasyornis broadbenti | reverse complement strand
TTTTTATGTTTTTTTGTGTTTTTTTTTTTTTTTGTTTTTTTTTTTTTAATTAAAGCAGCTATTTGACTCTAAATAAATACAAGTTAGTTGTTGTCCATGCCACAAGACGTTACATCTATATAGTTGGACTTCATTCAGAAAGAAATCATCAATGTGAAAGAAACACATCAAACATATGCATGAAAATATTTTCAACTTATGTTCCTGACTCGAGCTGCTTGAATAACATCTTAAAATAGAAGCAAAGTAGTGTAAGAAGTATTGATAGTACTACAAGTTCTTCCAAAAAGCAGCGTGGAAGATCTGGTCTGTTCTCCTGGGGCACAGCACTGGATTTCTGCCAGATTAAGTTCCCCTGGAGGAGTGCTCTCTGGGAAGGAAAACTCCTGTTATTTCAGTCATGGTTTTGATTAGGAAACCTTAGGATGCTCCAGTCAGAAAAACAGGATGTGTAGGTTTAAGCTAATGCAATTTTATTTCATAATAGGATGGCAATAAAAGTCTATATGCTGTAAGTTGCTCTGGATCCAGCTGGTGATCATTAGCTTGCTGGTCACTGTAAATCTCTGAATTTCAGCGAGTCTGTACCATTACCAGGCCTTTTACCCCAACAGGCATTCTAAAAGAAGAATTGTTAAAACCCTAAAATGTTTTGCATACGTAGCTTAAAATAAAGCTGTTTTCTTGAGTTCCAGAGATACTTGATGGAGACATAAACTGAATTTCTAGCAAAGTTTGTCTCATGTTTCAACAGAACACAGATAATGCTTCAGAAAATAACAGTACTGACATGCAAGCTGGCTTTGTTACTGTCTGATGAGGTTCAAGGGGATTGGTTCCTGAATCAATATGATATGTTTAATAATAGCAGTAAAATCTTCCTAAGCAAAATTAATTTATATACATTGTTATGAATATATTTAAATTAGTGTAATCAAGACTTTAGGGATAAACAGTTTTATAAACTGTGTCTTAGTGTTCCTAACTAAAATGTATTTTTCTTTCTTGCCCCATTTGGATTTTATTAGATAATGTAACTGATTTTTATTACTACATCCGAGTTGTTAAGTTTTATAAGTTTGACAAGATTATACAGAAATTCTAATGAAATAACTTCTGATATTCTTAGCACACATTAACTTTGAAAATTGAAGAAATAGAGTTATGCAAAAAAAACCCCCACCTTGAAAACTATTTACACCACTTCGAAAATTACATAAACTAAAATGCTGATAAATGTTAACCAAACTGAATATAACCTGTAAAGTGAAATCTGTGCATTCACCTTCTATTGTCCATTTAGCTTTATTAGTTTGTGGAATTTTTCTGAAATGTTTTCTTTCATTATGTTTTTCCTAGATGAGTATTACTTTTTAAAAGTCAAACTGTAGTGAGAATGTATAGTATCTTGTGGCTTCTTTAAATATAAATCTTTAATTTCTTCCAAATCATCTGTATTTTTCCCTCTCCTGCCCTTATTCAGTCATTTTAAAGTTGAGTGTTTGTAGGAAGGCAGTATTAAGTATTTATAAGATTTCAATGGAACAGAGCATCATGTTAATAATATTTCAGTTTCTTGAACATCTTTCTTTAAAAACAAAAGCCAAAACAAAGACATAAGTTACACGAAATTTTAACCTTTCCCCCACCCCTGCCAGAGAGACCAATACATTCAATTTGTTATAAGCTTATTTGCAAAACTTTCTGCCTGGGTTATTCACAGAAGTTCTGTAAATCGCCATTCGCTTCCTTGCTTTTCCTAGCTGGTGGTCTGAAGAAGCCAGGAAAGTCTAAGCTGGCTTGGGAAAGGAGAGGAAACCTCTTGCTGTGAGTGAGCAGAGGTAGGAAAAGCTCCAGATTTCCTGTGAAACAAACAAGAGGAACTTTTGTTTCCCAGGGATGGCCCAGACCGTGAGTCAGTGTCAGGGCTGGGCTCCCGCTCTCGCTGAGCTGAGCTCACGCAAGGAAGGGGCAGGACTCCAAGACTCTCCTTGGACACTTCAAGCTGCTGAAAGGCAGCTTGGCTTCACAATGGGAGAGGAGGTATTTATTTTACAATTAGTTGGGGTTTCTTTTTACTATGGCTGTTTAAAACTGTGTCGTAATATACATACTCTGCAGAGCAGAGGTTTCAGCTGTAGGGTTCTTCTGCACACTTTGAAGATGCTGGGTAGGTAAAAAGAAAAGAAGGAAAAAGAGTGCTGAGGATCCTGAAGTCCATTTCTGCTATGGAGGTCCATATTAGAATAGGGGGTTACTTTTGCGTGAAAAACATATTCTCTCCTGGCTCTATTTAGCTTGAGTTTTTTCCTTTCTGCCTGTTTGGCCATTAAACTTGCACAGATGTTTTCTATTTCTATATGATGTGGTTTCAATTTTCTTACTGTAAAGAATAATACAACTTTAGAGTTAAGCAAGATGAGTTGTTAAATCTTTAGGATGTGTTGCTCTTTCAAATGTTTGCTTAGTAAGTGAAAATTCACCACCCCCCACCCCCTGTTTTCTTCTTCCTAATTGCACTAACAAAACTGTACTTCTTGGCAGAAAAAAGAGGAAGAGCTTTTCTAATTCCTCTTCTCTGTGAGGTGACATTTGTACAAGTAAGGAAAATTGATGTGTATGAGTGTTTTGGAAAATTGATGGGAATGAGTGTTTTAGAAAATTATATTGGGATAATAAAATCTACACGAAAATTATCTTCCCCCCCCCTTCCCCCAAGAAAAAGCAACTAGAATCAATTGTTGTTTGTAAAATTTTATAGAAAGCTCAATGGAGAGACACCAAATAAACTGTTTAATTACTTACAGATACTTCAGGAGCTCTTAGTACAAAAATGTAAATTTCCCTCAACTTTGGCTTTTCACAGCTAATATCAGTAAGCTGTGTGCAGAAATGAAGCTACAAGTTTTCTGACTCACGTTTTCTCCTAAAATGTGCCTTATGTCTTTCTTTTTTTCTGCCTTAAATAAAGAAAAGAGGAAGGAGGGAAAGGAGCAGCCAGGCACTGGACAGGATAAAAAAATCTCTAGGCCAGTTTCTAAGATGCCTTTTTAATGCTTTGTGTGTGTTTCTGTAGGAGGTTGTTGGCTTTCTGTGTTTCTAAAACAGTCCTTAAATCCTGGAGAGGTGAGCTTATGGTATTACAGTTAGTTGACTAAGTGCTTTATAAAAGCTTTCCAATAAAAGCCAAGGAGAGGGGAGAGAGCACAGCTCCTGGAGAGGGAATCCTGAGCAGCAGCAACTGGTGGCCAAGGAGGGGCTGCTGGTGGCTGTCTTCTGCTGGGTGCTGGGCTCTTTGCCAAGCACTGGCCACCCAAAGAGCAGAGTCCTCCAGATGGACAGCTGACCCTTTCTTCTGCAGCAGTTTTTTTTCCTGTTAGCACTTGCTGAAAAGAAAAGCTGAAACACATGATAATATTAATTTTCCATTTGCATTTCGAGACACTTGTTGCTCTGCAGTCTTCCCTGTAAGTTTAAAATAAAAATTATCTCCCTGTTCTTTCCTGCTTACTGTTTTCATAGATTTTTAAAATTCTTTTCAGAGATGGAAGTAGCTGCACTGCTTTCCTTACTGCTGCAACAGGAAGTGGAGATTCATGTAGCAGTTGTGAGATTCAATAATTGTTATAAAATAGGGAGATTTTATAACAGCAGTTTCTAAGATAGATGGTGCAATTTGGATCATGCAAGTTACCAACTGTAATCTAGACAGGCATGGCTCTCCTGGGAGAGTAGGAAGGAATTTCATTCACTCAGTGCAGACTGACTAAAGTATTTTTCCTAGAAGAGATGGAAATTAATTGTGAATGGCAACCTGCAAATGGTAAAATTCATGGCAAGGAGAGCAAGGGGACATGTTTCCTTTATATTTGTGTGAAGGAAAGTAAAAAAGTGAAAAAGGAGAATGAAAAATAAAGCAGGGAAGAAAGAAGATTTTCTGCTCAAAAAATACTTCTTTTACAAAAGCACCTTCTAGCAGTGCAAATCTGCAGCTTGAGGAAAAAAGAAAATGAGCTTGTTCATCGTGCTCATTTTGATGTGCACGCTTCCAGAGCTTTGAGATGAGGCAGCTGGGAGCATGCTGTGTGGGTTTCATTCTGTGTTTGCCTTTTATTTCATTTACTGAAGTGTTTTTACTCATCAGTGGTTCTAATATGTCTCGCTCCATTTGTTTCAGCAGCATCTATCTAATCTAAACTCTTATGTTCACTTTCTCACCATTAACCTTTTAGGAAAGCAGATTTTTAGTTCATTAATGGTTTGAAACTGACAGCCTGACAGCATCAAATGTCAGGATTCCAAAATTTACAGAAATACTGATGTTAAAAAGCATGCAAGTTAAGATATATAGGTTTCTCTCCTGTCCAATACATCAAGCATGTTGGTAGGAAAAAAGCCTCTTCAGTTCCCTCCCTGCCCATATTTTCAATTTTTAAGAACTTGTCAAAAAATGAAATTACAGCAGCTTTGGAGTCTGAACTAGCCTGCTGGTAGAACACGTTTAACTGTGGAGAACACTGTAAAAAGCAAAATGTGCACTGTTCTGCTCTCCAAGTTACCCAGAGTTTTAAAGGGAATGATGCTTCACTGTTCATGGTTTTGTTTCTATCCCCTTTTCCATCCAAGATGTTAAACCAAAAAGTTTGTATTGCATGGTTTATCTACTTATTTCTTTGAATGTTTTTTAAGATAGCACAGATTTCTCTGGTGAGCTGCATGATGCTAATGAAGACATTCTTCATCTGTGCTTTGAAGACTGATGGTGGTCTCCTAAACACCTGGTAGTTTTAGTGCATGGGTAGATGGATGAGACATTTGGTGCTGGCTCAGGTAATTTCTAAATGGAGCTCAACAGCTGGAAACAGGAACAGAAGTAATTTTCCATTTAAGCAGTTCTGAAATTGCTGAAGAGATGTTTTGTCATTGCAAATGGGAAGTTAGGAGTCTGTGAAACAGTCTCTCTAATTAGAAGTCTTCCCTACTATGAAGGCTTGAGACTCCTTTAAATTGCAGAAATAAAAATTACATGAATGTGGACAATACAAACAGTTACAGTTCAGCATAAATATCAATTTCATCACTGAGGGAACAGTTTGTATTCGTACTCTGAAATATTGTGCATCTCAAGATGTCTTAAATCTCTAGCAGTTTCTCAGAAAAAGCTGGTAACAGTCAAAGTCTTTCCAGACAGCTTGATTGGAAATTAATTGGAATTTATTCAGGAGTTTGGTAAATTGCACAAGGGTTTCACTTGATAGTGTTGTGATTAACATAATCCACCTTACAGGTCATAACATGTTTGAGGTGGCTAAACGGGAAATGTAAATATACATTTCTGTACTGTAGATTTGTCTTTTTTGTTGCAATAGCTGATTGTCAATCCAGTATTTTATTTTTATAATATTTTAGATTCATAATGGTTTTTTCTGCTTCTGTGGGAACTATGAAAGATGGCCCCAGGAAAGTAGACTTGCCTATACCATAGAGCATTTTTTAGTTTTGAGTTTTTTCCATTGAAAATTTCTGTAGTGTGCTGCAAATCAGAGGATTTAAATTAAGAGTTGTACAGTAAAAGTTACTTCTTCATAATTTTGAAGACCTTTCTAATTATTTTCTCCATATATCTCTGTTCTCCCTATGATTTTGCTTTCTTTTTCACTGAAGAACTTAGTGTGTTTGATAATGTTTTGAAGGGGGGAGATAGGAGTTGGAGTAATCCTTTGAAGTTTTGCTTGAGTTATCACTTTGATTTTATGTCACCTTGCTTTATTTAAATTTACTTTCTGAAGAGTACTGTATTCAATATTCCATTTCCATATGTTAAAGAGTAATACTTCTTGGAAACTGGAAGAACTTGGGACATCTGTCGTTCAGGTCAGGACTGTGCCCGGGCTCATGTTGTGCCTCCATGAGAAGCCAGTACTGGAAGCCTGGGGAAGACTGAGAACAGGTTGCATAAACAAAGAAATTCCTGAAGGGAGTTATAACAGCCTCTAATCATTTTGAAATTTTTATTAATAACCATAATGGATTTTTGTTCTTCGGCAAATCAGGTAGTCACATTTTCATTGCACGTAATGTTTTAGCATCTGTAATTCCTGTGAAAGAGTTCCCGTCTGCTGGATCACACACTGTGGGAAGGAGTTACCTCCCTTTGTTTGTTTTGAATGTGGTACCTGCTAATTTCATCTGATAGCCCTTAATTTTTGTTACTGGAAGATAATGAGTGAGTCCTTAATTTTTATTACTGGAAGAGATAATGAGTGACTCCTCCCTATCTATCTTCTCTCCTGATTTTTACAGACTTGTGTCACCTGTGTGTATCTTTTTTCCCAGGATGAGGAATCTGTTCCATATAGTGGATCATTCTTAGTGACCTTCAGTCTTTTTGAGTTCCTTTGGGAACTCAGGTGGTTTCTGTGTGAGGGCAAAAGAAGGTGAGAACCAGACACAATGACCAAAGTGTTGGATGAATTTACACAGCATTTTGATAGTGCTTTCCATTGCTCATTATTGCTTTCCAAAGTATTAACAACTATGGGTTTCAAATCCTGTCATTTCTGTCTTAAGATAGCATTTTTCCTCCAAATGTGTCATTTTATTTCTATCTGAACTTGTCTTTTCCCTTTGGTGGATCATCTGTGAAGATGTGGAAAACAAGAGCCTTGATCTAGATCCCTGAACAACTCCACTGGTCACCTTGATGAAATCCTACTCTTTGTTTCCTGTCTTTTAATAAGTTACTTATCCAAGTTAATATTTTTTTTAAAGGATGAACAGGAAACTCTTCTTAATCTCAGTTTCAGTTTTGAGTGTGCAGTGAGGTTACAATTTCAATCTTCTTCAGGAGCCAGAACCAGCAACTTTTAATTTCTGTATTTTAATGAAAATTGCTGTGAAAAGGCTATGCAAAATATAGAAGATGATATGGGACTTGTATAATGACAACACTGCATGCTGTAACATCACTATTTAATTATTTATTTATTTATTAGATAGCTGGATTTATAGATTTATTGCTAATCTATAGATATATAGATCCAGATAGATAGATAAGGACAGATTTTTAGGTAGTTTAGCTGGCTGCTGTCCTGGCAGGTAACATGCATGGACTACACAACAAAGATATTTAAAAATAGCAACTATCATGGCATTCTGCTGAATGTAGATTTCTATGATGTTGATTGTAGAAGGCAAGCAGTCTTTCTTCACAGTCTGTAGACTAAAAGGCATTATTAGGACAGGAGCCTTCTTTATCCCAAATGATGAATTACATGCTAAAAGGACTGGTTTGCCTCCAGTGACAAAAGGGATGCCTGCAGTGACTGGCATCAGGCTCACAGTTGATGTTTAAATGAAATTAACTCCATCTTGAATAACTACATCAGAACACTAAATCGTATCTTTTTAAATCTCAGTGGCAAAACCATCTGAACGTCATTGTACTAAGAAGTATAAGCAGATTACATGTAAACTGTGACGCTCATGTGCTCACAACACAGCAAGGGTCAGTATGAAATCCTAAATTTTAAGATTTCTTACCTTTCCACTGGCTAAGTAAGAAATCATGCTAAATAATCACTCATATAATAAGTTATTGTGAATAACATATTCAATAGATAAAATTTGATTCATATGAAATAAAAGCAACAGCATAAGGTGAGTTTAATTGCAGGACTTATCCTAAAGAGAATACACACCTGAAAAATCTACCAAAGAACTTACTCTCATCTTTACTTGTGGAATAACAGGCCCTGAGCCAATAGGGAATGTCAACATACATTGATTAAATAATCCTGGCCTTTGTTTCTCCCTCCCTTTCCTTCTGTATGGAATCCTTCACAGTGGTATGCCAGAGGTAGTACAGGCTTGTCATTTTGTATTTGTTTTGTCACAAACATTGAGAATCACAAAAACTTGGTCTGTCCCAGCAAGTGATTTTCTAGGACTTCCCTTCATGTGATTTTCAAATACTTTTTAAATGTAATTAAGTAAAACAACAGTAACTTCTTTTATTATATATTTCAGAAGTTACTGTTATTTTGAAAAATAAAATAGTTTTTAATAAAAACAAATGTGACAATTCATTAAGTATCCAAAGCATTTATGCTTAGGCTTGATGTTGTTTAAACATTTTAACCAATGAGAAGAGGTAGTTTTGCTTCTTCTATTCAACTGTAAGAAAGAATTATATCAGAAGAGTAAACACCAGTGATGAATCAGAAAACAAAGCCCCAGAAAAATCATGTTTTGTTCTAAAACTTCCCTTGTCTGGGGATCTCTGTTCTGTTTCCTTTGCTTTATTTCCTTGCCTGCTTGTCTGCTTGGATTTCAGGGCCATGATGGTGGATGACAGATACAGTAATTGTAAGATGCTCTGGCAATCAGTGTTGTATTTGTAGGGCAGCAAGTGAACTGAGTGTGGTGTAATGTAATCACAACCTGTTTACCATTCTCTGAAATGGGCATTGTAGTAGGACTTAGACTCACATGCTATTTTTATACATGCCCTTTTCTTTCTTTCTTTTGTATTCAAGAAGTAACTTCTGAATTGAACACTAGAAAGCATTTTTCCCCAGATACCTTTAGTTTTTCTGCATATGCGTGCTAATTCCAAAAGCCTTTAGCATTCAAGCAGCATGTACTTGTTGACTGCTTGAATGTTGCTTTCCAGTAAAGGACTGGTGCTGTAGCCAGTTCCTGGTGGACTGATGTACCTGAACAGTTACAGGGCATCCGCTTCTTCACTCTTGACCTGTCTGCTTTGTCCAAACTTGTTAATTGGTGTAAGAGTCATTCTGATTGCTGACAATGTGTTCCTTTTCAAGGAGCTCCAGTGGGATGAAAACTTTGGTCTTTTGCTTTGTAATTACAACATATTTATTCGGAGGAACATCTTTTATTTAGAGATTGTTGATTTTTTCGAGACAGAGAGAATTAAGATTCCAGCAGTTCATATGCCTTCACAGCATTTAAATATAGATGTTTGCAACCTTGCTGCAGAAGGGTAAAGCCTTTCACAGGTAAAATCTTTTTCGAAATTAAAAAAACGGTTTATTTCTTTACAAAGATGTGCTGTAATTCAGAAGGCCTATGTCCATTCAAGTCCGAAAGTCATCTAATATAGGCATCAGTTGGAAAAACTGCACTTTAATCTGCTGGAATATGGTCTAAGTGTGAAAATGTACCTTTTTCTGATAGAAGAAAATATAGCTTGGCTGTGTGAAAAGAAACTGTAATATGAAGTTCAAAATACTTTAATTGCTTTGTTGTCTGCATTTTGTGGAAAATTTACCAAGCATCCCCCTAAAAAGCTCTGTGGGTGTGTATTACATCTGATCCTGTGGTTACAGGGCCCATTCTTTATCAAAGCATCATCTGCTTTTTAGAGCTAAGTGTTGTTTATATTTCAACTTTTGAACATGGATAGTATTTCTACCCAATCAAAGCTGTGAAGAAAGTAGTTACAGAGGAAGAAGCTCCTGTAGATGCCTGAGGCATTAAAATATGTAAATGGGTGCTTAGCTGCACTTTGCCTCAAGAATTTTTGGGTTTTTTCTGTAAACGTTTCTTAAAATTCCCATTACTCTCTTTGAAGTCCCATGTGGCGACCCTTCAGAAAAGTGTTAACTCTGATCTTTTGAGAAGCTTCAGGATAGCAAGACTTGATCCTGCTGTCACAGAAAGTACCCTATGTGGAGCTGAATGTTGGTAACATGAGAAAAAATGAAATCTTGGACATTTCTCTTTTTTTTTTTTTTTTTTCTGACAGAGTGAGAGCATTTTGACATCTGAAAGTCTTTGGGGTTTTTATATTTTGGCTCTTTTAAAAATTTTTTTGGTCTGTTTTTGGTTTTTTGTTTTTGAATTTGAGGCAGAACAGGTAAGATAGATAGATGACTTGATGACATTCCTTAAGCATTTAAAGCATATTTGAAAAAAAAAAAGAAACTAATTTGGCTGCCACCTTACAACACCAGCATTATACATAGTCAGTGAAAAGATTGTTTATGCTCCGGTTAATCCAGACCTGGAAGACTCTAATAACTATTTCTGCTTCTTTGTGAACAAATGTTCTCAGTTACAAAATGGAGTGTAAAGACACATTAAAGAATACAGCTTTTATACTCTCACTAATAGTGGCCTTGAATTTGCATATAAACCTATATATTAGAAAATTCTCATGCATATAAACCACATCTAAATATAGTAGTTGAATGTTAAGAGGAAGTATTGTGGTCAGAGAAACATGACACGTTTTTTCCTCTGACCTGGTCATTGAGGTTTTCTGAAATTCTAAAAGTTCAAAAGGGACTGTCTTTTCCTCTGTTGTATAAAGCACCAGTGCACATTGTTATATCTTCACTATTCAAACTGACAAACTATGTTAAGATTAATATTTCCAGCTCATACAGCCCCTTTTTATGAATTCTTTGATGTAGTCCTTAAGAATATCTTTATAGATTGATATTCCAAGTAACAGTTCCAAAATATTTTATCTAGGATAAAGACCTCAATATATTTTCCAGAATAAATAATAAAGCTGAGTAAATCTTCTTTTCCTTTCTCCTGAGTAAATAAGAATGACTTCAAGAAGCCTATATTGTTAAAGGAGCCTCAATGGATAAGTATATTACTTTGCTGCAAAGAAGTGTAACAGTCTTCTGTATGGACCTATCTGTGCACAAGTGACAATTCAATTTGAATTTTCAGATGAAACGTTCTAGAGACACTAGACCTGAATAACAAAAATGAATAGACAAGTCAGTTTTCAACAACAGAAAACCCTGAAGTACAATTCTATGACATCCTGAAGGAAGAAACTTGGGCACAGGTCTACTTTTCTCCCTCTGGTCAGGGCTCAATAGTTGTAGGGAAGGGCCATGGTATGTTTAGGTGAGAAATACTCAGTTGTATACTGTCCATTGCGTGTTCTGCTTCTCTTGTGTCACTCCCTTCTATTACAGGGATTGCAGCTGAGGCAAAATATATGATAAATGAAAGAAAATGAGACTGTTTAGATTGTACTGTGACCTCATTTACCTGACTGTGTGCCGCTTCAACCATCTTTGCAATCACTGTTACTTCAGTATCAGAGGAAACTGGTCTGCAGCAATTCGGATTTGCAATGTACCAAAATGCTATCGAGGCCAACAGAAATGGTTATTTAGTGCTGGACTGTCCTTCCATTGGCTTCATTGACCCAAACATTAATACTGACAGCTTGCTGCTAACTCTGACTCGTCCCTCTGACTATCTGTACACCAAATCATGGTCATTAGTCATGCTTTTATCAGCTGTTTCTGCAGCAAGAGGGCACTTCGTCCCCTTTCATCTTTAGGATTCGCTTGTCAGGAGATTAGCAGAATTTGTGTCTGACAGCTAAATAATCTAATTATAGTCACCTTGAAGAAATAGTGGGATTGAGATTCTGCCTGTTTTGCTGATATTGTGTTGTGTTGGGAGTCAACCTAGACTTGGAGTCAGAAAACACAAATTCCATGTGTTTCTTGTGTTACGGGACTAAGCAAGTCAGAGTGATATCTACAGAGAAATGTAAGTGGAACAAGGCTCACTGCCACCATCTAGAAAAGAGATTTATGATAATCAGCATGCTGATGGAGGAGGATAGATGCAAACTGAAGGAGTCTTTAGGAGTATCTCTGTACCACCAGGTAGGGATACAAAGGCACAGGACGATACACCACCTTTCTTTCTCGTGATTAAACCACTCTGCAGCCAAGAATTCAAGATATACAGCTTTAGAGGGAAAATGGAGATCTTCACTTGTCTTTGCAGCCTAGTGATCACTGGTGGGAGATGCCATTATGGGCATTCTGGTTCATGCTGCATTTGACTATTTATTGCAAACATTATTGACACCATGATCGATTTAGGTAAATGGAGTGAGACAGTTTATGCTGGGTATTGTCAGGAGCTGCTGACAGAGTTGAAGATCCTGTTCTTGAATCTGGAATGTCTAAATTCCCAAAAAGTCCCTCAAGTTCTAAATCTTGTTTTGTGCCTGTGTCCCAAAGGGGTAAGATGTCCTTGCTTTTTAGGAATACTGAGCCTGATAGGTAGGAATGAATTAGGTAATTCATTACCAAAGCTGGAGCTGTATATCAGTATTTTGCAGCATAGATCTAGAAGGGCTGGAAGGGCTTGGACCTTTCTCTTATGTAAAGGAAGAACAGAGGAGGAGAAAGTATTATATTGAAATCTTCAGTTCAACCTAGTGAGTGTTCTTTGCTCCCATGTTTCATTTTTTTAGAAGTGGAGGAGGTTTTGATAAATTGCACTGGGCCTTCAACTGAACAAGACAACAAAGTAACCTGTAGTAACTGCTTTTGAGAACAAAATTCTATGTCATGCAGATATGTGTTGGATCAGCAAGAATTTAGGTTGGGCTTTCTTTGTTCTCCTCACCACTAACAACCTTGGTAGATATTTGACCTGTATGGGAATATGAGTGACATGGAACAGCTGGAGAGACAGCAGGAAAATTTCTGGCTTGTATTACAGATGTCACTGTCTCCCATTTTTGTTTCCTTGTCAGAAAAATTGGTAGCTATGATAATGTTGCTTGGTCTGGGACTCCCAGCACACAAATCTTAGCTGTACTTGAGGTTTTAGCCTGTTAAAGCAGAACCATCAGACTTAGCAGATCACAAAGGATTCAATGTCTCTTAGAGTGACGAAATTTCATCTTGGGTGTTTGCTAATGAATAAATGAGTACTGTATTATGTTTCATGGAGGTGTTTTCAGAAAGTGGTAACACACTTTCCATGCAAATGTAGACCAGTTGGAAGCACAAATAAGTAATAATTAAAAAAACCCAAAACCTCCTTTAGGACCATTTTACAGGACAAGTAAAACACCTTGGCAGTGCAGGTCCACCTGAAACCAGATTTGCATGAACTATCAATTTTAATCTTTTTTCTTGTCAGTGATGCCTGTTTCATCCCTAGAAATCCTAGAGTGCAGTCCCCTCACAATTAAAGAATAGCAGTTCCACTTGGCTTCTCCTCTCTCTGTCCCACAACAAGTTCAGGTATTCCTCCTCACTGGAGTGGGTTCTATGCAACCCTCATTAAAATTATTTGAATTATGCCTCCTAGCTCCTAATTAAAGCCTGGTTTGGATAACATTCCCTTTTCTATTCCCAAGGAATCAGTTGGTTCCCAGTATTGATTTATCACCTGCACAGGCATTCATTCTGAATGAACAGATGAATTAATGTTTTCAAGCACTGCCCTTGCATCTGTTTCTATACATTAGGAAATTACTTTGCATAATGGATTTTCCACTAGGATACACTAATATCTTCCTTTTTGCCCATGATTCTTTTGTTGTGATTTGTAGCTTGTTAAATTTTAGCTTGTTGTGGGTTTATATGGTGTTTTGTTTCATGGCATAAAATCAATGATTCATGTATGGGAAAGCAACTACCAAATTATTTCCTTTAATTAATTGGTCTTGCATAACAATTTAATCTTTAAAAAAAAAAAAAAAAAAAAAAAAAACGCCCTAAATTGAAGGGGTTTTGTATTCCTTTAGTGAGCATGTCTTTATGAGCTAAATAGCAGTGCAGTTTAGAGTATCTGCTCTCATCATTTCCCAAACAATTTTGTGAAGCAGAAATGTGAATAAAGGTTTGATCATGACTGAGCATGTATTGAGATGTGCAGCTATCTTCAACTGCCCTGAACCAGAAGCTGCCTTCCCAGTCTTGCTTTCATCTTGAACGCATTCTGTACTTTTATCTGTGTAAATGCCTGGTAGCTTCAAATTCTTCATTGTATCTATATTGGTACAATTTTCACTGCTTTGCAGAAGGATCTCACTCAGATTTATCATCATTGTTCTTGACTTTAAACTTCTTCAGCACAACCAGGGCATGCACTTTTCTTAGTTTTGCCCTCTCCCAATTTGAAGATATCTGTCATCTCCTGTTTTACTATTACCTCCCTAATCACTGCTTCAGTTAATGCTTCTCATCTCTCATTTCCACCTCAGCAAAGAATTTGGGAGGTTCTGTAGAGTTTTGTTGTTGATCTTTCTTCCCCAGCAGTTCACAAACTCTGGGTTCTGAGTAGAGTTGTAAGCTCATCAGAAGGTCAGGTATTTCTGCTTCGGCCTGCAAATTTAAGTTGCAACAGGATGCTTTTGGGTATTGCAAATTCGTAGTTTGCAGTGCTGTCAACACGGATTTGATGACTGTCTTGTGCACAACTCTCAAAAACTCTCTTTCCTCCCTAAGTGCTCTTTTTACCAGCCTGAAATCCCTGTGTGTATTTTAGTGCTTTTCATAGATATATTTTGACACATTAGTGTACAATAGTATTAACACAGACCTCAGTATTTTTTATACAACTTAGAATTTTTCAGCTACTCAAAGAGCTGTACTCTTACTGCTTCTTATATTGACCAGTGTTTTCTTTATGGTCCTTGTGGTACTCAGTGCTTCCAAGACTAAATCTTAGCAGTGTTGTCTCTAAGATTTTACTCAGAAGGTCATGGGAACATGGAGAAGGTTTTGTGGTGTTTATGCATACCTTACCAGGAAAGGATGTTGAATGACAGCCAGGGCTTTTCAGAAATGACTATTCTTATTTTCTCATCTACACATTTCTGGGATTTCAAAGATAGAAAACTTTCTTCATAGGGAGACAAGCTGAGAGAGAAATATACTATACTATACATATAGTAATAGGAGAAGATACATAAAGATGAACATCAATTTTATTTTATTGTGGTGGGGGCAGATAGTATTTGTTTACTGTTTCAGCTTACCTGTCTGAGGCTAGTTATTACTTATTATAGTAGTCCACTGTAAATTAGTTATTTTTGCTAAAATAAATTAAAAAATAATAAATAAGAAAGAGATGTTGTCAATAGAAAAATCACACTCAATCTAGAATGACTGAAAAGAATACTCCTTGTATGAACAGAAGTTACGGAAGTTCCTCCCTGCTGCTTCTTTCTGCTTTACTTTTGGTACTGAATAGTACTTTCCTTAAGTAATTTCATCAATTGCTTAATATTCAATCTACCACTGAAACTTCTGTGAGTCTTCCCTGAAACTCAGGAAGTGTTAAGGGGTTATAATTTAAAAATGTTAGTAAACATTAGTAAAGGGAAATTAGAGGATCACATTTTTATGAATTCTTTATAATTTTTCAAAAAGTTAATCCCCAGTAACAAGCATAAGTATAGTTTATAACTTGCCTCTTTTTCTTTACTGTCCTTTTTCTACCCCTCTATTTTGTATTTCCATTACTATTTTTTATGTTGTCCAACTTTTAACTGAACCTGCAAATTTTAAAGAAGAATAATTTTTTTTTTTTTCAGAGTGTTGGGAAGAAATTACCTCCAGCCACAGCAACTCAGGAGCCAACAAAAATAGAAGTGGACAGCAGAACAAAAAGTAGGTTTCATAGGTTTTCTTTTTTGCACTTTGTGCTATTAAAAGTAAGCTGAACACTTTTCTCTGGTTTGGATTAAAAGAGTGTCCTGTATATATAAAAAGCGAGGATTCAAATATATTGAGGTTAACTGTGAATAGGTGGTACCTGGACAGAATGCTTTGTTTCACAGAATCCTCTGAACTGTTTTTGCTCTGGTGACCCTACCTTGAGTTTTCTGCCACCAAAAATCAAATTAAATTACGTGATCAACTTTCAGCCCTGAGGGTACTTTGGAATTAATCGGAGTCGAATAAGATCCAAATTCAGGTTGAAACTTGTAGGCAAGTCATAGAAAAATTTCTCTCATTGCAAATGCCCTTGCTTTTTTCCTCTTTTTCTTTCAATTATTTTATTTTTATTTGTTTATGTAGTAGAAATAATCTGTATGCATGGTATGGTTTGTATGGGAAAGCAAAAGAGAAGGCTCTAGGAGACCTTCCAGCAGCTTTCCAGTACCTGAAGGGGACCTACAAGAGAGGTGGAGAGTGAATTTTCACAACGGTATGTAGTGACAGGACAAGGGGGACTGGCTTTAAAGTGAGAGAGGGCAGGTTTAGAATAGATGTTAGAAAGAAATTTGTTACTGTGAGTGTAGTGAGGCACTGGAACAAGTTGTCCAGAGGAGCTGTGCTTGCCCCATCCCTGGTACTGTTCAAGGCCGGGTTGGATGGGGCTTTGAGCTACCTGGTCTAGTGGAAAGTGTCCTTGCCCATGGCAGGGGTGTTGGGACTAGATGATCTTAAAGTTTCTTTCCAGCCCAAACTATTCTCTGATTCTCTGACCTTCAGCTCTTTTTTCATAATTTCAGCTCTTTTTTCATCATTTCAATGCTTAGTAATCAGAAAGTAGTGATTAAATCTTTCAGGTATGTCACTGTGCTGTTCTAGGGAGGCATATGTAACCATACATATATACTCCCCACCTTTTGATTTTATTTATATAAAGTTACAACTAAATACAGATTCTCGTGGAAAAGAATAAGAAGGAACAGAGCATAGCCATATCTTAGAAAAGAAGCTGACTGTAACAGAGTTGATTTTTTTAACTCTTGCACAGTCCTTCTTCCCTGATGTGTTTATCCTTTTAGATAGTTAGCAGGTAACATTTTGTCTCAGAACAGAAACACATACAGACATATGTAGAAAAGCATCTGTATCAGCAGAGCAGGGTCTGTCTGAGAGAACTGTGGTTACAACCTGGTTTATACAGGTTTTCAGCTCAGAGTTGCAAAAGCAGCTTAAAACAGCTTTTACTGTTATTGCCCATTAGCTCCACCACAATAATTGACTTGCTACATCCTCTGATCTTGTTCCCCTGTGCCAGCAGGCTCTAATGGAAATACTGCAAGAACTCAATTGCCCTGAGGAAGTGTGAACTTGAAATACTGAAAAATGTGAGAACTGATAATGCAGACCAGGGCTCCTGAATGTGTTTTGGAATTACCTTTGCCAGCCTGTAGGCTGAGCAGGTCAAGCTGATCTGAGTGCAGGTGCCATCAGAAGGGATGGTCCCAGGGACTTTCCCACCTGCAGCATTAACCCTTTGGTGGGAAGCCAGGCTTCTCCTTTCCACATCAGCTCATAGTTGTGACAGCTGAAGCTGCTCCCTAAATCCCGTCCCAGGGTGTAGGAGGTTCAAATTTCCACATTTATAAACTGAGTGGAGAAACCTTCTGGCCAATGGTTAGGAAACCATACCTTCTAGAGTGATCCATTGAGCTCTGGCTGACAGAGACACTTTCCGATCAACACTTTTGTGCTCTGGGTGATCCTTCTTTCATCTCTTTGTTATTTCCCTCAGACATGCCTTTTTGTCCAGAAAAATCCTTCTTCTGTCACTGTCTTCATTCCACATACCATCGCTTGAGCTGGTGAGAAGAGTGGGCTACTTATACAGTATCTTGTTGAATTTTAAGTAAACCTATTTTTCTTTTTCTTTTTTTTTTTCTTCATATCTTTCCTGGAATCTCTGGAGCCTCAGTAGGATTCTTGGCATCTCTGTTCATGCTTGGGAAGCAGAAGCACATCTATAGGAAGGTCTGATGTAATGTAATTATATATAATTGTCTTAGCCTCAAATGACATCACTGAAGATACATTTCATTCAGCTGAAGTTGTCCTTCACTGAAACTGAAAAACCTTTCAGTGCAAATGAAACATACTTCAGTCTGGTTTGGTTTTCAATATAGGCAGAGGAATACTTTTTTCATGATAAAGTTAATGTCTGATAGTCAGAAATGAGGAGTATGATCAGACTCTAGCATAGGACTATAATCTGTCAAGAATTTGTCATTTCTCCAAAATTCAATTTTTACTTCTTACCACAAACAAGCTTGGAAAAGCATTCAATCCAGGGGAGTTTGCAGTCTCAGAAAACTGGTGAATATTCCAACGGTAGCGTTCAGCACTAAAGTATCATTCCACCTTGGACCCCAAGTACTTCCACTGCTGCCTGGGATGGCAGTGTCCCAGTCTTTCTCGGAGTCTTTGCTGAACAAAACAGGTACTGTGCCATTCTCCAAGGAAGTAGCAAGAAACAGAAGGTCCATAGACTAAGCTCAGTATGGAGAGGGAGCTTTTGGATACATGGTTTAGATTTCCTTTGGCCTACTCTTGGAGATGAATGCTGCAAGCAAGACAGAGGTTATGTTGGTAGAGGAATAATACATTTTTTCATTTTCTAATTTCTTTCCATGACTGATGATGTTATTCCCTAGTCCCAACTGGATAAAAAATGCAGTTGCATTGTGGAAGAGCCAACTGAGAGGAAACAACAGCAGCTTCTTCCCTCTCTGCGCATGGGGGCTTCAGCATGGAGTGATGGTCTCTGACTCTTCTCCCACTTTGATTGAAGTCTGCTTTTTTTCCTCTAGCTTTTCTGATGAGATAGGGCAGTGATCAGCAGTGAGGCACTGGATGTGCCATCTGCTCTTGGAACACGCACTATGGGCTAAGCTCTGCAATGGGGTGAGCTGGTGGAAGCAAAAGGCAGAGGTGTATGTTCTCTAAGGTGCATCTCCCAACAATATACTATGTTAATCTCCCTAAAAAATGGACTCAGGATTTTGGGAGATAAACAGATGACTCTTCAGAGCCAAAGACGACTTCTTTTCTCAAAGGAAGAGCACAGTGAAAGCACAAATCTTTACAGGACTCAAGCAGTCCCTTGGAAAACATCACTAACCTTTCATGAATGAGGCATCTTTGAAGAGAAGAGGGGAGAGTGGTTTGGTTTAGATTTGTAGGTTCCTAGATTTAAAGGGGTATTCTGCTCTTGAAGTTCCATCTCTCTTACGTAGTAGATAGGATGGCACATCAATGCATGAGTGTTTACACTCCTATTTCTGGGGTGAGATGTATTGTTTTCTATGAAATAGCTTACTTCTAGTACGAGTGGCTTGTGGTGAAAAGGATATGTTGTAGAAAACATTTTTTGAAGTAGCTCTGTTGGATTCTAAAATTCAGCAAAGCAAAAACATCCACAACATCTGAGAGTTATGGCAAATTACTGAGACTGCACTAATGGAATATAAATAAGCAGAGAATAAAATAGCAAGGGCAGTAAGTCACAGAGTGCATTGACCACAGCACTTAATTTGATTACTCCACTCACTATTTAAAATTTGTGTTAAGCTATTGCACAGGAGTACCATAATCATAGCGAGCAACTAATCTTTTTGCATGATGTAGGAAGTATAAGGAATAGCTGAATATGTATTAATAGGACAATAGTTCTGTTTCTAGTTTTTGTTTATTAAGGTGGTGTTTTGACAGTTTGCCTCTTACTAAGTTCTATGAAAATATTTATGAGTGCAATCTATTTATGAGTCTTAAATGTAGCAATCAACAGTAAAACCAAATTCTGCTGAGTGTAGTGTTTGAATTTCTTTCATCTGGTTTGTGGTTCTGGTAATAATTGTGTAATTTTTCACTTGATTTTGTATGTTTTATTCCATTTCAGAAACATTTTATGAGTGATAGTCAGAGAGGAAGTTTAAGCTCAAGGAATGCTACCTTAATGCTGCTTTTTTTCTTACTTAGTGTTACTGTTTGTGTCCATATTGATTGCTGTATGATTTAGACTTTGCTGATGGGGAAATATTTAAACCTCAAAAATTAACAATACAAGAAAGCAACAACAGAAGTAAAAGTAAGAGATTGTGTCATCCAACCCTAAGAAGAAAAACAAATTCCAGAGTCACTGACCCCTTTGAAATTTAAGCTTGAACGAATGTTTGTCTGTGGACTGTTGTCTTGAAGGTCTCAGCTCATCCCAAGAGTGTGGCAGGAGAGCAAACAGAAGAGTCATGCTTTTGAGGTGAAACAGAGTTCACTGATACAATAAATGGAGTTTGCTCAGATCTGCTTGGAACAGTATAATATTTAACCAATCTCTCAAAATACAAACAAATGAATTTACCTACTATACTACTGCAGGACCCCAAGTCACGGAGAAGGTCTGTAGATTGACATCAGTTCTTTACACTGCAGTTGTAAACACGTATTGAACCTCTGAGTTCTGTGAGTGAAATACTGTCCTTGCAATGGCCTGGGTAATGAAGCAGCTGTGCTCTGTAGGAAGGCTACCCCTTGCTACTGTTCTCCCTCTTGAGGCAATGATATTTTGGGGGGTTGAGACTTTATCAAAAAGGCCACATTTTCAGCTTGGGGACAAACAGTAGGACATAAGGTGCTGCATAAACATGCATGATAACTACCCCCATAAAACGTTACATTCTTTTTAGGTTTATCCATTCACTCAGTTCCTTTGCAGTGCCCATTGTCTCCATGGCTGGGAGGAGCTGTGAGTTTGCAGTGAGAGACTGTGGTCTGACAGACTAAAGTACTGCTGAATTGATAAATGAGGACTGAAAAGCTCATGAGTATCATCTTTTCTCCTCCCTTACTGTGTCCAAGATATCTGCCGTTGGAGGCTTATTAGCAGATGTAGTTTTATCAGATCAGGGTGAGAAAGAGGGGCTTCTGGAAGAACTGTCTGTGATGTATAAACCCAGATTTGGATGTCAAATGTAAAAATGAGATTTTTCATCTACAGCTGAGGGATACTTAGTATTGACATCTTAGTGTGAAGTTCTAATTTGGCTTAAGTTTATTTGCCAGGCACATAATGGGACATATTGTTTTGACCTTGAGTATTTTTCTGTTCTTTTTCTTTTCTCATTTGGAAAATCCCAAATGCAGCAAGTTCCAGTGTGGTCTATACAAGGCTTTGTCTGAAATTAGTTTTTCCTTTTATCTTTTCTTCCTTCCTATCTAAACATAACTGTTGACATTAAGTGCTTCTACATCCTCCCGCTGTATTGTGCCCTACTGAGTAAGGACAATTTTAGTGCCAATGTGACATAGTCTATTAGATCTTTCTCTGCTTTTATTAATCTGATTTAAAAGGTTCATATAATTTTGAGTTCTGTTGGTTTTGTTTTTGCTTGCTTAAATCATGTTGGTCTACCCTTCCCTTAGGAGAAGTTCGAAAGATGACTTTGTCCAGTCACTTACATTGTTCCTAACCCATCTGTGATGTTGAGACCTCTGCTGCAGCATTATCCAATGGGTCCAGTGATTTAATGTATGTCTGTCTGAACTGTACCCAGAAAGTCCAGACTTCCAGTGTCCATAAACCATATTTTTTCCATGGCTGTTCCTTCACTCTGTGTTCCTCTGCCAGCATTCAGAGCATGGAGGGGCCATGAGCCTCCCCCAGGTGCCTTTTGTGCCTCTCACGAGACTGTTTCCTGGCTCTTTATGAACCACATCAGTATTTGGCTGGTTTTTGACATTTTTCTGTAGTTTCCTTGTTTTGCTGCTATTTGAATTTTTTTCTTTTTAACGGAAAAAAAAGGGATTAAGAGCTTGGTGGGGAGAGCAGACCGATCATGGGATAAGAGAGTTCTTGACATCAAAACTAGAAGGAGAAGATGAGCAGCTATTTGCTAGAGAGAACTGATAATCAACTGATTTTTCAGATGCTGAAACTGCAGCCCTCTCTCCGCTCTTGTCTATCGGGGTCTTCATCTTGAAAGACAATTCAAATGCCCAGTCTTCAAATAGCAAGTGAGACCTGAGGGAGGCTTACCTGTTATAGGACTCAGGATACCTGAGCCCTCTGGACACTTGCTATTTAACACGTTCTTTAACCTGAAACACATGGGATTCATCCATGCCTTGAGCAGAAGCTGCACTGCAGCCATCCTGTCAGAGTGATGGTGTAGTGGCGATTTGCAGTCATTTAGCTGGACTTTGTGCTGGGCTTCCCACTTAATCTTGAGATGATGCTATTATTGAGTGGAGGATCAATAGATGTATCTGAGAATGGACATTCAAGGATGATCCTTTTTGAGCTCGGGTGTTGTTTACCTCTGAGAATCCAGCCTAGCTTCTGTTCTGTATCCCAAAAAAGAAATGCTAAGCCTGTTTCCAGTAACTGGAGACTTGCCTGAATGTGCAGCACTCAGCCTCTTTAGTGCAGTATTACATCTACATCAACTCTGAGCTAATTCACTGAATGTATTATTTAGCACAGCTGCTTTTTGGCATGTGGATATACTCAGAATAGGAAAAAAACCCCACAATGATAATTTAAGGTAGCATGCCACTGAAGTGTAAAATGTGCTGAATCTCATATTTATCTACATGCGGCTTTGCATCCACCTGAGTGTGCATCAGCTTTCCAACAGCTTTTACATAAAATGCTATTAGACTGTCTCAAAGACAGGCAGTGAGCAGGTGGAACATCCTTGCCAAGGCCACAAAGACACATCCCAACCCTTCCTCCAAAATGCAGTAAAGCAGCAGTTAGACACCCCTTTCATCCTCCCGAAATCTGAGTTGTGACCTGGTGGTTCTCACATGCCCAGTTGTTTGGAAAACTCACCAGATGTTTATTTCACAGTGTTCCCTGCTTTCAGAACAGGAGAAAGGATTTTTATTTTCCTTGTTCACTTCTTTTCCCTCAAAACTTGTGTTCATTGTCTTCATCTGAAATTTGTTTCTTCAGAGATATCAGAGGAGGTGTGCTGAGTGGACCCCAGCCGGCAGCTATGCTCCACCTAGCCACTTGCCCCCCATAAGGGCAGAGTAGGGCTAGTAAAAGCAAGAGAACCCATGAATAAAGACAGTTTGATAAATAAATGAAAGAGGAAAAAAAAGAGGCAACATAAAGGCAACCACCATTCAGTAGGATCAATTCATTCACCACCTACAGTGGATCAATGTCCAGCCAGTCTCCAAGGAATGGTAACCAACACCCCCAAAGCCCAGTCATTTTTTATTGTTGAGCAGGAGGCCATATGGCACAGAAAATCCCTCTACTTAGCTTGGGTCAGCTGCTCTGTCCCTCCAGCTTCTTGCCCACCCCTGGCCTGCTTGAGGTGTGGAATAGGGAAGAAAAGAGAGCTGTGTAGGTATGCTGGGCAATAGCCTAAACACCAGTGTGTTACCAGTGTAGTTTTACTCACAAGTCCAAAATACAACACCGTGAGGGCTGCTGTGAAGAAAATTGACTCCATCTCAGCTAGACCTAATACACGGCATGGCCAGAAAACCAGCTGTAATGGTCATGGGTAAATTCAAACATTTGTGTTCAGAAAAAAGCTGTGAAGCTTAAGAAATTCTTGTTTGCTTGAACCAATAATACATAAAATTAATGCTGTTTCTGAGTGGCAGTGTGTGAACTAAAGAAGAGTTTTCCTCTTCCCTACTAGTACTATTTAATTTCTCAGGCTGATTGTGCTTACAGAGAGCAAACCTTCACAGGCACAAGTCTAGGCTGCTTCTTTAAGGTTGATATTCCTCTCACTAAACTTTAGAAGTTGGGATTCAGCTTCTGTGTCAGAGCCCTAAGTCTGGGTTATAACCATGTGAGTTTGGTGTCTGGACTTTGGGGGAGGTCCCACTGGAGATCTGTCACTGCTGTCCAGGGAGTTCAAATCATGGTTCAGCTAATCAAATGTAGGTGTTTGCTCTTGGAGTCAGGAGTGGCTCTCAAGGCTTTGTACATTTTAGTGACTTGGTCTCCATTGACTGTAGTGCACCGAACCGGTTGGTTTCTAACATCAGGTGCCTGAATCTAAATTTAGACACAAGGCCAAAGCCTGGGGGCTGAAATCAGCAACCTGCATCTGGAGCTGTTTGAGATACCCTCAGGGTATTTTGTTTTGACTTGCCTCCAGGTGGCAAACCAGAGGGACCTGGCACTTCCATGGGTTCTGCATCATATCTGCCAACTGTGCAGGTGTCTTACATACCCACGAGTGTTTGAAATGGCACTTAGTGTCTGGGCAGATGAATTGACCCTGTGGTGGAGCCTCAGATACCCACAAGTGTGATAATGCAGGTTCTCTTTGTAGTAAGTATAAAAGAATAAGTCCTGTTATTTCAAATTAATTTGTATTTCTGTGGCCTGCCAGTACTTCTCTGCATCAATTATGAAAGTTGACTAGACACAGAAGTAATCAAAACTGAGACATTTAAAGCGAGGTGAACATTTCTACAAAGTCCCATGCCCTTCTACAAACAGTTGAGTAGTTTACTTGGTCCTTTCAGATCTTCTGTCTTAGAGTATCATGTATTTTTATGCATAGTTGAACAGCTGGAAAACATATTCCCATTTTATTAGTAAGGCACATTGACATACCCATCTGTTGCACAGCAACATGTAAGTAACTGCTTTTCATGACAACTGCTTTTTATGATTTCTGAGTAGGAGTGCTGGCTTCTGTATTTTCCAGATGAAAGTTGAGATGATGCCCTTATTTATAGACAGTAAAGGAAAAAGGGTCAAGGAAACTTTAGAGTAATACTCAAAACTCTTATGCTGAGTGTACAGGTGGTTTAGTTATTAATGCATTAATGTTTGTTAATGCATTATTTATTGTTGTATCATCTTTACAGATTCAGAAATATCTGTGTTCCTGCACACAAGGGGATAGATAAACTATCTGAGCCTGCTGGGTCCTTTTTGATTCCAGTTTATGTGATCTGGTGGGAGGCCATACCAGTGGAACTATTGAAGCAAGTGTCAGATACTGGCTTACTGTAAGGGAAGGAGTTTGTGGCAGGTTGCTGTCTGGAGCAATTTCATTTGAGATAATGGTTCTAGGGGCTACAGAGCTGACTCCCGGGATGACGCGTGTGGGAATGCTTATCAGTTTGCAGATTTTTAAATATTTCATATTGTTTGTGAAGGTCTAAAATACAAAGAGAAAGATGGCAAGGAAATAAGGCAGCACAAAGAGACACTAATGGAATATTTTATGAAGATTATTCACCCTTGAATAAGCATTTGTTATAAAGTGATAATTTATCACAGTGAATGCTCTTTCTTTCAGACAAGGAGTATTGCAAAGTGATATTTCCATATGAAGCACAGAATGATGATGAACTCACAATCCGGGAAGGTGATGTTGTCACGCTTATCAGTAAGGTAAAGAAATATTTTTCTCCTATAAGCAGTGATACAGTTTTTAAAATTGACATAATTTAGTTGCAATAAAATTAGTATTTGTGCCTTTGACAGTGTTTTTCCTAAACCAATGCCAATTTGACAGTAAAAGATTACACAGACTTCAGAGCCCTACATCTCCCTTCCTCTCGTGCTTCAGAGCCTTACCCTGATAATGCATGTTAAGCAAAGAACAGCCAGTGTGTACTCTTGAGTCTACAAATTTATACAATTAATTTTAATTTGAATCTGCTGGAAGATCTACATAAATTGTAAATTGATCCCTGTAACAAACATAATAGCTTAGAGAATAAACTGGAAGGTTCAGGAAAGCAGCAGCTTTGAATATCTCTCTTAGAAGTGTGAGTTATTTTTCATGTAGGAATTGTATATGAGATTTTCGGGTTACATTGAGATAATGTGTCTAAATTAACTTACTGAACCAAACACTTACTTAAAACGTAACCACCCTTAACACTCTGGTAAAACAGAAAAATATGATAGATCAAATAAATAATTTTAGTCTGAGTTTTTTCTTTAAAATTACTTGAAATTATTCAAGACTAGAAATTAAAAACCAGTGCCAGGATTTATACTAAATCTTTAAAAACCATAGAGTGAGATGGAGAATAAACAGCTGGTTTTCCTTTAGAAGAGCTGTGCGCCATGTTACAAAGAACAGATTATAGTTTAGGTGCACTTAATTGTCTGCTCTTGTTTAAAGACTTTACAGTTTGTTTCAAAGTTTCTGATTGCTGGACATAAATATTTGTGGGGGAAAAAGAATCTATAAACTAGAAAAGGCTGTGGATTTTCCATGAGGAAGATGAATTAACAATAATAATGTACACAATAGTGCTACTTTTGTTGGTGCTTATATGAAAGTAAAAGAATGAATTCTATAACTGATAATCTTCATGAGAAATTGTTACTAGACTGAACAATTTGGCACTGGTGAAAAAACCCCCAAAATCTTGGGAAATCTGGAGCAGTGTTTGCCACATACTAAGCTATTTTCAATCCTAGAGAACATCTTTGTCCTGAACAATATGCAGGTAACCAAAGAAAAGTAATCAGACATTTGGTAGGAAGAGAAACTGCAAATGTAAAAGTAAACTGTGTAAATTAAATATCCTTTAATGACTTGACCTCATTGACTTTTGTTTAGCTTGTTTATAGAGCTGTTTAGCTTTGCCTGATTTAGAATATTCTCATGTGAGTATTTAACAGTATTTCTGATCATGAAAATGGCTTTTCAGACATTGCTCCTATCCACTTTATGCTTTATTGACCAGGATGATTTAATTCTCAGGGATGGCTGGTCTCCGGGTGGAGCTGTGTTCATCAGCAAGCATAGATAAAAAGACAATTACATTACTGAGGATTCAATGTGAGATTTCATTTGCTTGCTTTTCCCCATTTTCTTCTTCCCTCTGCCTCTGCCCCCACACTGGAAAGATATTTGTCTTCTACAATAACTGAGCTGATGATTTGACCATATTGATCAGTTTTCCCAACCATACTGGGAGAAGTTTGTCAGTAAATATTCTATTGTCTAGCCCTGTCCTTCTGCTCTTCAGCCTGGTGATATCAAGCCATTGCAGATATTTTATTTAATTTTCTTTGGGTTTTGTATGTCATGTCACGTCTATGAACACTTATATAAACCCATGCCTCTAGAGAGTGGGGGATCTCAATGCACAAAAGCCTGGTGTTTCTCTATGGATGCCTTTTTATGCTGTGCCTGAATTGATCTGAGGCACTGAAGAAACAGTGCTTAACAAGCAGTCACTTTACAGATCCTTTTGTGCTTTGCAGACCTCAGACTCATGGGGTTTTTTCATCTGTTTTAACACATAGTTAAAAAAGTAAAATTCAGGTTATGTGGAGTGAGGGTCTTTGCTGTAGAGTTCTGAAAACAGTGGGGTCTCCTTCATGCTCTACCGCATAATACAGTAACTTTATTTTAATCCAGATCTTCTGAAGTAGGTATCTGTTGTCATTTTTCTTTTAGTCAGCAATAAAAAAGTCAGCCTCACCTTTCTGCCCAGTAATGGCTTCTGCTGGAGAGTTACCTGGACTTCAAATGACCACTCTTACATGACCAGTTAGTGAGCCATGCTGGCTAAGAGGCATCAAATAGAAACATATGGAATGCTTCAGGAACTGTTATCATAGCTTTGCTATCAGATTACAGAGTTTCTTTTAATTTATTTGTAATAAATTGTTTTGCAGGTTTTGCTTTCTATGCTGGAAAGCATTAGACAGCATTTATTCTTCCCAATTATCTTAGACCCGAAGAGAGGAGATTGTTACTTTTAAGGAAACAGATGCGTGTCACAGTACTTCCTACAACCACAGCTGCATTATCGTAAAATAATGTATTTTGTTGCAATCACTAAAACCAAAGAGTGATATAGATTCTCAGCATAAAAAAAACTGTCACTAGACTATTTTGTTTTCCCACAGTCAGATCCATAGGAGTATTGAAGACTCATAATTTTAACTCATGCTGAATTTGCATTTAATTGAAAACAACAGCATTGGTGAGAATGTGTGGGTGTGGCTGAAGTAATGAGTGAGTGACAGGAGACTGGTAGAGAAATCTCATGAAAATAATGTAAAATGCATTACAATAATCTTTAAAGCGTGAAGATGAGATAGCACTTGATAGGTGCTAAGATGAAAGGGGATGGCTCAAATGAGCTAAATGGGAAGTTACTGCAAGAGCCTATGTACATACATGTGTGACAACAGGTGTGAGGAAGCTGTTAGTCTGATATTCATCTTAAAATGCTAAGACCTAATTTTGTGGAAAGGCATAGAATCAGTAAATGCAGAATTCAAAATCACCATTTTAACAGTGTGCCACAGATAAAAGGGATGAGAGCATAACAGATTTCTCTCTTTTATTCAGTTAAATTAGTTATAAAAGTCCCTTTGTCAAGATCATAAAATTAAGATCATAAAATGTCTACCTAATATAAAGAGCAAACCAGTATTTNNNTTTTTTTTTTTTTTTTGTCATGGCCTTTGCAGAATCTGTTTCAAGTTCTCTGTTTTGATGGATGTTGAGATCCTGAATCACAAGCTGATCAGAACTTCCCTATAGGTCTTTTGAGAAGAAAATTTGAATATCTGAGGTTTCTTTGAAATAGCTAAAGAATACTTTGAACAGATTTGCTGAATCACAAGTGACCTCCCTAATCACATGGAGAATGTGATGGAAAGGTTTATTTAAGCACTGAAGGGAATAGTAGAGGCTGGTTACTTACGGATCAGAATGGTATGTATTTAGGGAGATACAGGGCAAAGGATGGCATTACGCCAAACTGATAGCCAAAAATAATTGCCAACTATTTGAAAAATATACACTATGAGATAGAGTCCAAACATATCTTAGTTGTTTCCTCATAGGTTAAAATTTACCTCAAACACTGAAGAAAAGCAGAAACTTCACATATATCTGGTCCAAAAATTTCTGGAAGAGGTTTTTCTTTCCTTCTTTTCTTCCCCAGTGAAGCACATACGCTTGTAAATACCTAGAAAATGTTTTATTTATTAATAAGTGGAAATAAAAGTGGACAAATTGTAGTCCTTTAATTCATTCCTGCAGAATATTTTAAAAGACCTGAAAATATTGCTCGGAATTGTAACAGAAGGTAAAAACTTCATCTTCAAGGCAATTAACTAATAGATCTGGTGCCTTTGCTTTGCAAAAAAGGAGTCTAAGAAAAATACACCTGTGGAAGAAAGAGAATAAAAAGCAAAATACAGTCATATTACTTGTATAGTTAAGGTGATAGTTGTGCATTTTGATGATATGTTCATAAGCTGAAAATTATGAGTGGCAAGAGGCCATGAGATTGACACTGTAAATTATTTTTGTATTGTCAAACATTTGTGTTCCTTAGGTAATTTTTTTTTTAGTGTCTTCAAAATATTCCCGGCAGCATTTGGATATGGGCAAGAACACTGGTAATGACTGCAACATGCAGCTGAAGGAGAGTGGCGAAAAGGTCTTCTTCTTCATGCTCAAATATTCATTTTGGAGATAGTATTTGTAATAAATACAGTTTCTTCTAAGCAGCAGAAGATTCATGTGACATTTTCAACTGTCATCATGAAAATTTTACAGGACTTTTTATTCCAGCCCTCTTAGACATAGCTACTGTAAGCTGCTTTTCTACAAATTTATTAACAGCTTTGATAGATTATGACAAAATGTATAGGCTTCTGAAGATTCACTGGCACACCGAAAATTACCTGTGTAGGGAATCAATAGAAATAGCTAAATAATTCCAAAGCAAATATATCAAGCACATACTAGCAGCTGTTCAAAAGCAGTTTTACTTGCAAGAATGTGGAAGATTTCATTGCAGTGCATCAATCTACCTGAACTCTAAGCAGTAAAGATCACTTTTTTCCCAGGAGGGAAAATGGTCTGGATAAATAAAATTACCTACTTCAAAAATCATTGCAAATTTGAAAAGTTGGCAGCAATAGAAGGATATCCTCACCTGAATCCTTATTATCAGAGTAGTAGTGGACTGCACTGACCAGCACTGGTATCAGTGGTGATTCTGCTAATTCTGAATTTATAAGGTGATTTTGCTGATGCTATTCAAATAGTACTGGTAAAGTTACTGCACTGGTATCATGAAAGACACAACAGGGTAATAATGCCTGTCACCAGTGAAAAACTTATGTGACAGTTTATCTGGTCTAGATACTTAATGACAATCGAGATATTTAAGGGCAACCCAATTGGTAGAGCTTAATTCTACGCTGGGAGGCAAAGAGCCACAAAGCTAGTTTTAAAAACAAGCATAATGGCAATCAGTTTTTGCAAAGCTAGTATTTGCTTTTGGTGTTATTGTTAATAATTTATTTTGAGGTTTGCAAGTTCTGTGGTTCAAAATGCTGTACACTGAGTGAATTCCTGCCCTGAAGCATATGCAGTCAAGTGATAAGACAGACGAGTAAGTGCAGGTGAGTAGAAGGGTATAAGGAAACAATTCAGTGAGATTCAACCTTGATAGTCTCTTTCATCATGTCCTTTTTTCCTCTGTTGCAGTGGTGCTGTGTGTGTTTGCCCCTGTAAGAGCGTGGAATCTGTCCTTATGCAGAGCATTTAACACTGTCCAATTCTTAGGGTAGCCACAAGGAAATTAATTTAACCCTGACTGCATTTATAGGCCGTTACTGGAGCGTGGCCCTTTTGCCAAAACAATTCTACTGGTTTTCTCTCTTGCAACATCTTTAAATGCTCATCCTGGTGCAGGAGGTAATTGTCCAGAGCACTTTCTTCAGCTGAGCGATTGCCAAGGCGAACTCAGCTGGGCAGGGTTGTGAAGGAAAACAGCTGCTCTGACAGATGCAGGAGGCTCCTAAAGGGATGAAATTAGTAAGTGCTATGTTCAAGAATCGTGCTAGTGAGTTGAGGCCATGAGCAGGGGAAGGAGCAGGAAGCAGACATTGTGATAGAGGAGGACACTTCCTGATACTGAATCGAACATTTTGCTGGGCTGGGGAGTCACTAGGGTAGAAATTTCTGTCACCAGAAATTGTTTCTGTGGGGTTTGTGTTCGTTGCTGAATTTTTCTGTACGCTTTTAAATACAAGCAGCACACACATATTTTACAAACCTTGGCTATAGAAATATGTGAAGGAATAAAAAACTTCAGGTTTTTCGTTAAATATGAGGTAATAGGTAGGTATCACTAATTCTTCCATATTAAGATGAAATCTTCACTATTTTCCCTTCTGTGGGTAAAAAAAAAACCCCAACAGAGTAATAATATTTGAGGGCATTAAAAATATATCTAATTGGTGAGAAAACAAATTTTCCAAGCAGAAAAGCTTGGAAAAATTGGTAGCTTAAGGCTGTCTCTTTCAAAATAAAGTTTGTCTCTTCCTATGAAAGAAAGGAAAAAATTAGTTGTATTTCATGATAGTCAAGTAATTTTGCTTTTCCTTGATTGGCAGCTAAAATCAAGCTTTTAGCTCATTTTTAGAAATTAGTTTACTAATATAACCATGCAAAAAATTTAGGTTATGCAGGGGAAAGTATGATCTGGTTTAATAAAGTAAAAAAGTCGCTTTCTGTCAGAGCAACAGAATGGACTTTTGTTGACCCTGAATGTTGGGTCATGCAGCTGCCCCTTTTTGGGCTTTTAATACAAGTTATTTTGCACATTTGTAAATTCTGCAGCAATTTTGCATATAGAAACTGAAAGGAATACAGTAAGTAAGCATTAAATAAGGCCCAGTTTTAGGACAGCTTTCATGATAGCTTTAAAGAAAGCTTTTATGAGGTTTTGTGTTTAAAGAGAAGCATGTAAGCAATAAAGGCACTTCTTGCCTCTGGAAATAAGTAGTATTTCTGGTATTTTCCTCAGAAAGAACAATACCACAAAGACTTCTGAGATATCCATGAATTATTCAAGACATCATTGGCCAGACCTAATAGCCGTACCTAATCTGCTTTCCTTGTCTGTGTTCCTTGTCCCCTACCCTTCACTACTTCCCTTGGCACCAGTTTTTCCCCCGGGACATCCCGCCTCCTTCTCTGATTGGGAAACTTGCTTGTAGCAACACTGCTGATTTCATACAAGAAATTATTTTGCACATAGTGCATGCTGAGGGTGCAGTTTTACATGATGGATGGCAGGTGGCTGCTAAAAGAGATGGTTCTCCTGCCCTTTTGCCTTGCATCTGGAAACCACAGGACACACAGGGGCGTGTGAGCAGGCAAGGGTGATGGAGGAGTGGGGCTGCCCCAGCAGCTTGCTGAGAGGTTGGCGTAGCAGTAGAGTCACTTTTCCCTGACTGGAAACTTTCCTCTGTAAGTTTTGATTAATAGGAATCAGAAGGTTTGGATTTTTTCTGGGTTTCAAGCCCTGATGCCCTGAGGAATGGCAGCTGGGGTAGGTCCTGCAAAGCGAGTCCTGTTTGACATACTGCCAATGCGTGCAGCAAGTGCCTGGGGTAAAACTTTTGTCATTGTACAGAAGCATGAGTGCTTCCTCAAATGAATGATATAAAACAGTTATATAGAACTTGTGGGGACCCTGATGATCAAATAAATAAATGTGCTCATTTTCTAAAATTATTTGATATACTCAGTAAGTTATGGAAAATAGACTATGAGTAGTTCCTCTTGCTTGAACCTTGTCCTTGGCCAAGACTTTTAAATGTTTATAAATAATTTTTGTAACACTTATTCCTATCTTGCAGCATTTTTTTGGCTGCTGTGATTGGCAGTGGGGCATTAAGTAAGGTCTGTGTAGAGACAAAGCCTGAAAATGTTTAATAGGGTACCAGATACAGCTTACTTTTCACTGGTATCTTTAGAAACATTACTGAAATACAAATGTTTGAGCTGAGCACTTAAATAAGCTGTTAAGCCTGTGATTAGTCCAGGCAGAGTGGAACAGCCAGCACACAAATGCTGATTTCATTAGTATATTTATAATATTATTTTTTTAAAGTTCACACTGTAGTTATCTTTTCCTGTTCTTATTATCACCAATTGTGGTGCTACAACAGTGCCTTCGAAAGAATGGGATTCTTTTGTTCATGGGAAGTCCCAAATTTGAATTTTGACAAATGCAAGTTCATGCCAAGCTATGTAGGTGAAGAGGCAGGATCCCTCATGCATGCAATGCTTCAAGATTTACATCATTTGAAAGGCGTTTTGTTTGTAAGTATGTTTAACACAGCCAAGCTAATCTAAAAAAGTGACATATTTTGAGATAAAAAAGGAAAGAATCATTTTTTCTACTTAGAAAAGATATTGCTGAAATGCTGAGGTGTCTGGAAAACTGTGATTATTGCTCACAATGTGGGCTTTAGACTCACTGCTTAGCTTTATCCTTTCTTTTATTCTGAATGTTGGGTTCACCTGCTGGTTTTATGGTATTATCTGAAGTCCAGCCTTTTCAGGGTAGGGAAAGCTGTTTCAAGGGGAAGTAAAAATGCACATGGAGTGCCAAGTAATTAGTAATTGTAATTAGGACCCTGGTCCTAAAATGTCTTCAATCTAAGCAGTAATAGCATTAAATAATCCTTCAGATGTTTTGTTCTAGGTTTTGATAATCTTTCTACATACAGAAAATGTAATTACATAAATATTTTATCTTGGCTTATCAGAGGCATAAATTATGTCTGTTACCTTTCATGTTTGTGTTGGCTAACTTAGTTTTAATTTGAGTATTGGAGTGTTAGAGTTTTATTATGTGGAACATATTTATTTCTCCACGATAATTCTGCTGACTGAACATTGCAAATGAAGTGAATTCTCAGAAGAGATTGTTTTGTTCAATAAGCAACTTAATTCTTCCTGTTTGTACAAATATTTCATCAAAGCTTTTTAGCCTCATTACTGATTAAACTATTTAGTCACAGAATGTAAAGTCAAAAGGTTAGACTTAGCCTGAAACAAATTTAACAGAAAAAATATATCTGCTCTGCTAGATCCTCTGCTCTGGGTATTGCAGGTCATTCATTATTCTCAGCCAATTTCTTTAATAACTTTGGCAAATTTTTGAAGAGACTTTGTCTTCTGAAGAGGTGTCTTGTTGTGCCTTCCAGTAAAAACCACAGCCTGGAAAGAGTAGTGCAACCAGAGCTGAAATAATGTCTAATTTCTGACTGTCTCTCCTGTTTCCTTCCATACACTATCGACATGAGAATTTCTTAGCAGAGTTTTGGAGCTTATGGATAAGTAAAATTTTCCTATTTAGCTCCTTAATCTTTAAAAGATGCAACTGGCATTATCAGATGTAAGGTTCTGTATGGCTTGGGCACGAGAACTGACAGGAACTGGGAAGGATCCATGCAGGACTTGAGGCTTTTGGAATAGGCTAAGCATTTGAGCAGGATAAATCCCTGGGTTAGGGGCCAAACAGAGCCAGACTGGGAGGTTTCTGTTCATGCTTTTCTTTCAATATTTCATAATCTATGTGTATTTGCAAGAAGTATGTTAAGGGAAAATGGATTTTCTCCAGGACTGCTTCAGAAGATGAGTTTATTTTCCATTGGACTGTCTCTTTTATCTAAATTATCTCACATTAGGTAGTTGTTGAGAGATTCATTCTGTCTTACTGATTTTAAAATCACGATTCTGCCGAGGAGTACTTGATTACTGACCAGACACTTTAAATCATAGCCATGTTCTTTAAGAGAATTTAACAAATTTTGCACTGTACTATAAGGTCTTAATCCCAGTAACTAAGCTTATAGTAAATAAAAAAACATGATCATTTGGAGAAATCCTAGGTAGCACAATGTGAATGTAATGTAAGTCTCTAGAGAGATGCTTTCCTTCGTTCATAGGTATTTTACCAAGTTTTATGAGAATTGATGAAGACTCTAAAATCAATTATTTTCTAACTCTTAAAATAGAATTGGATTTTGAGAATGATTTGTCTTGGTTTTAGCACCATGACACTGAATGTAGCAAGAATTACTAAAGAAACATATTTTAATATTATTAAAATGCTTTTTTGACCCAGATTTAACATGATTTTGTTTTTTCCCCCAAATGCCGAGGTTGTGTTAATGAAGACCTGATGTGTTTATAATGATGGTTTGAAAATCACACAGCCTGTCCCGTGGCCTTCTCCAGTGTTTGTGAGAATTGGGACCTCTCGGCCCCAGAGCTGCAGTCAAGCCTGGAGGCCGCACAGGTGCCCTGCCTGGGTGGGCTGAATGGCAAAGGGCTTGTCCTCCAGATTTGTCTTTCTGTGAGGCCTTCAATCCTCAAATTCAGAAGCCTCTGTATGTTACATGTGTCTCTGTGTGTATGGTCAATGTCTTGAGCAGTCCAGTGACACATTTTGTTTGCATGGAAGGTGGTTTGTTTGTCTTTAAACAACGAGGTAGGCTAGCGGTTGCCAAAAGGCTCCTGGAGAGATATAAATGCTTACAATGGGGTTAGCAGTAATTGAATGGGGGGCTGCCAGCACAGCAGAAATGACACATGAAAGCTCCCAGTGCAAGCATAAGAGGCATTCATGGCTTTCTGAATAATGCGATTTTACCAGCTCAGCATTCTTCTTGATGGAAACCAACTTTAGAAGAGCAGAAGGAAGGCAGAGATTTAATGAATATAAATGCCAACTGATGGGATTGATTTTTATTATTAATATTTTGTAAGGAACTATGTCTTATAATGAAGATTTCCAGAAAATTTTTACTTTTTCAAACCCTGCACCGTTATGGTGTATCTCAATACAGATACTACAGTATAAACTTCACATATACTTTTCTGGGGGCCTGATTTTTCTTGTTCTTAGAGTTGTTTTCTGTCCTAGCTGCAATGATGAAATCTGTGTGAAGAAACGTTTCTGAATCAAAAACTTTTAATCAGAGAGCTGAAAAATCAAGCAGTTGTGGGTTGATGCCTAGACTATAGCGTCATGTTTTAGCAGTATTGCAAAGTACCATCATGTTCAGAGGATCAAACTGTGCAGCAATCAGCTCCCTCAGAAAAACAGAAGTCCTATTTACAGATGAGAAGATTAGCCTTTTTCAGATGTATTTCTTCAAGAGTTTATACAGCTGCTGTTCAAATCATGGGTAAGAGAGAAGATAAATACATAGCTTATTACTCAGTTTGTGATCTTGGGGAATAGAAAAAAATATCTCATTTACTTATACTGACAAAAGCCTTCCTCTTCACTAGGGTCAGCTTGGAAGGTAGGTTAGGGAGGGCAGAGATGGGCTTGGGTCACGGCACTCCCTGAAATAGTCAGTTCTTCCAAAGGTAGCAGGAGATGAGTGGAGTGGGTGCTGCCTCGAAGGCCTGGCTGCTTTGGAGGAAAAAGCAGGAAATATTTTTGCCCCTGAAGTAAGTGGAAAGCATGGCTGCAGCAGTGGATGCCTTCATCTCAGGTTTCCTTGTATTTTGATAAAGCTGCAGAAATTGCTAAGCTGTTGGTAGCTTCCCAGAATCAGATGGCTGCTAGTGCTGGAGAGAGCAATCTTGATGCACTTGCAGCTGGTTGCAGTGATGATCAAGGTACAAATCCAATGGGCTTCTGAACACATTATAATGAACATTAAATAGACAGCCAAGTAGCTACAGGTTTTTATTTGAGTGATTAAGGACAGGCTTATAATATACAGTAACTCTCCTGTAAGTGGCTTCAAGGAAAAAAAAAGGGTTAAAAAAAAAAGAAGGGTAAAATAATGCATAGTACTTGGAAGAAAATGCACCAGAGTATGTCTGACATTTAAATTACAGTAATCTTGCATGCTTTAATGACTACTGGCAAAATAATGAAAAAGAATCCAAATAGTAGAGTTTTATTATAAATATGTTCACAACCAGAATTGCTGCTTTGCATTTTCAGCAAAAGTGTTGGTTGCCTTCAAGTTTCATTTCATCTGGCTCAGGCCTAGAGTGCAAATAGCAGTGTGGGCTAGAAATAAACCCATCTCTAATAACCAAGTCTGGTTTTTTAAGAGAGAGAGAGCTTTATATGAAATAAAACCCCTCTGTCTTTGGGGCATATGAAACTCCTGCCTCCTTGGAGCAGAGGGAAAGGCTGTGAAGCCATAAACATTTCCAGCAGGGAGAGTTCAGTCATGTTTGCGTAGCAGCAAATCAGTCACCACCAAGCTCGGAGCTGGGACACAGCTTGGCATGAGAGACACGTGTCACCTGCCGGGTACGAACTTGAGTCTTTTAATTTCATTGTCTTAAATGTGCTACCAGGTACTAAAGGCATTAAAGTTAGCAGGGGATTGACAGCTCTGCCTTATCCACCTCCATTGTCAGCTCTTTTACCATCAAAGAAAACCAGGGATGGTGTGTGACCTAAGGGCAGTTTGTGTCTTGTCCGGAGGGCAGCTGGTCTCCTGCACTAGGAGATGACATGGGCCAGTGTCGTGTCAGCAGTGTCTGTCTGGGTACAGCTGCTCCTGTGCAGAGAGGGGAGTATTTGTTAGACTGTGGAGCATGAGGTGCTTTATGCTGGCTTTTTGTTCAATCTCCACCAGCTTCTGCTGTTTCCCTGTTGAATTGAGAGCACCGAGGGAAGGACCAGCACAGTGTTTGCTCTGCTACAAGAGCAATACTTCTGCTGCTTAGAAAACTTTTAATGTAGAATACTGTGTACATGCGAGACCAAGCAATGTCATGATTCTTTCACCCAGAAGAGGAGAAAGCATGACTCTACTTTTTTATGACTTTTCTTTATCAGAGAGTGGCTGTAGGATCACTGCAGTTGCTAAGAGGTGACTAAGCCATGATCTTATGCTGTTAACCCTGCTTATGTATCTCACTGCATTTCACTTACATTCAGTATGATAAATCTGGTACTCCAAAAGGAAAATTTCTTTGCCTATGTTAAAATATCTCTGCATGGCTTTTGGCTGGTCTCTCTGCTCATGTACCTCTCCCTTCCCCCTCTCCTCTGTTGCTACTCTTTTAGTCAGCACAGACATATGTTTCAGAACAGAACTGTATTTTTACCTTTCTTGTTTTACCATTGGTTTGGGACTGTATTTTGTTTTCTTTTTTGATGTTGTTTCAACATTCACTTCTGAAAAAAAGTCTCTTTTCTCCAGATAATTCCCTCTTGCAATTTTATTCACAGCTTGCATGTCTCACTGCTAATTCCATGAAGAATAGTTCTTCTTATTCTTCACTTCAAGAAAAGGACTGATGGTTTTGATTTTACTTGTGTATACTCTTAAAATTCTTGGCAACATGTTGCCAAAAGCTAGATATATTCTGATTTTCTAGTAGTTGCCATTTCTTCCACATTTAGCCTTTCCTCTGACTTATGAAAGTGGTGTTTCAGGTCAGACTGACATTTTAGTACCTTATATTTTGTGTAATGTTTAAACTTTGTAAGAAATCAATATCTCAAATATTCCTCAACACCTCAGTCTTTCCCTTCTCTATGCTTTGTTCAATTCTGTGCCCTAATGTTTTGCAAAAAATGAATGTTGCTAGTAAATCCAGTGTATTTAGATTTTTACCCTTTATTTGGGAACTGCTGAGCTTGGAATTAGAATGGATGTCTAATGGATGTGACAGCTGGAATCACACCCTGCCTTCCCTGGGGCAAGCCCAATGGGCACACAACAGGCAAACAGGATGCTTGACGTGGAGGATTTCCTATCCTCGCTCTGCTCTGCTGGACACAGTGACTGAAGGGACAGGGGGCAATGGCAGCAAGTTCCTGCCCAGCACAGCAGGAGCTCTCCTCTGTGACCATCCCACCTTTCCAGGTGCCCCAATATAATAGGTGTGAGGCTGTCCCGTTACAAGCAATAGGACAAGAGGAAAAGGCCTCAAGTTCTGCCACAGGAGTTTTAGATTAGATACTAAGAAAAATCTCTTCACCAAAGGAGTTGTCCAGCTCTGGAACAGGCTGCTCAGGGAAGTGGTTGAGTCTCCATCCCTGAAGGTATTTAAAAGACATGTGGATGTGACACTTAGGGACATGGTTTAGAGGTGGACTTGACAGTGCTGGGATAACAGATGGGCTCAATGATTTTAGAGGTCATTTTCACCCTAAATTGTTCTATAGTTTTGCGTGACTGGAAATGAGGATAAAACCAAGATTTCTATTTTAATGAGAAAATACCAAAATCTGCCTCAAGATTTTTAATTTCTCTGTTTCATGAATCTGCCTCTGCCTGAAAAATCAAAGCAGGCTTGTAATGTGAACCATCTCTAAGGTCTTTGATTGCACTGTCACTGCAATGAGAACATGGGTATAGTCTCCAAATTAAGCTTTGGAAGGAGCTGATTTTTACAGTAGCTAAATGTTGACCCAGCTACCACCTAATTTGATGAATTTCAGTATCTGGAGTATCTTTTTTGCCATGTCTTACTGTTCAATTTTGTTAACATTTTGTGGGGTTTTTTTTCTTAAAGGAAACTAAAATGCATTTTTGGTACTTGGAATACATTTTTTTTCATAGGACTTTGGGGGTATTTCATCATCTGATTTTTGTTTACATTGTTTTATGAGTCTGACAGGTTAACATGGAGATAAAGCAGAGATCCATTTGGTTTGTTAATAAAGATTTGTCACTCTTGATACTGGAATGCTTGACAGCTTTTCTATAAAATTTGCATTTTGAAATTACTGCCATTTTGCTGTACTTGAACACATGAACACAAGTTATGTTAAAAAAGACAATATGGTTAAGATTACATGACTGATGGAGAGCTGTAAGAATTGGAGGGGTTTTTGCTCAATGTTCACAAGCAGACACATTGTTTTAATCATGCTGCCTTGATTGCACTTCATAGCTCTGCCCTTTGTCTGTGCTTGTGGCTTGTGCAGCTGTAACTCAGGTGTGCTTGTGTGGTGATCTGTCCCACAATTCAGATGTACCTGCTGCCAGCACCTTAGGTTGGCTTCCAGAGGCTGCTGGGGCATGGCAAGCCTGCAGTTGTGGATAGCAGGAGGGCACCACCGTGGAGATCCTTCACCAGATCTCAGCAGCAGCTTTTAACTTCTGAAATCTCTTTATTTTTTTCTCAGTGACACATAAGCCTTTGACTTGCAAGTGAAGTAAATGAGAAAATTAAAGAGAAACTACATAAAGAGATTTATTTACTGTATGAAAATCCACCATGGTGATTGGCTGCATAAGCCTGAGTGACAAGCTGGAGAGGAAAAAAAAGCAAACCTGCAGCTGTTTGGGATTAATGAATATGTGACATAAGAAGCAGTTTCATGAAAACAAATGAGTTTTTAAAAAAGGATCAAGCAAAAAATTCACATGTTAATAAAATGAAGAAGTAGGAGTAACATTTGTGTTTCCTAAGAGCATAAAAATTCCGACCTAAAAAGAATATATGTCGTGTCTTGTGCTGTTCACTCAGGATTATTAGCTAGCACTAAGCTGTTCAATCAGTTGAAGCACAAGCTTTTCGTCTCTGGATGCTTGAATTATTCTTAATATTTTTCAAAATCTAAATTGGGTCATAAATGTTTAGGCAATTTCAGATTAGCAGTGTAGGGGATGGAGGGCATTATAAAACACACCATGTGATAGAACAGTTGAGTGCACTGATTATTAGGCTGTGCAAGTAGATAGAACCAAGTGGGAGAGCACCTTCCCACCAGGAATGAGGGCTGCTGGCTCTGCAGCAAGAGGAGTATCCTGCACAGTGCCTGCCTGTGCCATGCGTGGCTGGCTGATTATCTTGGCCCTTCATGGAGCCCTTGACAGCCCTGGATGTACTCAGCAGATGTTTTGAAAACATCAGCTGGTCAAGAATCAGCCCTGCTCACTAACAAAGGTCTATCAGAGCCAGTAAATGCCTCCTAAATAACTGCCAGGAAGGCCTAGAAAATATCTTCCCTGGTTGAAGCCACCCTGCTAAAGAGTAGGGAAAATACAGAAGAAAAGCACAGATTAGGCATGAGAAAAGAATATCAATATTAAAAGATTGTTTAGTGCCTGCATTACATCAGAGAAAAATACTGAGATAAGAGGGGGAAAAAACCAAACACACCAAAACAGACATGATGTAAGAAAATCAGGCTATTTAGCTGGTTTATTTAGTTAGCACATACTCAGGAGACCAAGTGGACTAAATAAGCTAAATAAAGAGTCTAGAACAGTAAAATAACTAAGAACCACCCCCAAAGCATAAAATCAATCATCTTATTTAATGCTAGTCTGTTTTCTCTCAAATATCATCCAATGTTTGTGTATTGTAACTTACAGAAAAATATCAACAAGCAAAGTCATTGTGAACAATATTTTCAAGACTTGGTTTTAGGTACACCTCACTAAGTTAACCTGCATTATTCTGTCATCCATTTAGCAGCTGAAACAAATGATTTTATGGAAATCAGGAAAGGTTGGCCAGCCTGATGTTGAGCCAACTGCAAAAATTGGCTGAAGTGGTTTTAAGACTGAGCAGACAATGGGTGACTTTCCTGTAATTGTGTTTTGGAAAACAGCTGAGCTGTTTCAGCTTCAGCTTTCAGGAAAAAAGAATGTGGAAAATCTCAACAGGAAGTGTTCATTGTAGCACACACACACACACACACACACACACACACACACACACACAAAAGTGACTATGGAGTACTGAGAACTCAAGGAACAATTTCAACCTTCTCTAAACTGTCATAGCTTCTGTTCCTGTTATTATTCATAACCAAAATAATGGTACTACTTTTTTATCATTTAGACTCACCAATGTTACTTATTCACTTATTAATCTGTACATTGTCTTGCTACACACTATGCATTGTGCTGCTCAGAAATACTGCAGAAAAGGAAGGTGATGCCTGATACTAATCAGGTGTATAATGCCTTCTTAATTGAAGTGTGATGAAATTTAATGACTCTAATGTGTCAAGCTTTTTTTCGGAATGCATGGGAAATAAGGGAGCTTTTTTGTCTCCTGGATGTATGATGTTTAATTAAGTTATTGTCTTTCTGCAGAATGAAGTCAGAGAGACATAGAGTCATGCATACTCAAAATGCGGACTTGTTTAATAGATCAAATGGTGAACTAGCATTTTGCTTGAGACACAGACAAGGTCTTGAGCTCTTACAGCATGTTTATTGTTCTTTCCTAGCTGCTCTGCGTGATAATGAAATGCAGGGTGGATATTGTAGTTTTTATCTGATAGATTACGCTGTTAACCTGGCACTCCAGCAAATTGTCATATTCTAGCAAAGAAGCAGGACATTATGCAAAAGAGTACTTCAGCTCACTAACCTGTTCAGTGTACAACCATACTGTGGTTTTCATTTTACTGTTTTGTAGGATTGCATTGATGTGGGTTGGTGGGAAGGAGAACTCAATGGCAGACGAGGTGTGTTTCCAGACAACTTTGTCAAGCTACTTCCTTCAGATTTTGAAAAAGAGGTAAGTAAAATATTCTTTCATTTTCACTTGAAAATACAGAGTGGAAGTCGAGCTGAAAGAAATCTTCTTTCAGACATGTGATTTTGACAAAGTTTTACTTCTAATCTAATAACATAAAAACATGAAAGAAAGCAATTTCTGAGTTAGAAAGCATCCATGAAAAGAATGTGTGGGACTCAAAGTCATATTATGGAGTTTCCTTGAAGGGTTTGATTTGCCCATCCAGTCTCCCCAACTCCACCATGCTGCTCTGAAAGCCCTCTGTCCTGTGTCCTCTAAGTTTCAGAGAGAGGAGCTGGAGGTCTCAGGACTGAGTCATGTGATGCAACAATATCCAGAATTCTTAACTCTCCTGCATTGTTTCTGTGGTGGAATATGCAAAGTTAGAGTACCAGCTGCATGCTGATGGACAGCAGGCAAGCTCTGTTCTAGAACTAAAAGGGTCAAATTTTAACTGTGAAATTAAAAAAATAGTAATCTTTTGGTATCTCAGAGGCATGTTTCTTTACCTCTCGGAATGACTTAAAAAGAAGGTATAAAACCTATGCAGAAGTTTTTTCAGCTCCTATTTATTTGAAAAAGATGGCATTTTTATTTGCCAGAAAATATTTAGAAACCTTGTGGTTTCCTGGAATAAAGTAATGGATTACTTCCCCCCAAAGTCCATTCCGTTTTTAGGAACCTTTTGAGTCATCAGTGGGATATTACAGGCTTGCAATCAGGCTTTTGATGAGTATTTCACAGTGACAGTGTAAGCCTTCTGTGATAAAACCAAAACTTACTGACACTCAGCTTCGCTCCTTGGCAATAAAACTGGATGCCGAAGGCAAAAATTAAATAACTTGGAAAGCTTAATAAAGCAACTATTAAACAACTCACAGAGGCTAACATAATAATTATTGAAAATGGAAGTAGAAGAGCAGCAAAAACGGTGGGTGACGAAAAGGCAATTCCACAGCAGAGTGGATATCCTGGCTTTAGGCCTAGTAATAAAAGAAGGTGATCTGTAGAAGAGGCAGAAATCAAAAACCTTAAGACACAGCGGGCCTGTTATAGAAGAAAAAATCTTTACTGCTATCCATTTTTTGTGGCGTAATTATTCAATCTTTTTGAACTTTAAAATTATATATCTTTAAAGTGATTTTGGAGTACAAATGAATATAACTTGTAGAGTAAATTAGATATTCAGACACTTGGAAATTGCAGCTAGGTTTGCTCTAACTGTGGAGAATAAAATTTTATTTATTTTTGAAATGCCACTTGAGTAAGTAACTGGTAGGACTATAGACCATATGTCTTTGCTTGAATCAGTGCTAAAAGCAAAGGAGATAAATACTTTACCAGTGATTTTGTCAGGTATTTTCTGATGTGATCCAGAAACCTTGGATTCCATCCCATGGTCTGAAAGTATTTGTTGCAGTAGTTCTTCTGTCTGTTCAACAAAAGCTTGGGATTTCTTCCCATCTCCTTGTTCCGTCCCCAATTTTCCAAGCCTGACTCTTTTCCACAGATGCCTGTTTGTTCAGGCCTTTTCTATTCACTGCCTAGTCCCAATCTCCACCTCTCAGGTGGTCTCCATTACAGGATTTTCCCCTGAGCTCACTACCTGAGTCCAAGTCACCATCTGGATTTACTTTCTATCCCTGCACCAAATTTCTTTATATAGCTTTTTTTCCTCTCCCCTTTTACTCTTTGTCCCTGCTCTGTAGTTCTGTTCTCTTCCTGTCCAATCAGTCCTGCTTTCCTTTCTGTTGGCTTAATTTCTAGTCTGTCTCCATCACCTTCTCAGTTATCTCATCCAGCCACAGACCCTTGCAAATCCTTTCTGCTTCTCCACGTTTCCCTAAAGAGTCTTTTAAGGCTCTGTCACACTCCACCCTTTCTGACCTTGGTCTGCCTTTTTGAAACAATGTATTTCCCTCTTCAGCTTTCAGTTAAAGCCACTTTGTCAAATGAACCGTAGGACCCTTTCTCCTTTTTGTCTCTCTACGTAAGTGCTTTAGTTTCAATCAGGAATGACTCCGTAGTGATTCTGTCACTTGTCCATCTGTACTTGTTATGCTTTGGAAGATACATCTCAGGGGACATAACCTAGACTCCTTACAGATGAGAACTAAGCCAAAAGATGTGCTAAGGGAGTGCATCTTTTATATTCCAGCTGCTGATGTATGGCAGTCAATGGGATCAGTCTCACACCACTCCACAATAAAACCCCAAATGTCTATAATTGTACTGCTGGATGCTCAGCATCAACTATTTCACTCTGCAGCCACTATCAACAGAACTCCTAAAGCCTATCACAGGACATCCATTGTCCATCTTGCTTCTTTTCCAAATTTTTCTTCACTTTACAGCATTTACACGTTTTAAACCATGTTGCCCAAATTCTTGCAGAAGTGTCTCTGAGAGTTTAAGGGACTCAGTGTTTGTGGACAACGGCCCATGGCAGCCAGGCTAGAGGAGATCATTCTGACCTCCTGAGTTTTTGACCACAGCTTTCTCAGGTTGATGATGGGAAGTGATCTGCTCAGGGTAAGCTGACAGGAGAAACTTGAAGGTTGGATGTTGGATGACAGCTTTGAGATTTGAGATGTTAGGCTTATCCAGTCTGTGCAAAAACCGGTGGTTTTTTCTCCAGAGATGAATACATTTGCTGTATTTGAGAGACACCCCTTGTAAGGGTACGTGGCAAGGACTCAGCCTTCACAGCAAACCTGCTGCTCTCTGCCAACACTCAGACCAAGATCTGAGAGTTCTGGAGCAGACACTGAACTAATTACTGCAAGTGAACAAAGCAGTTGATCCTTCTCAAAAGCTTTGGCAGATAGATAGAAAATAATTGGGGGGAAGGCAGGGATCAATAAGAGTTTGAGAGAAAATATTAGCCTAAATGGCTGATTGAAGTTTGGCAAAGCTGTGCATATCTGGAAAAATCATTTTATTCCACATTTGTTCCACAAGACAATATACATTGCTATGCAGCCAGCAAAATAGGGAAAGTGATTGTGATCAATCTGTAGCAAAGAAAAGAAGGTCCCTCTCAGAAAAAAAAAGGAGAGACATGAAAAAAATTTGGGTTTTTTTTGCTTAGAATTGATTTTCAATAATCTTGATAGTTTGTTGAGGGGTTTTTTTAAGTGAGAGATAAAGTATGTAATTTGTTCTAGCATGGTGCTCCATTTGGTTTTGTAGTCATTCCAACATACATAAGGATGTCAGTGTGCTGTATGTGCATTCACACACATCAGCACAGTAGAAAAGCCAGCACTCCCCCAGCCCCAGCCCCAGCAAGTGAAGAGAAATTGTTCTGGCTCTGCATTGGTGGTCGTGTTGCGCAGTCTTACCATTACAGATCTATTAGGAAAATGGTCATAACAGAGAAGGTAAAAGTAAAAAAGGACAGATCAGTTGGAATAATTTGTTTCATTTCACCAAACATCTAAAATTCTGATCTTCCACAACTGGAGGTCTAAATATATCCTAGTAAAATGAATAAAATGTAACCTTTGCTGTGTTTCCTAGGTTCTGCATTTTTGCCTCATTTATAAGTCTGAAAATCCATCACGTTTTCCTACATGTATCTCAGGGTTTCTTTGTGTTTGGTTTTTTTTTCCAAAATGGGTGGGAGTATTTAGAAGGTTAAATTTTAAAGAAAAAGGCTTCTTCATTAGGTCAAAGGTCATGTATTCCTCCAGTCTTAAGGTACATAAAATGAACTTTTTAAACCCTTCAGCAGGACATTTCAATTGCAAAAGTATAAAAATGATCTTTTATTTGCCAATGCTATTTTTTCTGTTCAAATTCATTTTAATGAAGTTATTTCAGGAGAAATATGTGACAGATCTGTAGTCTTATGACTTGTAATTATTAATGTTAAGCACTTTATGATTAACTCCAACCTCTGTATGAATGAGATTTACAGGCCTTTTGAAGCAATCTGTTTTCTTCTGTTATTAAATTTTAGAGACCGAAGAAACCACCACCTCCATCAGCTCCTGTCATCAAACAAGGATCAGGTAAAGTGCAGTTGATTTTGTACAGCACATCAATGAGCATATCAATCTAAATAAGGTGTATGCAAATTTATATAGAATTCATCTATATCAAAATTGATAAGCAGGTGTCTAGACAACAACGAATAAATCACATTTAAATTGCAGATAGTTGGTAACCCTGAAGACTGTGGTGTGTGCTTTAAATGTACTGCTTGACTTTAAAAGTCAACTATTTAAACCATTTTAAAATAACTTATATTGCCCCTTAAACATTTTAAGTCAGAGCAAGTGTGATACTTTAATTTTAAGAATTTCTTTGGTTCTGTTCCTTGACTGAAGTTGATTGTGTGCATGCCTTTGCAGCATAGACACAGTATGTGGAGTCTGGTAATTCCTGCAGGAGGAAACTGTATTGACTATTCTAGATTTATTTTAGAGGCACAGAGCTTTTTAGCATGTCTATAAAATAGTGTCATACAGTGGTCTCATCTGAGCTGCAATCTAAGTCTTGCAGATCTGCACGAATGCTGGATCTGGCTGGATGCTCCAGGTTCTAGGCCATAGATTCTTGGTTTTAAATACTTTTACAGCCCTAAGTATGAAACTAAAAGGAGTTACCCTGAATGGTTATGTAGATAAAAGCATCGCACATGTATTAATGGGCTAATTCTGTGTTCCAAACAGGTAAGTACTAGCGAAACTGATTTTGTGATATGTTAGACTGAATTGTCTGTAGATACTGAGAGCTGATCTTATTTGTGTTTGTAATCTTAAAATGACCTCTCAATACCAATTTTCAAAAGTGCCTGCATGATTTATTTTTATCATGAAACTTAGAAACAGTTAAAGTATCTATGCATTTGAAAGTTCTGAACTTGGAAACCAAATTCCAGTTCCATTTATATAAAAATACAAATCACAAGGCAGGGGATGCTCGCAGAGTTTTCATTTGTATTGCAGTCGTGGTGGAAACATAACTATGGCTGGAATTCTTTAATCCCTTAAGTCCAGTCAGTTCGCAAAAACTCTGCAGCAGCATTATTGCTTCCCCCACTGCTGGTACACATTAAAAACCAAAACAAATATGTCCAATCTCTTCAGATAGTTTTCTTGTTACTGTGATCTGTTCCAGCTTTTGGGACTTTAAAATATAAATTTTCCTCTCCAACAAACTTAAGCTGTTAGTAGAAGAGCAAGTTACACCAATACACAATTTACTGTGAATCAATATGCTATAATTTAACTAGTTGGAATTGTCATGCAGTCCCTTGACTACAGAATTATGACCATAAATATTTGTGTTTCTTATTGACATCCATGGTTTGTTCTTCACTCTGTCTTGAGACACAAGAAAACATAAATTTGATTTTAAATCAACAGCAGTGTCCAGCGAGAGCAGTATGACTTTGCCATCTAGTGGTGGTTGCATAACAACGATGTCTTAGTGGCAACTGCTATTATAGCCTGACATGTTTTGTAAAAACTATAAAACATAATATTTCTTTTAATTATACTGCTATAATTAGAGAATAACACTTTTAATATGTACCTGCTGTAATACAATGCTTTAGATGTGTCACCATAGAAGGATAACGTGCCCATTTTCAGAAGGAAAAATGGTTGCATAAAGAATGCAGACAATTTGATTAAGGCCATCGAGGTCTGTGTCAAAGCCAAGGGTATTGCAGTTCTTTCTTGTTGTGCTCAGTCTTTGACAAGTCCTGGCTGATCAGGCACAAGAGTTTCTTCTGATACATATTTAGAGCTGAAAATCATCCTATGTTTTTTACCATCCTGACATCTACTTTGTCAAATTATTTCTTCACTGAGATTATGCTGTATTTTACCACATCTCCATGTCAGCCCTTACTGTTGATAGTAGGTAACAACTTCCAGTAATTCTGCATATTTGACCAGTCACAGTGAGATGAATAAATTTAAAACTGTCAGTTGCAGCTTAAATAATTAAATATCAGTATCTTCTGATGCAGAGCATAGAATCGAAGCAGAACATTAGAACAGGTCTTTGTAGTACAAGTGGCTTATGCATGAAGAGGTGTCTCTATTATAGTAGAGATAAGAGTTTCATTCTCCACAGCAGTAGACCACCAGGGCCTACAAAGCAAGGTGAAAACTGGAGAGCCAAATTTAGGAGCACATGTCCCTCATATATAGTCATTGAAAAGCAGTAGGCATCTCACTGGGTAGCTGGGGTAAGCAACACAACTAGGTCCAGACCAAAGGGTGGGAATACTCTTGAGTTCCTCTGGGAACTGATTTGGAGCACCCCAGAGCTTCCTTGCAGGTCATTGTCACCTGGGAGCTACAGCAGGATCATAATGCCTGCCTGGGTTTTGATTAATTTTGGGGTCACAATCCAAGCAGGGAGAACGCCTGAGTCTGGGAGCTCCTCAGTGGTTGTAGGTTCATTGTTCTAGACTTGGCCTGAGAATGTCCCTCTGTGTGTTAATGATGGCTGTTAGTCATGCTGTAATTAGGTAAATAGATTAGTGTGTCTTTCTTTTTGAACACACTAGTGTGTGCAAGATTATCAATATGTTGACTTGTGCTTTGCATAACTTGTGTTTTGAAAGGCTTTAATTGCTTTGCAGCAACAGCTTCTCCTCTCAGCAGTGGCCTTTTTCATAGAATCATTAAGGTTGGAAAAGACCCTTAAAATAATCAAATCCAATCATAAATGAGAATTCAGTATTACTTACTGACATGATAAGTGGTACAAGTATTGCCTGTCCAGCAGCACACAGGTAAAGAAACAATGGCTGGTGATCACCACTGATGAGCACTGATTTCTAGGAATTAGCTGCAGAAGGGAGTTGCAACAGCACATTCAGAAAATGTAAATGTATTTGAGAACTGCATATAATAGAATAGATTGAAACAAAAAATTGCCTTGTGCTCCTTGCCCTGCCTCCTCTGGTTTTCCTGGATTTCATCTTCTGTAATTTTTATTGAAATGCTAACAGTGTTACCTAAAGTGGTTTTCAACACTACTGAGTTGAAGTGGCATTAGCACCTAGTGCTTAGCCAATGCAGCAAAGCCAATATCCAATAAAGTATTTCTTATAACATGGGGATTAGAAGATTATATCTTGCATGTGCCAGGAAATTTTTGCAAAATCTTCCCATTGTTGGTGCCACAAGTTCCCATATTTCTTGGAGCAACAGAAGTCCGTATGTCAAGGCCTCGAGTACAGAGGCAAAAGAAGCCAGGGGCTTACACCTCCAGGCCAAAAGCTGTCAATTAAAATAGTCATGCAGAATGCTGCCAGCACTGCTCTTCTCCTACTTCTGACATGTGGAAGTGAACAGCTACTAGTAGTGGAGAAAAAGGGGAGGGATGGGTTAATTTAATGTAAAATAAACTCTGTATATTCAGCTCTATCAAGTATTCTCTTTTTATTTCCCAATTAATTGATTTATTCCTGATGTTTCTGCACACTGTTGAGTTGCTCTTCATTTAAGAATGTCTGTAATGATAAAGGATCTGTTTACATTTAAAAATCTGCAGTTACTGATTCTTTTTTTCCCATAGAATAGTCTGAAAGTGTCTATTATTTTGGGATGAACACTTTGGAAACTGTGAACTTGATTATAAAGACATAAATATCCAATTGCTTTTTTGTCATTATGGTGCAGGCAAATATTTGGTATAGATTTACGTTCAGTTTTAGCAAGACATTTTCAAATTGGAGCATATGAAAAGCCTAAGAAATTGCAGAATTAAATCTTAAGTCACTGTATGTGCCATTTTGTTGGCTTGATCAGAATTCCAAATTTTTCTGTCTTTCACAGGGACCACAGATCGAAAGCACGAAATCAAAAAGATACCACCTGAAAGGCCAGAATGTCTTCCTAATCGAACAGAAGAAAAAGGTATGAAATGTGCTTCCCTGCCTGTTCTCTGCAGAGAGACGAGGGAAATACGACCAATGTACATCCTCATTTTGCGCTCTCTGTTTCCATTAAGTGTATTGTCTGGATCTTTGTTTTCCAGTCTGATAGACTGTGAGGATAGGCATTTTGGAAAGGATGTCATTGTTGCATGTGAACTAAATTCAGGGTGTTCGATTGTACCCATCCAGAGCTGTTGAGTATATGCAGCCACGACTGAAGTCAAGGGGGGATTTGCTCTCAATACATGAAATGCTCTATAAAGCCCAGTGCTCTGTAAAATCCAGAGCATTTACTCGATCAAGTAAAATACCCCAGATTAGCTCGTACTTTTTTCTTAACATCTGTCTGCTTTAGTTTTCTAGTTGAAAGCAGGGTTGGTGGGTTTCTTGCATCACAAAGGGGTTTTGTGGAGATATTAAAGCTTATGAATCACCCCGTTATCATAGTCACAAAAGTCACAGGCAAAGCAGTGAAGAAATGAAAAAATTTTCAAAGCTGTGTTTGAACATTGCAAGAAATGGGGCATGGTAGCACACAGAGCAGGGGCAAGCAAATGAAACCTTTAATGGTTTTGTTGTGTTCGTTGTGCATTGTGAATAGTCTCAGGAAAATAGTTACATCAATTCACTAATTGAAGATGGTGTCAAGTTTCATATGTTTAAGTGGACTATTAAATTGTACAAAGAAATTTGTTTATGGAATTTCTTAATTTCTAAGTATTTGAACGTGCAGCCTTTTAAAAGGCACATGTATGCACATGACTAAATGTATACTATGCAGTTATAATTTAGTGTCAGAACCTTCAGACTTTTTGCACCAAGGTTTGTTTCTGGAACGAACAGAAACAAACCTTAGTGATCTGGCAGGTGTTTCAGCAGTTTCCTCTACAAATGTTTACTTTTTGTTATGTGTGCTGCTTCTTGTGGTTGTCTTAGCAGTAAAACCCTTTGCTTTCCAATTTTGGATTTACAAAGCCAACTGCTAAAACAGCAGAGGAAGTTTAAATATGTTACTCTCCCAGGCTATAAATATCTGTTACTTCTCTCAACATTGAAAAGAGGCTGTAGGAGTTGTGCGTACATTTCAGGAGTACCAGGGAGCGGCAGGAACTGCTCAGTGCGGTGTGGCAGCAGGGGTGGCACAGGAGCGTCTTTTGAGCTGTGCGTTGGCACACTGCCCAGCCAGTCCCTCATGCATTTTAGATTCTTGGACAGTGACGCAGTATAAATTGTCATAGGATTAAGTGTGTAAAAATTACAGAGTATGCTGGAAAAGCTTCAGTGTTACTGAGGACCCAATGACTGCATCTGCTGAAAGCATATTGGAAGAGTCTATGCCTGTGAACAATAGTTGCTAACTGGACCGTTCCAAACCTAACGTGCATTGTGTTTCTGGGGATTTATTCCGTGATCCTCTCAGACTGAAACCTAGAACCCATTAAGCAATAACCTGTAACTTTCCCAATACCTCTTATGTGTATTCAGAGGTGTAATATTCATGGCATATCATAGACAGCATTGTCAAGGCAAGCGGAGTGTTGACATACTAGGATAAAGAGAGCAGAACTTTAGTCCCTGTGAGAGTTTTGTCCTTTCTTTAAGAAAAATCAGGCTTTCTCTGGTGTGGCAAACATGCTTACATGTTTGTTTTGTATTAGGAATTTAGAGCGTATTATTTAGAAGAGTTATTCATGTGTATTGTACTTCACATATTCACAGGCAATGCATGTTTGGCATTGGATATTAGCACAGTGGCACTCCCTAACTGTGCATAATCAGTACTGCAAATGATCTAGTTTTTTACTGGCAAGCTGAAAATTCAGCATATAAATCTATGCTTAAAAACCTAAGTAATAGGTCTGATTTTTCTGAGGGGTTTACATCCTGCTAGTCATTGTTAAATTTTTGTATTTGTTTTTTATTTCCACTTAACTGTAGTTCACTTGAAACATGCTTCCCCCCCCCCAATGGTATTTCTCTGTTTGTCCAAGAGATGTTGAGAATATCCAGCATAATTATTTTTGTGACCTTCTAAATTAATATTGTTTCATATTAAAATTTAATGTAAGTTGTGCTTATGGGAAATTGTACTGTATGGTAAGTAATTTCTTGCCATTCCTGTACTTTACAGTCAGAAACCAGCAAGTTACTAAAATAAAAAATGGTATTCCCATTATGACACATCACACGTTTTGGCTAAGGAGTTTCAGGCAGAGCAGTCAGGCAGGTCAAACAACTGATTTGTGGAAAACGTTATATCAAACAAAGAATGATTTAGAACAGAAGTAGAAAGGAAATAAGCTTTTTTATTTGTATACAGTCTATCTACAGTTGAAGATTTCTTCTTTAATTGACTTGTGAGTGCAAATGAATTCCACTTAATAATATCCGTGTTCTTTTTTCTGGAAATGATTGATTTAAAGAAAGATCAGAGAGAGAGCAAAAACAGCTAGACCTGCAGAAGCCTTCAGTTCCTGCTATACCTCCGAAGAAACCTCGGCCACCCAAAGCCAACGCTGTGAATAGACCTGGTACCTTGCCCCCAAGACGACCAGAAAGACCAGTTGTGCCTATGACTCATGCAAGGTATTGCTTTTCTTCTGTCCAATGCTTTTGGGATTAGTGGAAAAAACACACATTTAAAGAATTTAGGTTTTACAGTTTATGTCAAAATTTATTTCACTGTAAATTGTATTTAAAGAACAACAAGAAAAAAAAATCCTTACAGTTATCTGGCTGGATCGTAAGTATCTTAAATATATTATATATAGAATATTCTATATATATAATATATATATAGTATGTTATTATCTACTATAATAATAGCAGTCTTAGACTGCTCATTACTAGTTCATTTCTACTGCTGAAATTCTACTGTTACTGCAACAGTGCAGAATGTGTGGCAAATACCTGCATCAGTATGTTACTCTGATGTTGACTTTCTTAGTTTTACCTCAAATTATTGCAGCTTGGGCACTAAATCAGTGCAAAAGCTTGGATTGTGCTGAGGAATAGCATTAGACAATGCACATTTCAAATACTGTCGGCCTGGTTTCAGTCTGCTTTCTTCGATCATTTTAGATCAAATTTTAGCAAAATACACGTCTTCATAGAATGATCTTTTCGCTAGTGCCTCTGCAGGACAGTGCTGTCTAGTATTTTTGCTCTAATAATGTTGGTTGTCACTCTACGGTTACGTGATGCTTTTTATCAGAGGTGGTTACAGTCTTTGAGGAGCACTGAGAAATTGAACTTGCCAACAAAACTCCATTCATCCTCTGCTACACCAGAAGCTGCAGAAGTTAAAGGCCTCACTATAGCTCTACTCCAGTCTAGGTGTCTACATTTTAGTCATTAGCATCTGGGTTGTGCGCTGTAGATTTCCTTTATGCATAGTGAATACAGTTAGATGAAAACCAGAATAAATGCAATTGCCTAAAATGGGCAAGCTGTGCATCTTGCAGAAATACTAGAATATTGGCGTGGAAATAATTTCACTATTGTAGTGTTAGGAAAATTAGCTGCCATTGAACTACAGGAGTTCAAGTACAGTAATGGTGAATTAAATACCAGAATGGAGTATGGATTAGACTGAAATGCTAGACATTGATTCCCTTCATTCCTCCACATATGGCTTAAATAAGCAAATGCTCTCAGTGAGAAATCTGAGGCAAATGAAAAGAAAAGGCACCTGCCTTGTGCTCCCAGTTTCATTTTACTGAAATGCTTTGGTTGTACATCTTGGAGAACTTACCCTTCTATTCAGGTGCTGCTGCCACAGCTTCTTTTGGACTTGGCTTTGAACATGCTTGCCCGGTTGCTCCAAAGTACAGTCCATACCTTCACTTGGGCCTACTTGGAAATATAACTATTTGCCACAATCTTCAGATTTAGCCAAGTGATGTCCTGGAAAGACCAATATATACCCTAGCGTTCAGTTCGCTGGTGAGGCGTGCAGTGGAGCAGCTATTCTTCTGTTCTATCCTTTGCCTGAAATATTTTAAACACACTATAAATTTTTAGCATTTAGAATTTTGGAAGGGTATTTTGTTGCTCTTGTGTTTTCCTTTTTTTGTCTAAGTACAAAACTGTGTGAAGTAACCATGTATTTTAGAAGATATTTCAATTTTCATGTTATCAAATGGAAAAGACACACCTAAACAGGAACCTTGTTATATTCTTAATTGTCCAAATTTTGACATGTCCAGCACAGAAAACATGGAAAAGACTTTGAATTGCTTGGCAGATAAAAACGATGTGGGACAGTGAATAGCTGTCAATTTGTTCCAAAGGCTTCACAGCTTACTTAGACATACCATGATTATACAATTTACAGATAAGTCAATTCTCTGGAGTAGGCAAGCCATAAACACCTACAGAAGATGCATCTTCACAATCAGTTTAAACCAATCCATGTCCATGCCTCTGCTAACAGGGTTCCTTGTCCTGGCACCCCATTCCCACAGCCTCCCTTACGTTTAACACCAGCATTTGTACAGCCACTCAGCCATATGGGTCAGGGTGTTGCTCCAGATGGCAATTAATCAGTTTGCAGTGGGATTTCTATTAGTGTGGGGTTTCTCTCAGGCTGATCATCTGTCTGGTCAAGCTGACAGCCTGTCTGCATGGGCACGAGCAGAGAGGGACACACTGTGAATGAGAAGGGAGGGGCTCCACTCCTTTCACAACAGTATGAATGCAGAGTGGCATAATAAGCTTGTTGATTCTCCTGACAACAGGGTTGGGCTTTTTATGTGAGGTTGTTGCCATGTATCTTGGTATCTTTTGGAGGCAAATGGTAAATGTTGTGACTTTCAGCCCTAAATCATGCCATTCTCTAGAAAGAATCTCTGCAAAACCATACTCACACATTTCCTAGAGTGCTTCCAACTCACATCATGCTCTCAGATTGCTCAGCTTGGAAATGTATGTGTGCAAAACAGAATATGCAGTCAGATGCTCATTGCCCTGTAAGCCAAGAAACTATGTTGCTTCTTATAGGTTTACAAATATATAAGCAATTTAAGAAAAAGTTAAAGACTGAAAGATAAGAAAACTAATTGTTCAGGTAGATCACTTGGAAAATACCCTTATTTATCATCTTGCCAATTAATACATTTTTCTATGCATGTGTTAAATTTCTTCTGTGTCCTTCCTGGTGCAGGCTGCCTGCCATATTGAGGGCTGTGGAGGTCTAGTTTGGTTTTAATCTGATTGTCTATTGTTCTGTTCACAGAATACTTTTCACCCTATCACAGGGTTTAATGGGATATATATTCACTTTATCTATGACTTCATCTGGGTTTTAATAAAAATTTTCAGTTCTTTATCACAGCCTTCCTGAAGTCTGAAATAGGGTTTGCAGCCACTTTGTGTTTTGCTCATAAGCTGCTGCCATCAGTTGAGGTTCAGGCCATCTGTCATCAGCTTATGGCATCAAAAGCAGAGACCAATGAAAAAATCAACAAGATTTGGGAGCTCACTATGTATTTTACTGTCAATAGCTAATTATTGCACTGTATAGTGCACATCTGCCTGGGTTGTTTCAGGGCAGATCTGTATTTTTTATCCCTAAATTGGGTATCTTTCGTACATCGTAATTTTTACAGTGCTACACTGGGAATTTCATTGTGGAAAAACTATTGTATTTATTAGGTGACCTGATAATGATGGCAAGTACAATGTATTGCATAAACTGAACAGTTTTTATCACAGTAAATATCAGAGATTTGAGTGATCTATGCAACACTGAATTACTTGCCTACCAGTGGCTTTTTAAAAATTATTTCAATAGGTAGACTATTTTAATAAAATTAAGTACTCATAGGATAGAATGTTTTCCAAAGAAGGAACAATTTTGTTGCTTTTGTTTGATCTCTTGTTTGATTTTAGAATAGCTCCTCTGTATAAAATATCATAGCTCCTGACACTTGCCTATTCCAAAGCCATTTCTGACAAATTAGGTGATCTCGCTTCTTTGGACCTGTGGAAACAGCATTCGTAGTCTAATCTCATAAGAAAAGTGCAAAAATGTGGTGGAGGAGCTGCATTTATGAGTAAATACTCTGAACTGTTGAAACTCACAATGCTAGCTTGAGGTTCTCTCCCTTCCTGCAGTATTCCAGGTAGTCCACTGCTGTAGTTTGTGCAAGCCAATTAACTAGAAAAAATTACAAATATGTTGACGAATGTCCCCTTGCCCTTAGGTTTCCTTCGTGTTGAGATGCTGTGAACATCTGAAGAATTATTCCGGACACTACGGTGTCTAAAATAGGCCTTTTTGACAGGTGTTAAGGAGAAATGAGATAAGGTTAATCCATAAGCATGTCGACTTAGTCGAGATTGCTCTTGCTGACATTGCTATTACTGTGGTGCTGCAAAGGAAGAATACTTTGCTCTCTCATTATTAATTGCAAGTTAGCTATCAATTTACTGTAACCCAAACAAAAACTCCCAATAAAACATCTCCTCTTCTTGATCCAAACACAGGAGTGATAGTCCAAAAGTGGAATTAGTGGGCAGTACAGTATCCGGCACTCTAGAGAAAGACTCCTCTGAAAGAAGCAATGACATCGGTAAGTTATAGTGCTTTTATAGTTTGCCTAAAAAATTTATGGTGTAAGTTTCTGCTTTTTAGTGGCTTTAGTATGATTCAAGAGGCAGATTGAGGATTTGGCAATGAATGTGAGTGCTTTTATAACAAATTTTAAGTGCAGGATTAAAGGATCGTTTCTGCTTTACTTAAAATAGTTTTGTTGGGGTTTTCAGTTAAAAAAAAAAATTAAAAGCAAGTATGGAATAGTGAGCTATTCTGAATAGGAAGGCTCTTGTTATTTTTGTTTAAAAGTCCGAAACAAGTGAGAAGGCCAACAATAATAAGGCATACTTGTTTAACTATGTAATATTAGTGCTGCCGTGGTTTTAATACTGTAAAAGATTGTGGGTTTGGTGCAGTTAGTAATCTTTACACTTTTCAATACAAAGAAATAGAAACCCAGTTCAGGTCAATTTGACTAAATTTTACTGCATACACCAATTAAAAGCAGTCTAAATTTCTCTTGAAAACAACAACTTGTGTTCCTGGCCCATGAACCATTTAATCAGGAAGTCACCCAGAAAGGAGCAACAAGAGGTTATTTTTTTGTCTTCTCTCAGCCTCCTTCCTCCTCAAGCTGGCAAAGTGTGCTGGGGTGAGTGCTGCAGTGAGTGGCCCTTGGGGACAGGGTGCTCCGGTGCTGTCGCAGGGCAGTGGGCACGAGCCCGAAGCCATCTTCAGCCTCTGCTCAGAGCCCAGCAGCAGCTGCTGCCGTCGCTCTCCGTGCTCGCAGCTGTGCCCACACAGATCTGTGCTTGTCAAAGGCAGAACCCAGGGATCCTGCCTGTGTAAGCATTACTACCCTTCACCAGGGGCACGAAATGTCATTTTGGTGTGGTGATGTCTACCCAGACTGCTTTATTAGTAAAGCATTTGTTTAAAATGGCATCCTTTCAACAGCCAAGCATGCCTTTACTTCAGATTTGGAAGCAGAACTTTAGGTTACAAAGGAATTTTAATTGCAACATAACAACAAAATACTAAATGCATTTCACATAGGTCTATGGGCTTTCCAGCACACATATGTCTGCTTTTTGTAAAGCTTCTGCTGTTGCTGTGGTTCTTCTGGAGTAGCAGGTAGTATGTTTTTCCCAGATTTTCAAACATGAAAAGCTAGAAGCTTGTGATAAATTGCATTAACATTTTTATTGTAGAGATTATTAGAACGCAATAGTATGGAAATGCAGACAAATGCTACCATTTCGTGTGTCTTAACCATATTTACAAATTTGCTTCAAAGCACGTAAGCCTCTGCTACTTGAAAGAGAAAGTTATGACTGCAAGTAGCATATAGTGGTGTGATGGAGGTAAACTTTTTTATTCTGTATTCTAGTTTCCTTGGAATCACTATCAGGATAAAAGCTGAGAGTATTTTGTATTTTTTAGTTTTGTTGGTTATGGTTTTATTTCGTTTTGTTCTTAACACGTTAGGCAGGAAATCTGATTTATAAGAATTTTTGTTCATTTCCAGAACATGGGGAGAGGAGGGTGGCGGAGGGAGGAATTTGAGTTGTTTTGGGATTTTTTTTTCAGATGTAGAATAGGAGCCAACAAGAGTCCATAAACCAAACCACAATATCTTGCAAAGGGTTTAGCTGATGACCTCCTGTTACCACTTACACAGAGAACCTATGGAGCTCAAGGATAAAATAGTGTGAATACTTAAATAAGTATAACTTGATAGGGTCAAACCAGAATGGCATTTACAAGGTCAATTCATGTCATTCCTGTTAGACAACTTGTTAAAAGAAAAAAGAAATAAATTATGGTTTTGAATTGAAAGGGGATCCAGAGATCAGAACTGTTATAAATTTTCAGGTGGCATTTGACAGCTCGTGTAAAATATTGTCAAATAAATAAAAGGCATTTTAAGAGAGGGCAGAGCAATAAATCAGGACTTAATAAGGAAAAACAATTCACAGTGGATTAATGTCTTTTACTATGAGGAGATCTTTGGAGTTCAGAGCAGTTCATGGTGCAGTGAAATTGTAGAGATTGATGGTAAGTGTGTTAGATTTTGTTTAATTTATTTACAAAAAGAACAATGGGTTGGAGAAGTCTTGTGGCTACATGAGTTATTAGAAAAAATGATGGATGTGTGAGTGGAGTTGTCCAGTGTATTCCAAAACACTTGTGGATCTGGCTCTGTGAGTACAGATAATATTTGACTGTGATATGTGTTACTGGTGTTGCCCCCATGTCATGTGCTCTGTGGGAAGGACAGCCGCAGCTTCTCTGAGGCTCGTCCGTCCAGTCAAAATGGATTTGATTAAATCTACCATTTGGTCTCTTTTCAGAAATCCAAATTTACACAAGTTAGAGTGGATCTATGTGACAGATAAGGTGTAACTTAACATTAGCCTTTGAAGAAAATGGAAGTCAAACGGCCTTTGTAGCAGCTTGAGCATGACCATTGTGGTTTCTGGGCTCTTTATTCTTCCATTAGCCCAATTCCATTCCTGGCCACTCAGAACTCTCAGGGAAAACAGGGGGGAAAGCAACAACCACTTGCAAGTTGCCTCACCCTCTTTCATGCTTATGCTAAATACTGATGGTGAATTGTGGACTGAAAATGAATGCCACAGCACATCCTGGCTGCTTTGCACTAGGGATGTTAACTGGGTGGTGGCTGTGACTTTCTTAGTCCTATAGCCAGTTTAAAGCTCTTGTTCCTTTCATGCAGAGCAGAGACGGACAAAAGCAATGGAGAGACATTTTTGGTTATTAAAGCAAACCATACTAATGCTGTATGGAGAACAGCTCTTTATACAGGGAAGCCTTTTTAAGGATTTCTAAGTTGGTTCCTATTTTTACCATGATGAGATCAAGACCTCTGTGACAGGGGAGGAGAAGATACAGTGTCCTTCCATATGCCATCTCTCAAAAAGCAAACAAGGGATCAGCAACACAAAATCAGTAATGCCATCAACAGTTGAGCAGCAATATGCTCACTTGAATTGGGAATGCAGGTTCAAAACTTGCTTTTTGTCTAGATCCTTTGAAAATGGCATTTTCCTGTTTATTTTCTGTGTAATATTCTACCAGTGGATCAGTGTTGTCTAACCAGAAAACCCAACACCTTTAAAAAGAACTTCAAAAACATTCTCACCCTACTTTACCAATCAGGAAAATCACAAATGCTTGAGCAAGGCTGAGGTGATGTGTAATACTGTAAATAGTGTTCTGTGTGTTGCATATATAAAAAGTTATTTTTATGTAGATATTAGCTCATGACTTGGTTTCCCTAACATGTTCTACAGAGTTGTGACTTCACATGTAAATTTCTTGATGCTAATTCAGTACTGATTATAATTTTGCAATCTGTACTGACAAGAGAAAATTCTGCTTAGCAACATCACTTCTGATTGTAGAAATAATGGCAGCTCTTACTACTGTTGTCCATGTCTTTACTTCTTTTCACAACCCTTACAAAACCATTGGAAAACTAGCCTTCAGAATATATTATTTAAGAGGAACCATTCCCCATTCCTCCTCACTTTTTCTTTTGTTTTCTTTTTCCCTGTTTTCAGTGATGTCTTTACTTTCCTTTCCACACATCTTGCATTCAACTTTTCCTATTTACATCTCTTTGCCATGGCTAACTCTTCTTCATTTCATGAGGGTAAGGCTTTTTTTTTTTTTTTCCATTTCTTTTCTATCCTGTCTTTGGTTTAGTTCCCAATGCATAACAAGCAAATTAAAAAAGAAGCATTTTGTAGAACGCCAACATTTACATGGACTTTACAGATTTTTTTTTTAATTAAAAGTTGAAATTGAGTGTACTGTGACAAAATCTTGCACCATAGTATTGAAATGAGAAATCACTATCATCTAATGTATCATAAGAAATTTTGGTGACAAAAGTGACGTGCAGTTTGCATGTGGTGTTTGTCGATGCTCTGGTTTCATTAACCCGTTCTTGCAGACAGATTTTGGCATCGCCAAGTTTAATGCATACATTTCATTTTGCAAAAACATTTAGAAACATACCTGAATAGTTTTCTAGTCTGAAAAAGGAAAAAATATCACAACAAACACAGTGTACAAATCTGAAGAGTGTTTACTGGCACTCAGTGGAAAATGTGTGGTCATGTCACCCAAGACTTGGTCTCCAGTATTACTGTGGTTAAATCACAGTGGTTACTTACATCTGTTGGTACATCTCTACCAACAACTGGTCTGGATTGGCAGTGGCTTTTTGAGCTTATAAAATGCTTCTGAAGCAACCTAAGCCACACTGATAATAAGCCCTGTTCTTCAAACAGAAGAGTTCTTACATAGAACTATATTGATTTCAACAGCTGAATTCATGCCTTATGGCATAACTTGACCTTTCTTTAGGTCATGTGTTTCTTTATAATTTCATAAAGAATTTTGTATTTGAGGGCCAGTGTGATGACAGAAACATCCAGCACACATAATAGCTTAATGGATCAAAAAGTAATGCTTCCAGAAAAATGGTATTGTGTTATTTCTGCAAGTCAGGATCAATCCTAAGTCTTTTAACTATATACACACACACACTTTGGAATCCTAGAGTCCTTAAACAAGTCTTGTCTATCCAAAACAGGGTTGCTTTGGCATCATCTAATACTTAAAACCATATGGATTTAAGTTAAGTGATTTAAGGAATAAGCCACAAAGAATTAAAAATAATGCATCTACTGTGAAAATGATCAGTTAATCCCCACAAGAAGCAGTTTCTGTGCTTTGCAGAAAGACTGAGCTGCACAAAGCCAAATGGACACGTCTTTCCAATATTTTTCCTGGCTCTTTACACATTTTGCGTAGTATTTATGAAAGCAGTTAATAATCTTCATCAGTGCTAATGTAAGGCACATATGCCTTCATTGATTCCTGCTGAAACATTTAATGATGGTATGAATTATCATAAGAGTTTCTCTGGAAGCTGGTTAGTGCAAGTCCATTTTTCAGCATTTCTTTAGGCTTCAATCTGCAGAACATTTACTGATGGATCATGGAGTACTGGCTAAAGCCACGTTATTGCCCTTTTTTTTTTTTTTTCTGTCCCGCCCTACAGGGCTGGTGCTAGCTTGCCTGAAAGGGTAGTTAAAAGTACCCTCTTGAAAATATCTAATAAACAAACAATTTAAAAAATCTTCAGTATACCATGTTTCCTTGAGCTGTGTTTGCAGTTATTCTAGAGCTATATTTGTTAGAAGAGGCGATTGCTGTGCCTCCGATTGCAAGAAAAAGTGATCTAATAAGATTTGGCCCACACTAGGGAAAAAGGTGGAGAATATTTCCAGTAAAAGGATGTAGAATGGAGCAGGTTTGTCTTTAAATCACAGGCTGCTATACTGTGAGACATTATAATTATTTTGCCTGAAAACACAGAAAAAGAGTTGGAAAACCAGAAAATACTAGGAAATATAAGGGTTAGAGGACAAAATGTGACTTATATAATGAAGATCAAAATCTGCCTAAATCTCTTTCTATGCTGCTATTCAAGCTTATTTTAATAGGACAAAGCAGAGGAACCGAATTGCCCAAGTGGTTTAAGTTGTAATATTTACATCAGTGAGTCAAAATCACCCATAAACATAGTTCTGGACTGTAAATATTGTAATCAGGAATATGGTAATGGTCCATTGTACAAATTAATTATTCCTCTTGCCCTGAGGGGTCCAGTAAAAAGCAGTAAACTCGAGTTTTAAATTGGTCGCCATGTGTATCAAGTTGAGGTGCCTGAAAACAGCATATCCATTTCTTATAGCTCCTCAGTTTTCTTGACCTTTCAGTTCTTTCTTGGCATGTTCTGAATCGTTAAAAATAAAATCCTTATGAGGGCACTGGCAAGTGGTCAGCAAAGCTCATTATGGCAACTTTCTACATTCAGTTATTAAAGTGATAAAAGTCAGGATTGAAATGGGAGGAGATTGGGTGCTTTAGGAAAGGTTGTCCTAACATCCCAGCTGTCCAGTGAGTGTCCTGGGAATTCAGGTGAGCTGTGCTGTTACCCTCCAAGGCAGACAACCATGTGGGCAGGCTTCCATGGCACATCACTGTTGCACTCCTGAACAAAGGAACCTTGCAGCCAGGGAGCTCTCCTCCTAAAAGTGCATTATCCAAATCTTAAAAAACAGTCTGTGATTCATTATGGGTGAGATTTTTCTGTCTGAACCTTGGCTGGGAGCATAGCTGTATTCCTCAAAGGGTACGATGCTGTTCAGAGTGGAGGGAGTAGCAGAATCTGAATGCTTGAAGTAGTTAAAATAATTATAGTCTTCTGAAAATTCCCACTAATATTCAGATTATTGAGTTATTTTTTAATTTCTACTATATGTTGAATGGTCACTAACACAGAAGATTTTGTCTGCAGTGTTTCTGTCATTTGATAGCTTTCAGGATTACTGCATTTAAAGACAGTATATGTGCTATTTCACATGCCTGTTGTCAACCTTTTACATGTATTGAAAATGATTATGAAGTGAAATCTACCTCTGTGGCTTTTGTGACATTTTCTTCAAATGAATTGAACACCACCTTTGCCTCACTTTCTTCAGCCATATTGTATTTCTGTTCTGTGAAACCTCACCATTATCATTCTGAATGTGTTGATTCTTTTATCCATCACTTCCCATTTCCGTTTTCTCAAGGTGAAATCTCTCTACTAATTCAAAAAACTTTCTGCCATCATTATGTATAAATTACTTTGCCCAAATACTAAAAACCTAAATGGAAGATAAAGTTAAAGCCTAGCCACATTTTATGCCAGAATAGTAATGCTGGGGGTAAAAGGGGTAAGGAAGGAAACATAACAATTTAACTTTTTATTTCTGGGATCTTTTGAGGGTTAGGGACTGAAGGTCATTTTCTAGGAAGGTACAAGGCTAATGAGTTTAGAACTTCTTCCCTAAATATTTGTTTTCCTGGATCTGGGCATTTTTAAAAAAAAAAATCATCATCATGCTTTAAATAACCATGTTTCCAAATGAACATAGCAATGGGGAGAAATATTCTCTTCTTAAGTGGCTTGGAAGGATACCAGGGAATAATTCTTGCACAGCTAACATTTTTCATGTTCATGAAATATGGTTGCTCAGTAAACCAGACTGTTTGTACTACACTGGTATATTAAAATTAATCTGATGCCTTTCTCCCCATTTCATGAATTGCTTCATGGATTACCAGCTTGATCAGTGAGACAGTAATAATGATGAATGCATCTGTTTATTCATAGAACAAATATCAACTATTTTTTAATTAGGAAGTTAATTGTTGGGTGCCATCTCTATGTCCTATGTGTTTAATAGAATCTTCATTACTGTTTGTTATTACCAGACAAAGAGAAACCTGGACCAATGTGGAGCCCAGGTCTGCTGGATGCTGATGTTGCTGTACTGGCAATTAATGTGGCAGTGAATGCAGTAGACTGGACTTTATCTTTAATGACATTCCATTTGGGCCATGTCAGGAAGGCTGTACATTTTGCTTAGTATGTAAATTTAAGGTCTCAATTTCTGATAGGTGCAGAAATACAAACTAAAATTGAATCTCTGCATTTAATGACCTCAAGTGAGTTTAATATAGTCAGAAGCATATAGCCCTGCTTTCCACCAGAGAAAAATAATCAAATAACCAGCATGAGTGAATTCACTACTGAATCCACAGCATATTGACAGCATGGCAGAAGTTTTGTGAGTGGCTCTGTTGCTCATTCTACTAGTTCCCAGTTCACTAGAGGGGAATTTTCTTGAATGAATATCTCCACAGGTGATGATTGTGGAAGGTGGTGATAGCCTTAGATGCAGAGCAGATTTGGGAGGAAGAAAAACATCTAAATAAGGAAAACGAATGGAACAAAGGGCATATGGGAGTGCTGGAAGTGGATTTACTATTTTATCGTTGTACCAAATGTTGTCCATTACATTTTAATGGAATTGCATTCATAGTATCAACTGAATGGCTGTGATTTCACTAGTTTGGCAGCAGAGTCTACCTGTGGAGCCTTTATAACCTCTGTTCTACTCTCTTTAAAATTCAGTGCAGGTATAGGCTGCTTTATTTTATTTTTCTAGCTATAAAAAATACATTCAGAAGTGGGAAAAAAAGTAGGATTCCCAATATTTTTTGATAATAGAAGCTTTGCACATATATGTTCATCTTTCATGGTATTTATAAAATGCATGGAGCAAATTATGTCTGCAAATGCATATGGGTCTCAAAGATAAAAATTCATAGAGTTTCTGTTTATCAATACATTTTACAATTTAAACCTGAGTATTTTATTGTTCTGATCAAATATAGAACTCTAGGTAATTACTAGTTTATTTAAGCCAAAGAAACACATTGAATTAATTGCTGTCACTATTTTTTTATTGTTTCCCATATTAGTGTAGATACCTTTTGTAAGAACAGAGAAAGTAACAGTGGCACTTAGAGAATCATGGGATCTTTAAAGTTGGAAAAGACCTCTAAGATCATTGAGTCCAACCATTAACCCAGCAGTGCCAAATCCACTACTAAAACATCTTTCTAAGCACCACATTTACACATTTTTTGAACACTTTGAGGAGCAGTGATTCCACCACTTCCCTGGGCAGCCTGTTCCAATGCTTGACCACTCTTTCAATGAAGAAATTTGTCCTGGTATCCAAACTAAACCTCCCCTAACTAAACTTCAAGGCACAACTTGAGGCTGTTTCCTCTTCTCCTGTCCCTTGTTACCTGGGATAAAAAACTGACCCCCACCTCACTCAACCTCCTTTCATGCTCCTGTGTAGATCACAGAAATGGAAAATGGAGAGGGAAGTCACAGACTGAAGCCTTCCTAGGCTGCAAAATAACTTCAGCCAGTTACCTGCCCCCCAAAGCAGAAGTCTGTTCTCGCTTTCAGTTTCAGCAGCTTGAATCAGTCCTGTGGTACTGGTACTGATCCTTCTTTCAGTGCAAGTATTTGCATGGCTGGGCACATGCTCTTCAAAAATGAGCTGGATTAAAGCTTGCTCAGGAAAAAAAAAAGTAAAAACAGTCAAGGGGGAGAGAGTGACTGGGGCAAATGGAAGGATTGCTTCAGCCTGCATTTCTGCTCACATGTGTGAGTATCACATCTTTAGAGAGGAGTGTATATTTTTGATGTATTACATTTTTGCTGTGCAATTTAACAAAGTAACTCAATAGGGAAAATTAAAGTTAAGTCTGTGTTAATATACTGATTACTGATTTGCTTTGTGATCTTAAGTCATTTAGCTACCTTACATGTCAGCTTCAAACTGGATATTACTGGAAAACAGCTCTTGCTTTGTTTCTTTTTTCCTAGAAAATAAATTTTTACTTCCATTTCTCCTTTCCTGAAACCCTGAAGTTCTATAGGACTTCAGACAGGCTTTGTACAATCTGCTAAAATTAGCTCATTTTAACTTTCAAAGCACTGTGGCCTCACCTGACATGTTGGGTACAATCGAGGCTTCAGATAGCCAAATTCCCACTGACGGTCTGGGTGACCTACCTTTGCACAGAGGCTGCAACAGTCAATAAAAAGAGCAATGACAAAAATACATGGTAAAGGACAGTGGGGTCACTGGTTATATATAGGAAGAGTCACTCCAAAAATAGAGTAGTATTTGGAGGTGAATAACCTTAGATTATTTCAGGGCTGTTGAAAGAGGTCTCTATTTTTTCTTTTTTCTTTTTTTTTTTTTTTTTAAATCTCTTGGAGATGGAAGGATATTGCTGAATAAGGAATCTCCAGTCCCATTTACTTTCTAGCTGACAAATCATGAGTACTTGGAATCAATTTAAATGTCCTTCAGTGCATATAGTTTATTGCACAGGCCCATTAATTAATTTGTTTTTCCATTGTGTAATTTTCTACGATGGTTGGTTGTAATATAGCAACAAAACTGGATCTTCAGAGATTCATTGTTCTGTAGTAGTTCAGAAAATTAAGTGCCTAGTATATAGAATTATTAACTTAAAAGCTACATGTGTGCAATGAAAAATAGTCTCTGAATAATGAATATCATTCCTGTATTTGATTCATATCTGAAAGTAATTTTGAAGAATTCTGATTTATTTTGTCTAAAGTACCTCTTGTGTGTTTTCTGACTCCTTCCTGCTCAACATATGCTGTAGGGCATTTTGAAATGAAGGTGAGTGAAACTGATACAACCCATAAAAATAGATGAATGGTATTAAGCCATTTGATTTATCCATGTAATCATGAGCTGTGTTATTTCTTGAGCCTCCACATCGTTCTTTCATGTAAACATGTTCCCGTGTGGCTGGACTCAGTAAACACTTCCCCAGAGCTTTTCACTGGCCATGAGGATGGTTGGTACAGCATTCGAGCAGACCTGCTTTCCCTGGGCTCTGTACAGCTTCAGGAGCTTATTGGAGTTTTTACTTACCATAGCCTCTGGACTACTGGAGGGAGATAGTCCTCTCTCCTGCAGTGACTGGAAACTATGATGCCTCCACTGCAGGTGTCCAGGAACCTGCCGATCACTTCCAGCGTGCTTATTCTCATTCTGCACTCCCCTGAGCAATTGCTGCAATGCAGCACTGACAGTACAGCTCTTGAGACAATGTGTGCACTGTCTCGTGTCTCCAGTTATTCAGGAAAAAATAATTACTACCCCCTTCAGTAGCCAGATTGAAATTTTGAAACTGTTTATTCCATGCCATAGAACCCATGATGTCGTTTAGCTTTCACTAGGCTGAAAACAAAGCCAAAGGCTCCTCTACACATTCCCCCTCTGCTTTATTGTGTTTGAGATGGAAGGGTAATTGTTCTTGGCAAGGGTGACTGGATTACAGCTGCCTTTGACTTCCAGGTTTTTTTAGTGCCATCATGGTGGCTAAATGTGTGCAGAACACTGTGATACAGTGGGGAAAATGGGATTTCATTTCTTTGAAATTAGAAAAAAATTGTGATTCTTTCCCTTTGAAGACAATTGCCAGAAAACCAAATAAATTCTATTTTATTTTTAAGACTTGGAAGGTTTTGATTCTGTAATACCAATTGCTGAGAAGCTTAATCATCCAACTACAACCAGACCAAAAGCTACTGGCAGGCGACCACCCTCCCAGTCTCTCACATCTGTAAGTTAATTTTCCTTTTCTTTAAAAACTATTTTTAAAAATATTTTTTCTGATCCACCCAT
>VZRN01002185.1:3631-22658 GCA_013397935.1 Dasyornis broadbenti | reverse complement strand
CCCAATTTGTGTTTCCTTGGTGTTTTTACTACTTTTACCCAGCCATTCCTTCACACGTACAATGAGGCAGAGAGATGCAGATCAGGAAAATTACAGTCAAAAGGCTGCCAGTGTTTTGAATATTGATGTTTAAAACATTCCCTTCCTTCTAAGGTTTGTACCCCCTTATTTGGATGCTGCCAAGTGTTTCTTGCCAGCCATGACTTAGCCCAGAAAAATCTCTTATAAAAATCTTTGGAATAGACTAATTTGTGCTAAGTATTGAGGATTTTGAAAATGTTTCCCAAAAGAAGCATTTCCCTTGGTTTCTGGCAGACATCTACCAGATTTTGAGGACAAATAGACCATTCAGTCTTCAACAGCCCTCCTTGAGCTATCATGTGTTTCTTCTCATTAAGGTCATACTTGTAAATATAAGGGTAATTTAAATTTCACTCTCTAATATGTATCTTTAGACAAGTTTGTCTCATAAACCATACTTTGGAAACCACTGCTTAGTTTTTCAATGTCTTCTTCGCTGGGGCTTGGGGTTTCTTTGTTTCCATGCTCTTTGCATTCTGGAACATCAGAATGAGAGCAACTCCTGGTTACCTGGGTCTGTGTTGCTGAAGAAAAGCAAAGTGGAGAGAAGCAAAAAGGATTATTGTTAAACTAATAGAACTCAAAAAAAGAGAATACTTTCAAAAGTGACTGTTGTTGTTAAGTATAGAAACATAAAAGAACAGTAAAGAGGTTTTCCTTCCCCTGTCAAATCTATGAGGAAAGGAACAAGGGGTGGAAAGAACCTTCCCTTTCTGCACTCTTACCAAGAGGCTGTGCACAAGGCAGCCCTGCAGTGCCAGCACCGGGCACAGGCAAAGCTGGGGCCTCTGAAGAGCAGCAGGGTGAGACCTGCACTGAGCAGAACCGCGGCAGAGCCGCCCTGGTGGCAGAGTTGGAATCCCCAGGGCACAGCATTCAGCGGCCAACCTGGGACAGAAGGGTGCTTTCATCTTATGATATCATGCAATGCAAAGCTGTAAATTAATGTTGAATTCAACTCTTAAGCCTGTCTTATTTCTTGAATGCTTTGAAAGCGGTCTAGCCTTGAAAATAAGATGCAAAAAAGGGGGAGTAGGAGGACAAAGAGTCCTGATTTAAAATATTGTTACTTTGAAAATGATAGCTAAACAAGTTCTTGTACAATGAAAATATCTGTGATTTTCTTTTTCTTCTTCTTCTGTGGTGTGTGTTTGTCTACATAGTCATCCCTTTCAAGCCCTGATTTCTTTGACTCACCAAGTCCTGAAGATGAGAAGGAAGAACATGTTTCCATTACTCACAAAACTCTTGATGTGTCAAGGAAATCAAGAACTGTTACAATATCACAAGTAAGTTAATTGAGATTCCTCTGCTTAACCTTATCACACGCATCTTCTTTTTTAAAGTGGTATTAAAATATTTAAAATTTAATTCAACAGTCACCTGGTATCTGCCCACCTGAAGAAGCTTAAAATTATAAAGGTTACTAAAGATTGTTCTGTTCTTGAAAGGCATGTTTAAAGTGAATTGCACAGTTAAAATGTGTCAAATGTACTGTGAAAAAAATTCTTCTTGTGTAAATGCATTTCACAGAATCAGAGAAGCTAGGAAATAAATTTTAGAAACAAAGACACTGTCTTTTTGCAACTTAAAATTGAGTTTATATTAGAAGAGTCTGTAAGCAGAGAAAATACAACTCTTTGACACACTCTAATAGTATGTGAATTTAAATTTGCAAATATAATCACTTTTATACTGGTATAATTGTATTCATTGTATAGGCTTGTGCCATTCTTACAGTATATTGGTAGAATACTATTGCAGAACCAAATATTAGAAAAAGAATGTGTAGGTCAGGCTTTAAAGGTTGGAACTAGTTTTTAGTACATAAGGATACCTTTAATAATACAAATACTACATTCTAATAGTATAACAAATATTTGAAAGATGAAGTCCTGCACTTCTGTGATCAAGTTATAAGGATAATGTTTTGCTATGTAGCTCCCTCTTCTGGGAGCACTTGCACTATGGAATACTCTTGGGCCAACATTTGTAAGTTATATGACAAAACTGTAGGTGTTGTTCCTGTAAAATGAGATGGTTGCTATTAGCAAGCAGCTGCTCAAGGCTTTAATGTTGATAGCCAGTTAAGCTCTGGAATAAGATGCTCAGATCAATGACTCTAGTTGTGCCTTGCTTGCCTGCTCCAGATTTGAACTCAGCCTGATGTCTCTTTTCAGTCCATAGGAAACTTGCACCCACTGATACATGGGGTTATTATCCATGAGAGATCTGTTTATAGGTACACATTACTCACACCCTATGCTGCTCTGTTGAGACCCCACCTGCAGTGCTGCATCCAGCTCTGGGGTCCCAGCACAGGAAGGACATGGATGTGTTGGAGTAAGTCCGGAGGAGGCCACCAAGATGGTCAGAGGGATGGAGCACCTTTGCTATGAGGAAAGGCTGAGAGAATTGGGATTGCTCAGCTTGGAAAAGAGAAGGTTTTAGGTGACCTAATTATGGTCTTCTATTACCTGAAGGGAGCTCACAAAAAAGATGGAGAGGGACTATTTACAAGAGCATGGAGTGACAGGAGAGGATGATGGAATGGATTCGAGCTGCAAGAGAGTAAGTTTAGATTAGATATTAAGAAAAAATTCTTTAATGTGAGGGTGGCAAGGCACTGGAACAGGTGCCACAACAGAGAAGTTGTGGATGCCCCATCCCTGGAAATGTTTAAGACCAGGCTGGATGGAGCATGGAGCAACCTGTTCTACTGAAAGGTGCCCCTACCTATGGCAGGGAGATTGGAACTAGGTGACCTTTAAGGTCCCTTCCAACCCAGATACACATACTAAGCACACAAACTAATTGACAGAATGTTAAAAGAATATCATTCAGGTCATTGAGTCAAGTTTTCAAGGCACTATAGTGTTTCAGCTTTCTTATGATTATAACACCATTTTTATTTTACATAGTCAGACTGGTTTTTTGAATTCAGTGCTTCCCCAGGGCAGCTTCTGTGCTCAGTCATGGTTGTGTAGTAGGGAAGACTGTTTTTTGCAGAACTTGCTGGATCTGGAAGAGCAGAACTTGCTCTTCCTTCCCCATCACATTTTCCTGATTTTCATGTCATCACTAACTTTTCTCAGTTACTCTGTTCAGATAATGCCACCCTGCCAGTCCCCAAGTCCTCACTTACAAGTGTCTTCTTTCCATTTCCATACCATTTATTCTCAGTATTTTTCACTATTTGCCATTCAACTTCAATATCTATTTTCCAAAGAGAGTTGGAAGGTTGCCTAGTGTTTTTTCTTACTCTTGTCCAAATCAGATTTTCAGATATGCCTGGTAGCTGTCATGTAATGCACGGACAGCACTGACAAGTAACACTGTGATAACTGTACTTGTACACTGTTCTCTGTATGCAGTGAAATAGCTGGTCATGTATGGTTGGTAAACTTCAGATTTTCTAATTGTCTAATAAGTATAAAATGTTACATTACATTATATTACATTATATTCCTTTATATACATATATTACATTATGTACATTGTATTATATTAAAAATAGTAGTAGAGGCTTGTCTAACAAGTAGAGCACTGGATTGCAGTTAAGAAGCATGGGATCCTTTTTAGCTAACCACATGATTTCAGGGTTGCAGGTCAATGCTGTGTTTTTCTGTCAAGTTCCTGGAGGAATAAAGAGCTATTGGTAGTTACTGGGATTCATGGAAGCTTCAGTTAACAGAGAACAGTACACTACATTTATTTATTATTAATATATTATCATTTTGATGCTATGGGACTTTTTTCTATATATATCACACCAATAAGCAAACTTTATGAATATTTTGCTATTTTCATAATTCTAGGGGGACCATGTAATACATTTTTTAATTTTTGAAAGAGCAGACCTCTTCAAAGATTCCTTCAATGGTTGGTTGGCAATTGTAAATTTAATTTACAAAAAAATACAGCATGGATTCTTGGCCATGTAGTTTTGTGCTCTGTGGGAGACATCCATGGATGTAGATATGTTCTCACAAACTTCTGAGAGAAATGCTGAACATCTGTGCCTGGTTTAATCCACTGCACTGGGGTCTTGGAAATGCTGTTGCTCACTGGTTGTAGCAACCATGGAAAGTCTTACTGAAGCTGTCTGAACTTTTGCATCCCAACTGGACCCCCTCTGATGTACAGATACAAAGATCTTGACTAATCATTGTATTTACCATGCTTTTGCCAAAACTGTCTGTATTTGACTGTTGGACTTTCCACATTACTGAAGAGCAGCTAAATACTTAGCATTGGTTAGAGGTTTGATTTTCATAAAGCCTTCTGCAGACATTAAATGTCATTCTTTTTGTTGCAGGTGTCTGATAACAAAACTTCCTTGCCTCCAAAACCAGGAGGTCTGGCTAGTGGCAGTAATGTACAACCATCACTATCCCCATCACCATCACCTGGATTTCACTCAATTGCTATGGGAACAACAGGCCACAGGTCAAATTCCCCATCCCTGTTTGGTACTGAAGGAAAGCCAAAGACTGAACACTTGAGCCAAGGTCAGACTGCCCTGGAAGAGCTGAGAACACAAATTAGGGAGCTAAGAACCATCATTGAAACCATGAAAGACCAGCAAAAGTAAGTACTGCAAATCACAACTGTAGCTGGGATAGATCCATTTGTGCGTAGTGGTGACAGTTTCTTACTGAGTTTGCCTTCAGGGAAGTTACTCTGCACTGCTGGCCTATGTGTCTGTGAGTGATTTTCATGTGACAGAACATATTCAGGGGTGAGAACCTCAGCAAAAAAGACCTGCTCTACCCACCAGCTTTTTTTCCTGTGTTATGATATAAGTAGATGTTTATGGGGTGTTAAAAAAGTTAAGTTGCAAGCTATAAACAGTGAATGTTGTTTTATTTGGCAATAACTATCTGGGAACTCATGTGCATTGATCATAATAAAAGGGGTGCATTTGTTATAGTTGTAGTACAAATTGCTACAAGTTCCTAAAATTATTACATCATTCTGTTATTTGACTGTTAGCACATTTTCCCAGGAAGCTCATGTTACAAAAGTAGTAACTGAATTGTGACTAGGACATCTGAAGGCCTTTGTGTTTACAGCTCTGAATCCTACCATTTTAGTTTTGGGCATCTTTATTTTCTTTAAGTTGCTCATGTCTTAGGAGAAACTGGGGCTGGCATGTAACTTTTGATGTTCCTGAGAATATTTAATGCTTTGGAAGCTAAACCTTCACTTACATTGTCAGTTGTGTGTAGCCCAGGCAGGAAAAAGAAAAGGGCAAGCAGCGTGCAGAGCCTGTGGCGGAACAGAGGTGTGCGGAGTTTGGGAGAAGATGCGGGAGGGCATGGTTCAAGCTGGATGTAGCCAGCAAGCCCCACGGCCTCGCCTCTTAGGCTGACCCTGCTCCTCTGGTCTCCCCGGCCCTTCTTGCAAGGGCAGCTTCCACCTACTGGTTTCTGTCCTAAGGTGAGATCACTCAGTGGGAACATGAGAACGTGTCTGCTCCTTATAGCTATGTTCCCCTTCCCAACAAAGAAGAATGACAGGAAATCCATATTTGGGATCGTTAAGTCTTAGAAATGAAGTTGAAGGTTACACTGTATTGCTGGCATAAACAGTTTTTAAGTGTCTTAAATATGTGATAGGATGGGCAGGATTTCTGTTACCAGTTCCTATAACCCACCAACAGTCAATACATCTACATTTTGTATGGAAAAGGCGACTGGCTGTTGATACAGTGTTGATAGCGCTAGGCCAGAGCAAAGCCTGTGGATGCAGGGCTGTTAGGAGGCATTTTTCATTAGCTGTGTGGGATGGGGCGGGGTACTGTCCTATAGTGAGCTTTACTTCTCTGTATTATGCCTATAATATACAAGAGTATGCTGACTTCAATTAGATGTTCAGAGGAAAAAAATAACTAGTGAAGTGGGGAAAATATGTCTCCAAGAGACAATCTTTTGTATTTTACTAGTCTAATCATTTCCATCCCAAGCTTCTTTTGCATTCTTTTAACAGAAAAGAGATTAAACAGTTGCTCTCTGAGTTGGATGAAGAGAAGAAGATCCGTCTACGATTGCAGGTACTTAAATTTTTTATAATGTTAGGGATCTATTGGCAAGTTTGATTTACCCTGATATGAGACATAAAACTCTGCTAAGATACTTTGATTCCAGTGAATCAAAAACTACCAATATTTCTGAAAGTTATCTTTGGATAACAGGGCTATACCTGTTCCTTCAGAGCATTGCAAGTTTGTGTCATATATATTGCAATACTGGGGTTTTACTGAAAAGCCTGATAATTATCTAAAAATTTATCAGCACAAGTAGACAAAAAAATTAAACACAATACGAGATTCAAACTATGATTTTTTATCTCGGTTTTAATTGTTTGATTTTGTCACATATGAAATCATGCCTTTTTCAGTTACTTACTTTCTGCCAAAGCTTTATATTTTGTAGTAGGGTTGTCTCACTGTTAATATGCTTGGAATATTATTTCATATAGCAAAAGTTTAGTGTCTGCTTTACAGACTGTACTCAGGTTGTCTTTACTAAAGCATCCTCAGCAATATAAAAGACGGCGCTCAGTAACTTAGTTACTGCTACCATAGTTTGTTCAATACCTTATCTCTAGATGTGGTCGTGCTGCCTTAGTCATTTGCCAGGTATCCTGCTGCCCTACTTGTGGGATTGATGGAGCTCGACCTTTGCTGGAATCATTAATGATGCTGCTTTGGTGTGGAATGACGTTGAAACTGCGTTTTGAGGTTTTGGAGAGTGATTTAAACAATGCCCTTAACAAGATGCTTTAACCTGGTCAGGCAAATGGACTAAAGGGTCATTATAGGCCTCTTCCAACTAAATGATTCTATTCTAACCTATGCTATGCTCTACTCTTCTACTCCATGTACTTGATAAGGTGTTTGGCATTGATTATATTTTAGATTTTTATAGTATAGGGCAATTGTACTTTGAACTAGGGATAGCAAATTGAATTGTAATTTCACTGGACTGTTTCCACTCTTGTAAGTACTTGGGAATATGGCACAGAGTGGCAGAACTGGGTACCCTCAATGTCTATGCTCCAGGGCTGTCTAAACGACTTTATGTGTCCAACCACATAAGAACGTGGCTTCTAACAGTACATAGTTCTTCTTTAGGTAGAACTGAAATTTATTCAGATAAAAACCAGTGCATTAGTTTTAGAGTGCTCTGAGTCATGAAGTAGCACAGCTCTCAGTCCATGTTTTAAAGAAGACTGTCTTGATGATGGTGCAGTTGAACACAGGTTGAAACAGGTGTGTCTGAATAAATCTAGGACCTCTGCCTTAGGGTTTTCAGTGTCTGTCAGAGGGATCAAGTGTACAGCTCGTGCTGCTGATGGTTTCAGCCACATTCTTTTACCACATGGCTGTACACCTATCAGAGCCTTTAAAGTACCTGGGCACATGCTTGATGGTTGTAGAAGGCAACCACCATCCCTACAGCAAGAGCCACTCCTGCAGGAGAGAGACAATGGGTTTTGTCCCTCATCTATCAATGCTCACTGCAGCACTGCAATTTATTGTGCTGGCTTTAAGTGCAGCTGCTGGTGCCTGGACACAGTACTCATTCTGCAGTAATGCCAGGCAGTGAGCTGTGTGGCTCGTAAAAGTTGTAATTTGAAGAGATTGAAAGGTCTTGCAGAACATTCAATGACTATACTTGTCATGGTCTGAGGGAGGAAGCTGTGAATGATCATCTTACACAGTTGAGAAGCACACCTCAATTTGTGAAATATGTGGAAATAAGGCAATATAAAACCCATACTTGACACCTGTGGACAAGGTGGAACATGTGCTTTTCAAGTAGCATCAGCTGTGCCTCAGTTTACTAAAGCATCTAATGTAATCAAATATTTTTCTTCTGTTTGTTTTTAGATGGAAGTTAATGACATAAAGAAAGCTCTTCAATCAAAGTGAATACTTGATCGGTGGAATGTTGCATTATTCTTCATGACTGAGACTCAAATTTATGCCCCAGCCAAAATAACTTTGTGCCAAATGATTTAAGAATTGCCTCAACATCCCTTTATTTGAAGGATTAGCACAACAGTTTTTGATAGCACAACAAAATTACCAACAAGAACTAAATTTTTACACAAAGCCGTGCTGTGCGGCAGTAGTTGTGACTGAAATTGATCTTGTGCTAAAGGCTCTCTACTTCAAGATCCTAGGTGAAATGAAAACTCAGGCAGTTTAGTCCATAGTGGTACTATTTTGATGATATTTTTCCATAAATAAAGTGTATTTCAGATTATCTGTTTACAAGCTTTATGATTTTGACTTTTGGTTTTTAATTGTCTTTTGTCACAGATTTTAAAATGTTTGTACTGCATATAGCCAGGAATGAATGTTAATGTTGGGGCTGGAGGGATTATTTTTGCTTCAAGATTGAACAGCCTACTTTTTGTTACGGTTTTAAGTTCTGTTAAATATGCAATTTTATGTCCCCAAATCCCCCACAACTTAAACTTACATTGTGTACAGTAATGTATCTACAAGAAGGAAACAAACCAACAGAAGTCTGGTCTTTGCAATGATTTGTGCCTTTCTTTGCCACACACTGACTGGAGCCGGTTGAGGCCAGGTCTCCCTATGTAGCTACCACGACGACTCCTGTCCCCGGTGTCCGGCGGAGGTCACCTTCCCAGTGCATGGCTGCTCGGTCAGGAGAGCACGTTTGTGCCAGGTGGCAGGACAAAAGGGCACAGCTGAGAGCAGCTTTGTCTTGAGCAGCTGTGGCTTTTTAGCTTTCCTGGTTTGGATAGGCCTCTCCCTCAACCTGAATGTTCATCTCCGCTTGATTTTCATTAGATGATTTAAACACCCACCTCTGTCCCCAGTTTTGCACAGAGTGAACAGAATATGCATTATTAAAGCAAAAATAAATAAAAGTAATCTATAAAACATGAATAAAAAGTTGTATTATTTCATGCACAAAGTTCTCTGTTGTGTGACACTGTTTCATTTGCTCTTGACGTGGTATTGTTTACTGTATTATATTGTACACTCATAGACTGATACACTTTTGCAGCAGGACTTTCTTCTCAACGTTTTGTTGAACCTTGACGCTTACTTCAGTTTCTCTGTTTGCTTTCATTCTTCCAAAATTTCACATTTTTCTGGTTGTGGTTTCATGTGCTCAACTAAACACAGAGTATCTCATATCTTATCAGCAATCTCTGTTAAGTTCATAAAGTGTTTAAATAACGGATATTTTTACATAGCATGGAGTGAGTGGGTAAGTGATGTTGGTTATGCTTCCGAGTGACAAAACTCCACACACAAAGGATCTACTTGTCATCCCATCAAATGCTAGAGCTGGCTCCAGCAGCACACCCTGTATCAACATGAACCACCCTGACTGCCAGGAGCTGGGTGAGGCATAGTGTGCAGTTGGCTGGTCACATTCACATATGGTTGGCAGAGTTCCCATAATCTTTTTGCTATGCATAGATATATAAAATACATACTTCACCACATCCAAATCTGGCTTTATGGGTCTCAACTGGCAATACAGAATGTGACTGTTGAGATGATTTTCTCTTCCAGAGCATCTGCTTCTATTGTAACAGTGGTATCTGAAATTTAAAGATCAGGTAGTGAAACATGACTTTTTTTTTTTTAAAGTCACAATACATTGCTCAATGTACACAAACAGAAACACTAATAAAATATTTTATCACTGAAATGCTCTTATGTAACATTTCTAAATAACTACATTAAAATATTTTTGTACAAAGAATGAGAGTCCTGCCATAGCTTTCCAGCAATAAGGATTTCTACATTACTTCCATGAGTTTTGTAAAGTTAGTAGAAGAGTTAGAAAAACAGAAGGAAATGAAGGGATAAGGAATAAGAGTTCTGTTTGGGTTTGTAGTTATACATTTGCCATATTTACCCAGCAATTAACAGCTCTGGATTCCTAATTCCCTGGAAAAAGATAAACTACTGTATCTGTGGTAAATAAAGTATTCATTCTGGAGCTGTACCTGAGAAATATAAGAGACATCTCAGAAGTGTTCCATCTTTTGAAAATGAAAGTCTGAATTTGGAACTAGATTCCAAAAGAAAGAAGATTATATTCTTTTTTTTTCCTCCTGTTGAGATGTTAACTTGTCATTTTATAAATCTAAGTTAGAAGTCCAACAAATCATGCTTTGTAAAAGATGGTTAAATAAGTTTTTGTTAAAATACTTTGCTTTGGAAGTTGGTTTTTCTAGGAGAGAGGACAAGCTCTTCTTTCTGCATTTCATTATAATAATAGAAAGTATTTCACATAACACATGGCTTTTCCCTTTTTAAAAAAAATATCAAATATGCATTAAACATGTGGCTATAAACTGCTCCTCTTAAAAGTGTTTGGTTTTATATTTAAAGAAAATCAGAAAACACTGGTGAGGTATAAAGTGATTTTGTTGTGAAAATCATTAAACGTTGTTTGAAGAGTTGTGTAAAATGACTTTTCATTAACATGCACATACCAGTCTTGTGGAAAACTTCTATTCCTGTGTAGAAGTCAGGTGTGAAATATCAAGCTCATACCTTTGGATGATAATATCCAAATTGATTCAGTTAATTTTTGGTTATTAAGAAAATTATTTTATATTCTCTTTTTGTTCTTCTTTCAACTCCAAAAGGAGCAAGTATTTCCTAATGTGAGATCATAGCACTTAGCATTTTTTAAAAGTTCTACATGGAAGTAAGATGGTAAATACTTGAAAGTGCATTTTAAGCTCTCTTACTTAAATGTCATCTTCTCTGGTTTTCTTATTAATTCATTTGTAAATGAGCAAAAGGGTCAGATTAATTTTTTGTTATGCTAACAGGCCAAAGGACTGAACACAATTCTATGCAGTAATTTTTATGGGCTACTTTGTGTATGAAATGTCCATGAGCGCCATGGTCTGTGACAGCCAAGACTGAAATTTGCGTATTTGAAACAAGGTGAGACAGTGCTGTAGAACGCCCTCAGAAGTTCATGCCCTGGTGAAGGTACAGAATCCTTTCACTCATCTTGTGGAGCTGACTGGGGTGTGAGCAGTCTCCCCTGCTCCCTTCCCACCAGGCTGTCCGGCTGTAGGGGTGGCTGCTTCCCTGTGCAGAGCCTGCGGCACAGACATGGGTGTGCTGCTGCAGAGCTGGTGTGGCTCAAGGTTTCTGGTGTTCCTGTGCTTTCCTTGGCCACACCACTGCCATCACAACTGTGCTGACAGCTCTCATTTTAGCCTCAGTCTGGAGCTTTTATGCTCCAGGGGCCTGCCTGGGGAGCAGGAGGCTGTGGTTAGAGATGCTGCGGTCCATGGGTCCCAAAAATACCAAGTGCCACAAGCCCAGGAGAGAGTATGGCTGGGTGGAGGTGATGTGCTGTGCTCCTGCACGCAGGAATGATCAGCAGTCTCTGCAGGGCCAGGAAGAGGTGTGAGGTCTCCAGTGTCTGCTTCTCCTCTGAATAAGGGCCCTGGGGCTGGAAACTGGACAGTGGAGCATTGATGAGGAAAGTGTGAGGGCTGGTGAGAGAGATGATACCCTTCATACAGGAGGGCTGTGGTTTGAAAGGCAGGCAGGAATTTTGTTTAAAGTAGAACCAGCTACTTTACAACTTGGCACTAAGGAGGCCTTTCAACTGTGTGAGGGTGGCAGTGCTGCTGGGCAGCAGCAATTCCCAAAGGTTTTGGTGAGGACAGGGTTCTCCAAGCATTAACTCCTGTTCATGGCAATCCTTCAGTTAAAAAGAGCCAGAAGAGGTGGAGCTGAATTCCCCACACAAAATATTGGGTAATTGTATCCATGGTTATTAATACCCTTCAGCCAGAAATTAGATTTTGCTTGGCACCTTTCGCCTCAGCTGCCTCGAACTGGCCTAGGAATTAGCAGCTGATTGTGTGTGACCCAACCCATTCACTCCCAGCTTCCTGCAGCTGCTTCCCTCCTCCTGCACTGTAGCCTCTCCACTCCGGCAATTCCCTGCCTTGGGAAAATAACCAACTCTTTTAGGTCACCTGTCTGAAGGTGAGAGGGTGCCAGCGCTTCCCATCCTGGAACAGAACAACTGAGGAAGCAAAAGTCACCATTTAAACGCCATCAGGAATCTGCAGTGCTTTGTGGGCTGCCAGGGTATGAGCAGCCTCAGTGCCACCAGCCTGGCGCCAGCCAGAACATGGCCCTGAGCCATCTTCCCCTCCGCTTTCTACTCGGGGAACAAAGGTTATTGCACCCACTCCACACCTTGCGGATATAAATTTTAACAGGTATTGAGTGCAAACCACTGGAAGCCTCAGGAAGAGATGCTTGAGAGGCTTTCTTAGTGCTGCCACAGTCAGGCTTTTCTTGAGCCAATGATGCAGCTGAGTTGCCCCTTGAAGTGCTCAGAGTTCCACTATTGAACAGTGCGAGGGGCTGGAGTGCAAACAGCTGAACTAACAAAATGGCTTAATGCTACTGTGAATTTTTATTTAAAGTATTAGAAAGTGAATAATATTTTTAAATGTGTTAGCAGTGCAGGATGAAAAATTTAAGATGCAAATTAATTTTATTGAATTGTTACCCTACAAACTGGAGTGATTAGTATATTTTAGCAAGATAATTAACTATAATTCTTGACAAATCTCTAGATTCACAAGAATAATTGTTCTGACACATTGTAAAGGTTACAATAGAGAGGTAGGGTCTACTAATCTCTCTCAGCCCCCTGGAGTAAGAAGGTTTTGAACTCTGTTATCTTCCTTGTTGTTTTTTTATGAAGGAAAAGCAACTGGAGGATATAGATGATAATCACAGGGAAACAAAACTGGCATTTATCAGTATGAGCTTAAAACTTGTAATAGGCTGTTTCTCTTGAAGGAGAAAACTTGAAAATTACAACACCAAAGCAAATTAGGTAAGAATGAGCAGACTTCAAAACCAATTTTGAACAGTAGGACATTAAAGAAATATCTGTTCTCAAAACTGTCTCTGGTAAAACCCCTTCACTTCAGTAAGTCCAGACCTGGCATTTTCATTTGGTGTGGGAGATCATTTTCCTCAGTACAAACCCTTCCCTGTGTCCTTCATCCCAGCTACTGAACAGCAAACATCCTTTGCAAAGGGGCCCATCAGGCTGCTCTTCACCTCCTCGGGTCACAGCAACAAAGAGTTTGGGATTTTGTGAAAGCTCTTCTTGGGCTTATCTTAGAGCTGGTGAAAATTAAGCTGGGCAGCTGTCCCTGCTACAGGATGACCCATTACCTGGGTTTACCCCCTTCTGGGGATGGTTTTCATTGCAAAGGGCACAACAAGTAAAGGAGAAAGCACAATCACACAATCTGTGCACCATGCTCTTTCTCCTAGCAAAAAGCACCAGAAAGAGAACAACAGCTAATGCAGGGTAAGTAGAAAAGAAGGTGCACCTGCATGGAAATTGCTGCTGCTAGATAATTTGGCTGCTCTGGATTCAAAGAGCCAAATCTACTAAGCTCAGTCAAATTTACTGTTGGATGCACAGATGCAGCTATTTAGCAAATAAAAGTACTAGGCAGGGGAGACATGATGTAAATTTTGAGACCACAGCAAAAGCAGTGCTGGCTGGAGAAAGCCACCTCATTAATGGATGGCATGTTTCTTGTGGTGCAGGTTGTTTGTGCCATGATTACACAGTTGTGCCTGGTGTGTCTCTGATATCAGGAGAATGGAAAACTGATGCTCTAACCTGAAGAGCCTGCCCATCTCAAAAATACAGCTCTGTAACCTGTGCTTGGGGAGCTCTTAACACAAGAAGGATGTCATGTTACTGCAATAACTACAGGCTTCAATACTGGACTTCGATTAATTAAGATATATTAAAGTCAATAAGGCTGATCCAGTCTACGTGCTGATTCAGAGCTCCCAGATGTCACCAGTGTGCTCTCTCCAGCTGGGTGCAAGTCTGGGGTAAGCGTGAGTTCTTCTATCCACATTTTCACTCACCTTCTGTGTGCCCTGACTCAGGCCTCATGCTTCCTCAGCCTTTCCCTGCATAATTATAAAAGGCAGCAATCTCAGACTCTAAATTTCCTCTTGTCCAAAATCGGACACCTTCCTGCTCTAGAAATACATGTCCCAGTACCACTGTGACAGACAGAAGAGGGATTGTCCACCTAAGGATGCAGCCCACAACCTCTGCCTAAATGAAGGTGCTGATACAGCTCAGGTAACCTCAGGTTGCCTTCTGCAGGCTCTGGCTGGTGTCATTTGTAGGCTGAGCCAAGAAGTTGCTGTGTCTCTGTTAAACAGAAAACAAATGGGATGCTCCTCACGTGGGTTTCATGCTGCAGCAGTGTGTGTGTGCCATGTGGAAATCTGCAACTTGCTGGTCTTTTCATTTGGGGATGTAAGAAGGATTATCTGATATTTGTCCTATGTACCTGTGTGTGCCAAAGTAGCAACCTTATATTCTACTTCTTCGTTGCTGTGTGAAGAGCTGAGAACACTCCATAGCAATACTGCAATAATTCACAGTTTTCCAATTGGATTTAAACCTGTAGAGAAAACAAGGGTATCAGGTAACAAAAAGGGTTACCTTTTACTGCTGCTTCTGGAAATCTTACTGCTATCACCAACTCAATTCTTTTCTTCAAATAGCTGTTATTTGGAATTTCCCAGTTCAAAAGAAGAGGTAGATGTTCCTATTACAAGGTTATTAGCAAAGCGTGTATTGGTTCCTATGAAAAGGTCAGGAATGCTTGGTGCTTTCTAGGTGCGTTGGATTAAAACAGGAAGCAGGTTATTATTTAACTTGCTTTTTGCTGTGAAGTACAGGAAGAAACTCTTTGGCATTTTGACAGAAATGTGATTTGACATAGTGACGGGCTGAAGGTCTTGCTTACAGCATTATAAAACTTTCCTGGAATGATTCCTATCATACTGGCAGATAGATGTCTGAAAAGGGACTGCATTTGAGTGTCAGTGTATCAGGCCATTAAATTTTCCACCAGTACAAAAGTGACGTGTTATTTGGCAGCAACTTTAATAGTCTCGAGCATGTGACACTGCTCTAGCAAAGAGTAAATGTAATATAAGTTGACAAAGCAGAGAAGACAAAGTGACATCACTCATAGGTCTTGCAGTGTAACCAGGAGAGTTTCAGGGCGAGCTGTAGACTCGTGAGTGTTACACACATTTGGATTCCATCATTAAAAGTACTGAGAACTCCACCTAGCCAAGCCTGAATATTAAAGTCAGACCCAATGCTAATAACTTCACACTTACAGAGCATGAGCATCATGCAAGATGAGAAAATAGTTGCCAGAGGTTTTGAGACAGGCTGATGTTGCTCTCTGTGTCACTAGGTGCCTTAGCTGTGCTCCCACAAATTACTGCCTGCTTCTCCCATGACTTTTCACAATGCTACTTCAGGTGAATTACTTAATATTTTTTTAAAAAACAAAAAAGCTCCTATTTTGGACATTAGTAGAGTTCTTTCTTCACATATGAAGCTAATCTTTAATAACGTTGCAATTTCTTGACTGCCTTAACAAGGAGAAATGCAGGTGCAACTGAAGAATTCTTATTGAAGTTTTACTAAATTTCCATACTTGCTTAAATATATGGAACTTTCATTAGTATCTATTACAAAAGTGAGTATCGACATAACAGATGAAGTGGTTTTTTAGTTGTCATTTTAAAGCAGTTCTTGCCTTCTCAGGACTCCTTTGCTGTTTACAGTCCTGACTGGTAATGGCAAAACCATTGTGATTAGATACCTAAAATGTTTCCAAACAGCACTGACAGCTTTGCTTCTGCCAGGCTTCTAGGCTCCATGTATCCTCATGTATCTAGCATCTACAGCAATACAAAAACCACCTAAATGTCAATAAAAATACACCACATATTCTGGTCTTCTCTGTTGTTTTTGCAATAGGAGTGCATAACCATGTTGTCTTCCCTGTCACAGTCACAATTTTACTGGGCTTTCATTAATTAATAAACAGAAAAAGCCTGCCTAACTGGAATAAAAAAGAATAGTCAGGTAGTCTTTACCATGAATATTTCTTCAGTGAGAAACAAGTTGAGAGCAGCTAAGTGACAATATTGTCTTTAAATGGTAGGAAAAACACTGCAACATGACACATGAAGAAGTCAAAGATATTTTGACCAAGCTGAAAACAGGAAAATTTATCAGGCCTGGTAAGAATATTTAATCTTCTGCCCATGCAAACATTTTAAACAAGTCCTCCTGAAGCTGCTTCTTGTAAGCAGCTGCTCCTTATTCCCCAAGGAGATGTATATTTCTCACCCTCAGGACCTGATGAATTGGAGAGGACTGCAGAAAAGAAAATATTCATCGTGTCAAGATGCTGTATAAGTGGAGAAATCTAGGGTTTGTATTGTTATTTATTAATATCTAGTACTTGAATACTAATAGTCAGAATTTTATAGACAGTCAGATGAAGACTCCATGCTCCTAAGTTGAAAGTTTTGTTTTTCCCCGGGTTTTCTTGAGGTTTCCTCTAACACTGATCATCTTAATAGGTGTCCAGAAATTTCAGGGCCTAAGAGAGGTCTTTCTAGATGGGGGCCTGGTTTGATTTTCTCCCATCTGAAATATAAACTAGAAGTTATTTGAAGTGTGTTGAAAACTGGAGATAAGTGGGTTTCTGTTTGATTAATTGATTAAAAACTGTATTTTAACTTGAGTTAACTTCTGGCTCTAAGCTGGCTGTTTGCTCCTCAGTTCATGAACTGAGTGAGAAAGTCCAGAGAGCCACAGGTACCTAAATCAGAATAAATTTTTTAACCAGACTTTATAAGTGCACCTGCCCAAGACCTGTGTAATATGATCTAGCTGTCTGATAGAAAGAAATATTGTAAACAATGGCCACTATCAGACATACAGAAAGTGTGAGCTCTGCATTGACAGAGATTCAGGAAAGGTTGGGTGGTTTTTCTTTCTTCACTTTGCTGTGGTGTCTACTGGTGGTCTGTTGGGTTGGTTTATTTTACTATTTAAAATGCAGGCATTCATCTCTAAGTGAAATTCTGGTTTTATGGAAGCTATTGAGAATACCTGCATCATTTTTTCACTGCTACCTTGCATTCCTCACTCATCCCTGCTCCCAAAGTCTTGACATATAGCTACTCAAACTCCAAAGGCAAGAATTTTTGATTAGAGTGCCAGATGTGCTGAAAACTAAACAAGATTAGGAATTTGGAATCAAAGCCAATTTTGAATTGATTACCCTTTGCTCTGTGTGCATGTGAGCACACAAGACGTATCTATAAAATTATTATTCTCCAAGGCAGGAGGAGAGCAAAGAAAGGGAACAATCCCCCTTTGATGAACCTTGTCTGTTACACAACAGGTTGGTCACTCTGTCCTTCATTTGCAAGGGGTGGTGAGGAGCAGATGCTGTGTGCAATGTGCTTCTCTGTGCAAAACAGTGGATCTGAACAGAAAGCTATGCTAGGGATTGTATTCTTAGATCCAGCAGTCACTTTCTTTGCCTTCATTTTTTATCAGGCCAAATGAGCTTGTGAGGTCTCACACTGTCCACTGAAAGAAAAGCAAGAGGAATCCCTGAGAACTCTGAACGCAGTTCCAGTGATGATCTGGTGGCCAAAGTGTTTTGACTTCACATGACTCTGAGACATCCAAGCTTCCCCCTTGCAAAACAGGTGTCTTTTGATGCAAGTCAACTTTTAAAGCATTATAGCATTTTAAAATAATCTTTATGAAATTTTTCTTCAAGAATTATCCCTTTTGCTTAGATTCTATTATACAGATACATTACAGTATTTTTAATCTGACTTTTGAAGAAAGCCAAGCAGTTTATTAAGGAGAATTATTCTTAGGCAGAAGTCACAGAATTTTATTTAAAAGTTAGTAAAGTTTCTACATAATGACTTGCAAATTAAAAGAGTTTTTGTCTGGATCCACACTTAAAAAAAATTAAAAATTCTTCCTGTTCAGTAAAGAAATCAACTATTTTCCTTGTCATCATGTGATAGCAGTATCTGTAGGGTTACCTGGAGACCTGCTCACTGTGAATGAAAATAAGTAGGGTAGCACCCTAGCAGCAGTAATACCAAAAGGTCCATTAACAAAATGTTTGCTTGGAATAGTTTAAACACCACAAATTGCATTATCTTGTGGAAGGTTGGTACAGGGGCTTGCCAGGAAGCAATCTCTACATCCAAATATTTTCCCTAATGCCTGATATTTCCAATACAGAAAAAAAATCTCACCTCTAGCGCACAGAATTCAGGCTTTTTGGATGCACATTCATGCAAGGCAGCTGTCGCCCTAGGGGCTCCTAGGGAAAGCTTGTCCAGGATGCTGCTGCCTGCCTGAGCTGTGAACTCACTGCCTGGGGCACAAGGGCAGGGGAGATGTGGCCCTGGCAAAGGATGTGCCCATAACTGAGGCTGGTCAGCACCAAGTGCCCATGGATGGATTTGCAGGCACCTCTGCACCAGGTGTGATGGATACCCTGGACCCTGTGCTGGTGGGCATCCTTCAGGAAATACTGCCAGGGCATGGGCAGGTGCATTTGCACTTTGGTGGAACAGCTCAAATCTGCAGGTTCCCCATGGACCTGGAGGTCTTCTGGTTTACCTGGTACTTACCTGATCCAAGAGAGCTTGGCTTTCCCTCACACTGCATAAAATGGGAGGAGACTCTTCATAGGTGAAAATGTCAGAGAGCAATGAAATTGTAGATTGGCATTTATGACACCAGTTCTAGTCTGTGTTTTCTTTTTTAAAAAAGGGAGGCTGTAGCTGTATATGCATTAGGGGAAAAGGTGGCACATCTGCCTGTGGAGTCAAACTTTATATAAATTTACAGTTTGAAAATTTACATACCTTTACAGTTTGAACTGAAAGTTTTTAGCCCTGGGAAAAAAAGGAAGGACTCACGTCCCATTAGACCAGTTATGCTGCTCAGGGATTTACAAAATGGAAAAAAAAAAA
>VZRN01002176.1:237641-252932 GCA_013397935.1 Dasyornis broadbenti | reverse complement strand
GCACCCCCCCCTCCGCCGCCGCCGCGCGGGGAACCGGGATCCGCCCCGCCCCGCCCCGCCGGCAGCGCCGGGACACGGCACAGGCACGGGCGGGGAGCCGGCAGCCCGCGCTCGCAGCATGGGATGGTGCCTGCATCCCGGTACGGCTGCGGGCATCCTGGTGTGGGAACTGCACCCCGGTATGGGAACCCGCAGCCCGGTACTGGAACCAGTATCCCAGTACACATACCTGCATGCTAGCATGGGAACCCATATTCCGGTATGGCTGTGGGCATCCCAATACAGGTACCCACATCCCCGTACAGGAACTGGCATCCCAGTACAGGAACCCACATCCCAGTACAGATACCCGCATCCCAGTATGGGAACCTGCATTCCAGTGCAGCTGTGGGCATCCCAGTATGGTTACCCATATCCCAATAGTGGTACCCACATCCCACCGTGGTAGCTACATCCTGGTGTGATACCTGCATCCCAGCGTGGTATCTACAGCCCAGTGTTGGTAATCACATCCCAGTACTCGTACCCACATCCTGACCCAGCAGCTGAATCCCAGAACAGCTGTGTGCATCCTGGTGTGGATACCTGCATCCCACCGCCCATGTCCCAGTACTGGTACTCACATCCTGATACCTGCATTCTGGTGTGATCCCTGAATCCCAGTACAGGATCTGCATCTCGGAATGGGAACTTGTACTCCAATTCCAGTACTGCATTCCAGTACAGTGCATGTATTCCAGTACAGGTGCCCACATCCTGCTACATATTTTTGCAGCTGCACCCTGCTACAGGAGCCCATATCCTGGTACAGTACCTGCATCCCAGAATGGACATCGGCATCCCAGTATGGACACCAGCATCCCAATATGGATATCAGCATGCCAGAACGGGCACCAGCATCCCACTGAACTTGGCACAGGCAAAATTTGGCACACCTACAGGCACAGGTGACTGCAAACATTCCCTCCCTCCTGACCCTGCACCCACAGGCCAATGCAGTCCAGGTGCATCCCCCATGGCACAGGGCACCACCATCCCCTGCCTCAGCACAGTGCTCGTGGGGCAGCCTGGCACTGTGTCCCCTGAGCTGGCACCTTTGTGTGATGTGCACGGTGTCACCCAGGCCAGGCTGCCCTGGATCCCCAGGTAGGGCAGGGGTGTCCCCAGGACCCATCCCTGGTACCATCCTCACTTCCCAGAGCCACAGCTCAGCCCTCCTGCGGGTGGCCCAGGGGAGCTCTGGGTTGCCCAGCCCTGCCAGACTCCTTCCTGGGGACCGTGAGTGGGGTCCCACGGCCCTGCCATGCGTGTCCCCTGCCCCAGACCTCTGTCTGTCCCAGCACGGCATCTGCAGCTCTGCACACCAGCGCTATTAATACACGGCAGGGCACGTGGGCCCACGGCTCCCATGGGATCCAGCCTGGTTTGGAGTCACCAGGGAGCACCGCGTGTCCCGTCCGCCTTGGCATCGCCTCCTCAGCCCAGCGAGGCAGCACCGACTGTGTCCTCACCATCCCTGTCCCCTGGCTGGCCATGTGGGAAGGGTCTCTTCTCCCACCCCACAGCCCCGAGGGACCCTCTTACATGTGGGAGCAGTCCGACCCCATCCAGTCTCATTGCAGAGGCTCTGGAAAATCCTTTTCCCCGTCTGCACCCACCTTCCCTGTGCCCAGCGCCCATGGCTGAGGCTGCAGAGACAGAAATAGCTGAGGGAGAAGCTGCCACGGGAAAACGGGAGCAGGGAAGGGAGGTGGCACAGCCCTGGGAGCTGCGGGTGCTGGGGGAAAGTGGATGTAAGGAAGTGGGGATCCCTGAACCCCACATGAGGATGGGCACCGAGATCCACGGCTCTAGGGGCAGGCAGAGCCTCCTGCTTCCCATGGATCCCAGGCAGAGAACCACGGGATCCTTCCCTGTGTCTCCCCACTGGCTGGCACTTGTTGCACAGCGATCCGTGTCCCCAAGCACCAAGGAGCCCTGGCCAGACCCAAGCCTTGTCCCACCACACCAGGCTTCATCTCCTGCCCTAAATCCCTGTAACCGCCCTCAACCAGGGCAGCCCAGGCCCTTGGGGTGTCCCTGCTCCCAGCACAGCCCACGGAGGCCCCAGGCCTCGTGCAGCCTGGGCAGGGATAAGGGTGCTGCTCCCCAGGTGACGCAGGACATACTGTGCAGGTACAAGATGTGTAAAAATTTATTTTGCTGTAGAGAACAAACCTAAAACGTCACAACTCCAGCAGATGTGGAGCAGGGAGACACCAGGCATGGGCCCAGCTGGCAGAGCCACGCACGGTGGGCACGGAGAGGGACATGAAACACGAGGGACGTGGCCCTGGCAGTGCCAAGACCAGGGGCCAGGAGTGAGTGGGTGCCCGACTGGCAGAGCAGCTCAGGCACAGGCAGGGACCCCCAGCTGGCCAGCACTGGGGACAGCAGGATGGGGACACCCCCCTGGGACTGTCCCCTGGAGGGACACTGGCGCTGCCCAGCGACTTCTCAACCCCCTTGCTGGCTTCAGGCCACAATAAAACATTTAAATAGACAAAACACAAAGGAAACAGCTCCAGGTGGTACCTGGGAGCTGACCCCGCAGCTGCCTGCAAGGAGACTGACCCTGAGCGTGCTGGGGAAGGCCGGGCTACTGGCACCAGCCCGGGGCTGATCCAGGCTGCCCTCGGGGCTGGGTGCTGGCCTTGCTCTTTGGGACTTGCTGACAGGAACACTGTGGGGCTTTGGCCCTGGAGAGGTGCTGCGCTCAGTCCCAGCAGCTGACACCAGCTCAGGGGTGGGCAGGGGACAGGGCAGGAAGGAACTTCCAGTGGAACCAGGAGATGCAAGGCCCAGAGCCTCACACTGTGCACAGGGCCCCACAGAGGGGACAGCAGGACATGGCCCTGGGGCACAGCGTGGCACCAGCTCAGTGACGACACTGCCTGTGAAGGACTGGGCACACAATGGGCACCCAACACCCTCCCAGTCCTTACCAGGGCTCCCAGAGCCCTGCAAATACTGCTGGCCATCAATACTGGTGACCAGGGCTGGGGAGGGGACAAGCCACACAGGTGGCAGGAAAGGAGGGCGGATGGACCAAGAGCCATGGATAGACCCAGGCATGGATGGACCCAGGCATGCTACAGGACTCAGGAGCTTTTTGTATAAAACAAGAGAAAGGAGCTCAGGACAGATGCTGGTTATCACTGTCCCCTCTCAGCCCAGGACAGCGGCCACTGTGTCCCAGCAGGTGGGGCCAGGCCTGACCCCAAAACACTGAGGCTGGGGGGTTTAAGTGCCCAGCCCTCCCTCCCTGGCTGCCTTTCCCAGCGCTGGCTGAGGGAAACCGGGACAGGAGCTGGAGCTGAGCCCCAGGGAGCTGAAGCTGTGAGCTCATTTGACAGCTCAGCTGCTGCTGGAGCTCCCAGAGGCTCCGGGAGCGTTGCCCCCTCCAGAATTGAGGGCACCAGCACAGCCCTCCAGGGAGGGGATGTGCCCAGTCCAACAGACACTGAAACACTCATGTTTGAGCTTAAAAACAAGCGTTAAAAAAACTGAACAGAATAAAAGATGAGGGTGATCCTCCAGCTGCTGGTGAGGCAGAGCCCTCCTGGCAGAGCTGCCTGCCCTGTAGCCACGGAGGCCAGGAGGCCACGGGGTGAGGCTGGCTGGTGCCAGGGATTTATCCGGCTGCTGCTGCTGGGAGCTCTGGCTTCACTGGTCCTGCAATCCAGACTGGAGGGAAAGGACGATTTCCTACCAGGGACCAGCTTGGGAGGCAGGGCCCCTGACTGGGGCACCGCTGGGGACAGGGAGCTGGTGTCATGGGGGGGACGGGGTGGAGAGTGGCTCTCATTTGTTCTTGGCCAGCAGTCGGTACAGGGTGAACCCCACCAGCGCCGTCACCGCCGCCCCCAGCGCCACCCGCAGCCAGAAGGACGCGACTCCCAGCTCCACGGCGTTCAGGTGGCTGCAAGGAAACACAGGAGAGGCTGGTGAGTGGCTGCTCCAGCGCTCCCACCCCACACAGGGAGGCTGGAGGGTGCCGGGGGTGAGCACAGCACTGGGGGGAACAGCCCAGCTGAAGGGGAGGCTCCCAGAGATTCCCCAGCCCTGCAAGCGGAGCACCCGTCACCCGGCATCACCATCAAGCCACGGGAGGGCTGTGGGACGGATGTGGCTGTCCCCTCCCCTGCTGTAGAAACAGCTCTCCAACACCTAAATAATTAGACAGGTATCTGCCTTTCTAGGTCAAGCTGCCTTCCCAACTCCAAGTGCACGGAGAGCAGGGATGCCACGGGGATAGCGGTGACAGGGACCAAAGGGCAGCGAGGGACAGCGCCCGGTGCTGCCCCAGCGTACACATTCCCTTCCCAAACACGTGCTGTCCTGCACCAACAAGCTCCTCTCCTCTCCTCTCCTCTCTCCATCCATAATTCATTCCCCACTACATCGGGGGAGCACAGCCAATCCCCGGCCCTCCATTACGCTGTTATTTATTTATACCACATACCCTAAGATATATTAAGAATATTTAAATTTTAACACTGCAGAGGGGAGGGGAGAAAAAAAAAAGCGTCAGCTCTAAAAATAAAGTTGTTTATTGAAAAGAAGCTGGAGGGAAAACTACTCACTAGTAATCCCATCCTGCCTTCCAACGCTTCCACATGTTCTCCCCACTAGGGCTCGGCCCTTGGAGCTGTGCTCGCCCTTCCCAGCCCTGGAGTGGAGCAATTCCACACACAGGGATCTTCCTCCCTGCCCACATCCCCCCTCAGCTCCTGTGACCAGCCTGGTGCTGTCCCATCCCGCTGCCAGCCCCTTTGGGGTGCAGCTCTTCCCAAAGGGAGGCTGTGTGACAGAGGTCTCGCTTCACTGACCTCTTTTTTCAGGCTGATCCATCTCATCAGGAGAAAATAGCTGTCACCCCCCCCGCGGGCCTTGGCAAACTAAGCTGGCTACTCCTCTTCAGCATTTTTTATCTTAGGCTTCAAAAATAAACACTCCTGTGGCAGGATCTATCTACTAAATCTGCCAGAGACACACACACAAAGCAGAAGGAAACCTCCCCCCTCTGCAATTAGGGGAAGAAGTGGCTTTTCTGTTTCAATTATTTGTATAAGCAGATCACATAATCCTGGAATGGTCTGGGTGGAAAGGAACGTTAAAGTCCATCTTATTCCAGCCCCTGCCATGGGCAGGGACACCTTCCACTGTCCCAGGCTGTTCCAAGCCCCATCCAACCTGGCCTTGGGACACTTCCAGGGATCCAGGGGCAGCCACAGCTGCTCTGGGCACCCTGTGCCAGGGCCTCCCCACCCTCCCAGGGAACAATTCCTTCCCAATATCCCATCTAATCCTGCCGTCCTTCAGCTTAAGGCCATCCCCCCTTGTCCTGTCACTGCGTGCTCTGATGACACCAAAATCACCAGATGACACCAAAGGCTGAAGAGAAACCAAAGCAAAAGCAATTGTGGCACAGGCAGGGTTGGGACGCAGCCCCTCCCCAGGCTGTGCTCCCAGCAGATCCCCTCTGTGGGAAGGATACTAACGGGAAGGTGGCAGCAGTGGCCAGTTTGGTATAGACAGCGGTGCTGGGCGCTCCCTGGCTGTGGCAGGAGAAGAGGAAGGGTGGAGGGAGACAGTGCTTATAGCAGAACTCAGCTGGGATGGGTCCTGGCTGCTGACTGGCTTCTGGCAGGTCTGTCTTGGAGGCCACGAACACACAGGGGATCTGGCTGTCCAGGTAGTGTTGCTGAGGAGACAGGAGAAACCCCAGTGAGGGTTAAGGACCAACCCCTGGGAAATGCAGGGCCACAAAGACTGAGGGCCCCATGCCCCTGGTGAAGTCAAACAGGACCCCTGTGGTCCCCCAGGACCCCTGAGAAGTCCCCCAGGGTCCCTGCAGCTACCTTATAGATGCTGGCACAGTAGCTGAAGGATTTGGGGTCGCTCAGGTTGTAGATGAAGCAGGCGACGTCGCAGGCTGTGTCCGATGGCTTGGTGAACGTTGTGTCAGCGCTGACCTCGTACAGCTGGAGCACAGGGGACAGATGTGGCACAGCAGTGTCCCAGGGGAGCAGCTGGTCCTCACACCAGCACATGGACTGTGCCAGCACAAGCACAAGCTCCGTGTGCCGGGGTATGGGGACACAGCCCAGCCCTCCCCAGAGCCACACATGGCACAATTCCCGGCTCTCCCAGACTTACTATGAGGTACTTCTCCTGGCCATTGACCTGCACTGTGTTGATGGTGTACAGGGATGGCTGTCCTGGGTTCTCCCTCTGGGCCTGTCACCAAGGAAAACACAGTTTCAGGCAGTGGAGACACGAGCAGTGCTGGGGGAGGGACAGCATTTCACACCACCCCGAACCCCCACGGCCTGACAGGCACCTGAAGGGCAGCCAGGGCCTGTCATGAGGTGTGGGGCTGTTCCCAACAGGCAGGGGAAGTCAGCATCACTGTGGTCAGACTGGGGAAAGGCACAGCCCCTCTGCACCCTTGGGACAAGCGGAGCGGGCAGGCCCAGCACCTCAGCCAGGATTAAGGACACCAAAGCCACCAGCACGGAGCAGGTGTGAGGCACGGGCAGGGAGAGCATCACATGAGGGGGCCTGGCCACGGGCAGGGAGGTGCCATCATGGGACAGATCGCTCCAGGACCTCCGGCTGTGCCTCCTGCTCCGCCCTGGGAGCGTGGCCAGACAGGGAGCAGCCACTCACCGCCAGGCTCCTGCCGAGGAAGGCCTGCAGGAAGGCAGACTTGCCTGCGCCCCGCGCTCCCAGCACCTTGCACAGGAACACGTTCCTCTGCGTCTGCCCTTTCTCCAGGTCAATCCTCTTCTCCCGGGTCACTGGCAGGAGAGAGGGTGGGTGAGAGCCAGGAGGGACCCGAGCTGTGACAGAAGGGGAGGGCATGGCTGTACCTGTGAGGGCTTGGGTCTGGGAGTCCTGTTCCGAGAGGATGGGGTAGCCCAAGTAGCCCAGGCACTCCAGGCAGTGCCGCACGTCCAGGTAAGCCACGAGCCTGGAGACACAGAGCAGGCCCAGAGGGTCAGCAAGGGCTGGGTGGTGTGGCCAAGGGTGGGGGAGAGGGACTGAGCTTACGTCCACTGGCAGAGGAATCCATGCAGGGAAAGCAGGCCTTTATCAGTGGTGCATACCGTGTTGTAGAGCTCAGGGCCCCAGGGCACGCAGGGGAACACGCTGAAGAAGTTCTGCAGCTCTGTGTGCGACAGGGCTCCGTCCTGGTCCTGCCAAAACACAGGCACTCAGCAGGGGAGGCAGGGCTCAGCTGTGCCCAGAGGGCTCCCTGCCACACGGCCACCTCCCTGCTGTGGGATGCCACAGGGATGCTGTCAATGGCAGGAATCGATCGCAGCGAGGCCGGAGCTGGGCGGGCACAGAGCCTGTGCCCCAGGGACTGCCAGCACTGCACAGCAGCTCTGGGATTGCAGCTGCAACCAGGCAGGGCCTGTCCACGCCCACCCCACAGCCCTGAGCTGCTGTTCCTGGCATTCCTGGAGCCAGCTGTCCCACAGCAGCCTGCACCAGTCCAGCTTGGCCTTCCACACTGCAGTAACCAGCCCAAGATCTGTGTGTGACCACAGGGCCACCAGCCAACCTCAGGCTGCTGTGCCTGAAGGGGATCTGCTGGCACCTGGGCACACAGGCGTGTGCATCTGTTCAGTTCTGCCACTCCCCATGGCCACAGAGCTGACCTGGGCACACAGGGACACGTGTCCACTCTGTGCTGCCATTCCTGAGCCACTCCCCATGGCCACAGAGCTGACCTGGGCACACAGGGACACGTGTCCACTCTGTGCTGCCATTCCTGAGCCACTCCCCATGGCCACAGAGCTGCCATACCCCAGGTGCACATCAACATCTGAATTACCAGTCCCAGCAGGTGCATGCAGATCCAATCCATTCCCTTCTCCCACTCTCCAAGAGCCTGAGTTTGGCACAAATGTGTTGCTTTCTCTCCCTCTCTCCGGCCTGGCAGCCCTCCACCAGGCTGGCAGATGCTGGTGCTTGGTCCATGGCTGCTGGCCAGCAGCTGTGCCCACTTCCCTGCCTCCCTGCCTGCTTCCCTGCCTCCCTGCCCGCTGCAATCAGGCACTACAAGGGCCACACCAGCTTGATGCTAACTCAGACCCACGCCCTGAAGGTCCAAACTGACCTTTGGTCAAGGGTAGTGACCACAAGCCCATGTGCTTGATAAGCCATCACCACCTACAGCTCGCTGTGGCCACTTCCTGCTCCCAAAGCCTCCAAAGAGGGAATGCTGTGGCAGAGGAAAGGCCTACCCTGGGGCACAGGGGAGCACCTGTGCCCAGGTGTGCAGGCCCAGCAGAGCATCCCCTCCCCAGGAGCCCCTCACTGCTGCCCACCTTGTCGTGCTTCTCAAAGAGCCTCTGCAGGAACTGGTATCCCAAGTGGTTGAGCTCCGTGGAGCAGCCAGGGGGCACGCGGAACCTGTCAGGGAAACCATGGAATGATTTAGATGGGAAAAGCCCTCTATGATCATCAAGTGCAACTGTTCCAGCACTGCCAAGGCCACCACTGACCCACATCCCCAAGAGCCACATCCACATGGCTTTAAACCCCTCCAGGGATGGGGACTCCACCACTGCCCTGGGCAGGCTGTGCCAGAACCTGACCACCCTTGCAGTGAAGAAATTTTTCCGCATATCCAATCTAAACCTCCCTTTTATCTTTCATATCCTGTTCTCCAGCTCAGACCCAAATGAGCCTTCTCAAGCCGTGAATGAAGGGCAGTGTGTGAGCACATCTCACCCAGAGGACACACCTCCACTCCCTCCCTGCTCAAGGTCAGCTGTTGCCTCCAGGCCTGGCTATTCCTTGACACAGCTCCCTTATTTTGGGAGAATCCCCTAAGGATGCACAGTGGCCTTTCCTTGGCACATCCCAAGCAGCCAGGGAGACACTGCCCTCGCTCTGCCTCATGCCCAGGGCTTCAGCAGGGCATAGCAGTGCCCGGGGTGCCATCCACCAGCATGTCCCTGTCACCTCCCCGCAGCCTGCTGCCTGGGAAGAGGAGGAGGCAGCTCCCAAGCCAAACCCTTCCATTCCTGCCAGCTCCCCATCTCCAGAGTGGCAGGGAGCAGAGAAGAGACAGCAGCTGCACAATCAGCCGCGAGGGCTGTGCTGACAGCTCACTGCTCCCGACAGTCGCTCTGCCTTGCTCAGCCACGGACACAGCAGCCTCCAAGAACTCCTTACTGATGTCAAGGGAAGCCTGGGATTTCATTCCCCACCTTCCTGTCTGCCTAAATCAGCAGCTCCAAGGTGGGTTGTGCTTGTCCCCATCCGCACGTGTCAGCTCCTGCCCGAGGGGAAGGTGAGGACTGCAAACCCCACCCTGGCCTAAGGGCCCACAGCAGCTCCCGGGGTGCAGGAAGGATCCAGCCAGGGTGCTGGGAATCCTGAGCCATGCACCACGGGAATGTGACCCCTGCCAGCCCTGCACACGCACTGTGGGTACAGGTACTCGTCTGTCAGCTCCAGCTCGTCGTCGTAGCCGAAGCGGCGCAGGATTGTCCAGGTGGTCTCGTGCCGGCCTCTCTGGATGAAGAGGGTGTTGAGGAAGAGGAAGCCTGCAGGAGAGATCAGGGGGCTCAGCCACAGTGGAGTCAATTCAGGCTCAGGGATCAACTCCTCAGAGCTATGCTCCACCTGGGAAAACGGGCTGCTGGGACAGAGAGAACTCACAGCCACAGCAGGCTTGTTTTAATGAGGCCAGGAGGCTCAGGCTAAGGACAGGGCCTCCCTTGGGATGTGCTGAAGGAGAAGGTTCCCCCATCCCTTGGGAAGGAGCAGGGAGCCCTCGTGCCATTACCGTTCAGTGTCAGGCCATTGTCCTGCACCCCGTCCGTTGTGTTCTTCCACACAACCATCTTCACATCCTCCAGGGCCTGTGGAGCCAGGGGGTTTCCGAAACAGGACTTCTGCCTCCCAAGAGAATGAAGGCCATTGTCAGCAAAGCACTCAGAGAGTACAACCCAGTCTCACCTGCCCCTGGCAAGGGATGGGGTTTCAGGGAGGGAAAATCCACCCAGCTCAGGGATTTCTGCCTTAGGCCTTGAGCAAACCCCTGTTCTTCAGCATCCCAATAATTTAGGACTCTCAAGATCTCTAGAGCCTCCTGGTCTTGCCATGGTAGAGCAAACTCAGCCCAAGCTTAGGAAGATGGAAGCCCACATGCTCAGAGACGCACCCTACAGTGCTTTAGCTGCGCCACACAAGTATTGAACACGAGCAGGACGGCTGCGTCAGGAGAGGGGCAGCTTCCCTGCTGGAAGGGGAACCCCAGGCACTGGGGAACACCTCAGCTCTGCTGCCACCCCACCTGGAAGTAGTTGAGCTCATCATCACTAAGGATCTGGTTGTTGTCCTGGTCCGAGAGGTTGAAGATTCGGGTCAGTGCTCGTGCACAGGCAGGTTTGAGCTGCAAGGACCAACCATGGTGACAATCACAGGGCCACAGCCACAGCCTGGCCCTTCCTCCTGCTGCCCCACACTCACAGGGTTCCCTTCCTGCACTTCTAGGCCAGCACACAGCCACCTTGGAGGTGGGAGTCATGGAATCATTAAGGTTGGAAAAGCCCTCCAAGGTCATCAGATCTAAACGTTCCCCATGCACTGCCAAGGCCACCACTACCCCATGACCCCAAGTGCCACATCCACACAGCTTTTAAATCCTTCCAGGAATGGTGACTCCACCATTCCACTTATGCCAGTGTCTGACCATCCTTTCCATTAAGCAATTTTTCCTAATATCCCATCTAAAGTCAGAGATTCATGGGGAATTTTTCTGCCAGACCCTTCCCACCATAACTAAAACACAGCGTGGAGCGTGAAGGGTTCTGCCCCAACACAGCCAAATCCTTGCAGGTCTCTGCTCAGCTGGCTGCACTGAGCACAGCAGATGGGCACTGTCCCCCTGGCCTGCCTGTGCCAGCCCAAACCCTCCACTTTCCTTCCAAAAGCTCCAGCCCAGAGCACTGTGAAGGGAAGGAGACTCCTCCAGGAGCCTACCTGCTTCTCCTCCGGGTCGTAGAGTGGGGCAGTGGGGTGCAGCACAGCTTTCTGAGCGTAGTAGAAGAGCTCTGAGATGTTCTTGAGGTTCTTGGCAGAGCACTGGGGATTCAAAGGAAGAGACAGACCTGATGAAAAGGGCAGGAGGATGATACAAGCTCCCCGAGCCAGACCAGCTGTGCACCAAAGCACATGTCCACCATGAGAAAAAATCAAAGGGGAAAAATTCCTGGGTTTTGCTCTGGCTTTGCTGTGCCCGTTCCACAGTCCCAGAGCCAACAGGGCCTGCATGGAGCTCCAACTGTTGTCTCCAGTTCCAGCTGGAGAGCCCCAGAGGGCACACACTGAAAGCTGCTCCCTGCAAGGGGCAAAGGACAGAGAACCCAAAGCACAGACTCTCAAGCCCTGGGCACAGGGACTTGTGCAGAGCAACATCATCAGGGCAGCTCTCCACAAGCACAGAGGCTCCCTGACTGCCACCAGAGCAGCACTCCAACCCCTCAGGAAGGCTCAGCACACCCCCTCCAGCTCCCTCACCTCCACACAGGTCTCAATCTCCGAGAACTGGTTCATGATGGGCAGGATGACCTCCATGGAGCTTCCCACCTGCAGGTCAGACTTGTTTCCCACTAAAATGATGGGGATTCTAGGAAAGACACAGAGCACAACTGAGGCCATCCCAATCTTGGTGCCAGCACTGTTCCAGCCATTGGTGCTCCCATGGGCAGGCTGGGGAGCCCCCCAATCCTCCTCTGCAAGGTCCAGAGCAGCTTTGCTGCCTCCCACAGCCGGCAGCATCCATCTGGAGAAACAGACTGCCTGATCCTGCTTACGCTTTCACCCAGCAACAATATGTTCAGGAGCCCTTAATCCAGCACAGCAGCCTTCCGCCCAAGTGATCCACACACAGACTGCAGACTCTGTGCTCCCAGATTCCCCTGGCAGCCTCCTCTCCCTGCCTGGCTGAGAAGAGATCAAAGGGGGAGAAGGATCCCTCTCCAGTGGTCCCCAGCCTCAACTGGATCTCTGAACGAGAAAAGTCTCCTTCTTCTGGTCTCAGTGCTCTGGCCACAAACCACAATCTTGGAATGGTTTGGGATGGGAGGGGCCTCAAAGTTGATCTCATCCCATCCCCACCATGGGCCGGGACACATTCCATTAGACCTGGCCCTGGCTCCAAGCCCTGTCCAACCTGACCTGGATCAAACCACAAAGCTGGTTTGCTCTCAGTACCCTCAGAAAGAGGTAAGGAGTGATGGACACCCAGAATCCCCCAATTCTGCACCCACAGATCACACCCCACACGGTACCTGGATCCCTTCTCAAGGCCCCCGTTCACCATGGGGATCCACTTTGTGCGAATCTGGAAGGTGAGCAGAGGGAAGGGGCTGTCAGCACAGCCTGGGGAAGGAGAGGCAGCTCCCAGGCAGGCAGGAGCAGTGCCCTGCAGCCATCTGCTCCCCAGCATTCCCTCACACCAGCAGGCAGAGCAGGCCCAGGGATGCTGGATGCCAGCACCACGATGCAACAAGCCTGCTGTTCTGTTGAGAGGGAGCAAGCTTGGGCAGTGCCCAGCCTCTGCTTGCAGGGGTCTAAGACCCAAAATCTCTCACAGGGCTGGGGGCCATCAGTACAGGCCCACACCCTGCCAGGGCAGCACGGAAACCCCAGCACTGGGAATCCCCTCTGGCCCTGCTGCTGGAGCGGGGCTGTGGTGGGGACCCGTTACCTTTTCGATCGTGGCCTCCTTGGTGACATCATACACCACGCACACCACGTTGGCCTGCAAGAGAAGTGGGAGGAGGTGGGGAAGGAGTTCCTGACACCCTCATGGGAGCAGGGAATGCCGTGGTAGCAGGGAACGCCGGCTGAGCTGCCAGGGAAATGCAACAGCCGAGTGCATGTGAGTGTGGACACGTACACAGCCCCTGACTGGGCCATGCTCAGCACGAACCCACGAGCTGCTGGGAGCAGCCCCTCTGCCTCGGGAGCTGCTGCTCCCACACCCACCAGCCCGGAACCCCCTCCCACACCAAGCATGTCCCTGTCCTCCTCCCCTCCCAACCCCACGCAGACAGCGCCAGAACCGAGGCTTTATTGGAAGCAGACAGGAGGGATCACTGGTCCTTTCAGGAGAGAGTTTAATGCTAATCCTGAGGACACACAAGGGTTTAGGCAGGATTTCCTGGAGCCATTTAAAGCCTTTGTGTACTCCTGCTGTCTGGGTGGAGGGAGCAGGACCCCCGTGCCCACCTCCTCAGCCGTTAGCCACCAGGGTTGGGAGATTAAATAGCTTTGCTCACGTGAGAGAGACGGTTTTATCATCTGTAATTAAAAGGTCCTCGTGTCTGCGCAGTCAAGGCTAATCCCAGGGCAAAGAGCAGCTGGGTCCACCCCAGCCAGCCAATTTAATTATTCCTCCACTGCTGCTCTGAGGGCTCCCTCATCCCTCCCTGCCCAGCACTCGCCAGGGGCTTCAGCTCCCAAATTAACTCCTCTGTGCCACCGCTTCATCAGGCAGCCACAGGGATCTAATGCAGGGAGCAGGGGTCTTGCCCAAACCCAGTGAGTGCTTCTCCCTCTTGTGAGTCCATGGGGAACATCCCGAGGCTGAGAGCACATCATCTGCTCCGCCGCCTCCTCTGCCTCCCGTGGGCAGCGAGCTGCCCCCACTGCTCTCCTTCTGGAGGCTCCCCAGAGGGCTTGGACAAGCCACACACAACAGCTTACAAGACAGAGCAGGATTAAACAAGCCTCTAAACAAACCAGGAGCATTAATCCATGGATAACCAACTGCCTGTGCCTCTCTGGGTGGCTAACGGGGAGGGGAGCAGCCCCATGTCCCTCGGGGACCACAGCTTCTTGTTCCCACCCTGACCAGCCCCTGCTCACCTTGGTGATCTCCTCCTGCAGCTCCTCCTCCGTCTGCTCCGACTCTGGAACAGGAATGGAGCTGTCACCACCCGCCCAGGCAGGGGCACTCCTTCCCAATCCCCTCAGCCAGGCAGGATGGGGCCCTACCTGAGTAGTCCACTATGTGCGTGGGGACCTTCTCAGGGGTGACATCGGCTGGGATCGTGATCTCCTCTGCCCGGGGGGGCACCTGTAAAGCCAGCACACCCTGTCCAGCCACAGGCAGCCAGGAGGACAGGGGACAAGGGACTTCAGGTCCCAACGTGGCTACTGCCAGGGCAGGATGAGCTCCAGATCACGGATCACTCTTGGCCCGCCAGGCTGCAGCAGACCCCTGCACTCCAGCCCTCGCACAGGCAGTGTCCTGGAGGTGAAACTTCCACCTGCCTCCCTCACACACAGCTGCTGATCCCGCTGGAGATAAGCCCTGTGCACTCCCTGGGGTCCTCTGAGAGCAGTGCTCAGCTGCTGTCTGGGCTGGGAGCAGGGAAGGGACACAAGGCTGGTCCCCTCAAAACCCTCAGCTGAAGCTGCCCAGCACAACACCATGGAGAGAACCAGTAGCTCCTGAGCAGCGAGAGAAGCCATCTGATAGCATAGGGAAAATGTGCCCAGACAGACTGATCCCATTTCCCTATCCAAACAGTGCTGGGACAGCAAGCTGACAAGGGGCACAGGCAGGCTGGATGCTGCTGGAGCACCAAACTCATCTCCAGAGGGTACAGTGGGCAGGGAATGTAGCCTGGCCCCTTCCAAGGGCTCTGAGGCAGTGCCAGCCCTGCTGTGCTGGTGGACATGACAGAGACCCCCAGCAGCAGCAAGTGGGGCCCTGGGAGGCACCAACACCTTCCTCAGGGCAGAGAGAGCACGAAGGCAGGATCAGCCCCCAAGTGGGGAACAGAGCACAAACTGAGGAAAACACCACCTCAGCCGGAGCTTCTTGTGGTCCTTGCTGAGGTCACCTGAACCAGCCCCGTGGCTATCACAGCCCCAGGAGCTGTGAGCACCTCCCAGACACCCCCATCTCCAGCCGGGGACACTGAGGACAGAGCTGTCCCTCCCACCCACTGAGGGGACCGGGGGTGGGGGTGTGCGTGTCCCCTCCCCACTCACCTCTTCAGGAAACTCCTCTCCCACCAGAGCCATGATCAGGGACGTCTTCCCCACCTGGGCTAGGAAAGAAAGGGAGGACGTTGACATTGGCACCGGCACGGCAGAGCTTGAGGGGGACAGCGGCAGTTGAGAGCCATACTCGGAGCCAGGGCTGGTGACAATGACACGCGCGGGTCCCGGGGCCACGGGCGGGTCCGGTCGCTTCCCCGGCCC
>VZRN01002176.1:206718-237222 GCA_013397935.1 Dasyornis broadbenti | reverse complement strand
GGGCCTGGGAGCCAGGGGCGGGCCAGCCCCGCTGGAGAAGCGCCGCTGATCCAGAGCCCGCTCGCCTCAGGCGCCCGTGAGCTCCCAGACGAGGACGGCGCTGTGGGAGGCCGTGAGGAGGCGGCGGCTGGAGGGTGCAAAGCGGCAGAGGTGCACGGTGTCGTCATGGGCGGCGTAGTCCTGCGGGTCCCCGGCGGGGCAGGGCTGCAGCCGCAGCAGGCGGTCTGGGGAGAGAAGCGGCTCAGGGCCGGGCAAGGAGCCTCTGACTGTTCCCGGTCACCCTCCTTGGGGCTTGTCCTTACTAGTAGCACCCTTCCCTGTCACCCACAGACCTTCTCCATCTCTTGTGCCTGCCAGAATCACCATTCCCAGTCACCCTGAGACCACCTCAGTATCTTCTTCCAGGCAGGATTCCCAGTCACCTCTAAGCTCACTCCCTGTTTTGTCCCTGCCAGAAGCGCCACTGCCCATCACCCCTAGCCTCTCTCCATGTCTTTTCCCAGCCCGAAGCACTGTTTCCAGTTACCCCCAGACCCTCCGCATCTTTTCCCTGCCAGAGGCACCATTCCCAGTCACTCCCCAGGCTCTCTCCCCTCTGCTGAGCTGCAAGTTGAGTCATTGAGCTGAGTGACACAAGGCAGGAGGATCCGAACTGATCCAGGAGTGAGGTGCCCTTGCCAGATGCAGGGTCCTGCCTGTCCCCATGCTGTGGGAAGGTCCCTGCTGCCTCAGGGGCTGCAGTTCACACAGCCACAGAAATGAAGACAGCCCATAACCCCGGCAAGTCATTCCAGTGACAAATCCTTTAGGCAGCCCCAGCACTCACCACCGAAGCCAATGGCCATGAACGGCGCAGCTGGGGACAGGCTGAGGGATGTGGCAAAGGCCGGCAGGGAGATCTTCCTGAGCACCTGTAGCCCAGCAAGAGAAACACAACAGCTCCAGTGCTCACCTGGGCCATTTTCATTTTCAGGATGAAAATCTCTTCCCTGAGCAGCTGCCTGAGCCCACCCCACCCCTGTGACCGAGGATAACACACAGGGCAGCTCTGCCAGCCCCCACTGTCCCCCACTGCCTGTGGCAGGTGACAGGTACCTGTTTCTTCCTCAGGCTGTAGAACAAAGCTTCCTTCTGCACCCCAAAGCCCACATAGACCAGGACACCGTGTTCCCAAGGGGAGAATGCAGCCAGGCTGGGCGGGAGGCTGTCGAGACCCTGGTGAGGGAAAGCAAAGGCAACAAAACTGAGGCTGGATTCTCTTATATCAATGGGAGATAAAAGGAGAACACAGAGGGACACCAGAGCTACGAGTGTTTGAGCAGTGGGAAATTAGGATGATGGAAGCTGTTTTCTCCCTCTTGCATTCCCATCTCAGATGTGCTCATGGAAAGGAAGGAGCAACCACACCCTGCCTTGGAAATCTGAAGCAAATTGTTTAGCGTTGTAGGAGCAGGTCACATGAGGGTCCAACAGGTTGAATTCCCTGCATGGGCAGCAGATGGGACTGGGTTATGGATCAGTTTAACACAAGAAAACAGGGCCCAGAAGGCAGATCTTGAGTAGTGGATGTAAGATCAAACCTCACTGTGGGGAGAGCTGTAGTGAGATTCCTTCCAGAGGAAATACATCTTTTTGGAAATAAACAGAAGAAATATTGAAGAACCCAGCTGCTGTATGGGCCCAGGCTGAGGCACTGCCTCTTGCCCCTCAAAAACACCCAGCTCCCTTCTGCCTGCCAGTGTCACCTGTACCAGGGACCATCTCCATCCTCTCTAACACAGATCCTCCTGCTTTTCTAGCAGGTGTCCTGCTGCCCAAACCTCACCCCTGGGTTGGAGCCAGAGGCTTCTGCCAAGCAGCAGGGACACACAGGGCTGAGTACTTGGCTCTGGGAAGCCGTCACTGCGCTCCTGGCTCGGAATATTCACGCTCCTCGGGACTGTCAGAATTAGCAGCACGCTCATAATTAGCTCTCCCTCCTGCACACCGTGCTCACGGCTGCCTGGGCTCTGCTTTGCTGGCACAGGGCTGTCAGCTCTTTGCAGGTGCAGTTTAGGGCTCCTCATGCTTAAAAGTCAGTGCTCCAGGGCAGTCTGGCACTGCTACAATTCCTTTCCACACCCGAGAAGTTGCATTGACAAGATACTCTGTGAGCAGAACTAACAGAGATGCCTCTCCTAAGCAAGCACACGCTCTCAGCTCAGAGCCCTGTGCATCCCTCCTCCATCTCTGCTGGTGTCCAGCCTCATACCAGGTGCAGGCAGGGCCTGGCAGGTGCCACACTCACCTCAGGGCCAGCAGGAGCTGGGAAGCTGAGCCAGTCAAGGAGCTCACACTTGTCCTGGAGCCAGTCGGAGGCCCAGACGCTGACCCGGCGGTCGGAGCTGGTGGCCAGCCAGAGCTCCCCTCCTTCCACCCCGAAATCGTGGTACTGTGGAGCAGAAACACAACCCTGGCACTCTGGGGCACAGAGGCTTTGAAGGAAGGGGACAGTAAAGACTGGGACAGGAGCTCATGGGAATGTGGGGTTTGTGTTTAGGGGATCAAAGCCAGGATTAACCTCTGTTTGTGGTTGCCCCTGGATCCCTGGAAGTGTCCAAGGCCAGGTTGGACAGGGCGTGGAGCAACCTGGGCTGGTGGGAGGTGTCCCTGCCCATGGCAGGGGGTGGAAGTGGATGATTTTTAAGGTCCCTTCCAATCCAAACCCTGGTCTGACCCAGTTCTCTTCCCTGGGACACCCTGTGGATCCGCACATATCCTAGGGGAGTTGTTTCCAATAGCAAGTGTCCTCTAACAACATCCTTCACCTGAAACCAAGGAGGATCTCCTCACTCTCAGATTACCAGGGCACACAGCCTTGCAGTGTGGATAACTGTAAAGCCTGAGAGCTTAGGGAAAATTATCCCCATTTCTGCTGTGCAAAGGAAAAATCTCTCCATGAAGAGGAGGACAAAGGAGGTGCTCAAACCCATCCCACTGCAGCACAGCCCTGTCTTCCCAGCTCCACAGAGGAAGGGTACAGGCTGCTGAGGAACCTTTTTTGGGGGCACAGGGGCTGCAGGCTCACAGCCTGGGCTGCTCCTGAGGGCTGCTGCTCTCCAAGAGCCTGCGGCACAGGCTCACGTCACACCCGGGTGCAGGGTGTCAACTACTGCTGCCAAAGGTCCCCCTGCAGGCACAAGTTGCACCTGAAATATGAGCAGCTTTACTCCACTGAATATATCCCTGGAAAAACTGGTCAGAAATTGCTGGAGGGGATGAAGGAAGATTTCCAAAAAGGAAAAGCAAACGTGCTGACCATGCTGCTTCCCAGAGCTGTGCAGTGACACAGGGGGACTGGACTCCCTCCTGAGGTCTCACCTGCTTCCTGGTGCACTGGAGAACGGTGATGGGGGAGCCTTTGTGGTCAGCCAGGACATGGATGGTCATTCCAGTGCGAGGGCTGCTGACAGCCACTATCCCATCCTTGCCCCCTGACAAGATCATTTCCCCTGTTGGCAGAGGAGAGAAGAGAATGGGACACTTCTTGTAGGAGGAGAAAAAGGCCAAGATTATGGGATTCAGTGTCCTGAAACGCTGTGAAAGTCAAGGGCTGGGTATGGTAAGATGTCTCAGAGACAGCCATGAAACCTCCACACTGAAGAAGAACCACGGTAGAACATAAAACAGAGGTGTTTTACCCAAACCCCTTGGCTATCCCAGAGCCAGTGCACCTCCCGTGTCCCACCCACCGTGTGCTCAGGGGCAGAGCCACCCAAGCTCACTGACACAAGTTCTGTGGCTTTCCCTGGCCCCAGGCTTTTGGGCAGGTGGCCAGGACACTGAGCAGCTGGAGATCAGGATAACCCAGGCAGCATCGAGCCACGCTCCCTGAGGCCACATGTCCCCAGTGTCACCCCAGGCAGCCTCACCATCGGTGGAGTAGGTGACTGCTGTCAGTGCAGCAGCATGGGGGTGCATTTTCAGCTCCATCTCTGTCCTGGAAACGCTGAACACACGGACAGTGCCATCACTGTACCCTGCCACCACGTGCTGGCTCTCGACGGGACAAGGCCACACCCCAACGGGACGAGGCTTCCAGGCCAGGCACTGACAGCTCTGCAAGGAAACCAGCAGAGCCCTGGTGACACAGGGGATGCTTCCCTGTGCCATGAGGAAGGGACTGATGTGCCAAAACACATACCTGGTTGAGCACCTGGAATTGCACCACCAGCTCCGTGCTGCCCAGAGCCCAGATCCGCACGCTGCCGTCCTCCCCGCACGTGGCACAGTGAGTCTCGTCGGGACTGAAGCACACCTCAGTCACCTGCTCCAGGGAAAACATGGAGAACAGGGGTCCTGCAGGTGCCACAGCCCAGTGCACATCAGCCCCTCTGCCCCTCTCAGCCCCCAGGACTCTCAGATGAGATGGAACATAAAAGAAGGTGCAGTGCTTTGGTTTTGGGGTAACAGGACGAGAGGAAATGGCCTCAAGTTGCACCAGGCAAGGTTTAGATTGGATATTAGGAAGAATTTCTTGAAAGGGTTGTCAAGCCCTGCCACAGGCTGCCCAGGGCAGTGGTGAAGTCACCATCCCCAGGAGTGGATGTGGCACTTGGGGACATGGTTTAATGGTGAATGTGGTGGCGGTGCTGGGTTGGCCGTTGGACTTGATGATCCTAAAGGTCTTTTCCAACCTTATCAATCATGGAAAACAGTAAACCTAACCCCAAAGGCAGGACCAGGCACTGTGCACCATAGATGGATGTAAAATACCTTCTACCGTTTAAACCGTTCCTTCTGTACCATAAAGATACCCTGAAGCAACAGCAAAATTCAAAGGCAGCCCAGCTGCTCTGACCTTGTTCTTGTGGCCGCTGATGAGTCGGATGCTGGTGCTCTCTACCCAGTTGATGTACCACAGGGTCCCGGTTGTGGTGCCCACAATTCCCATTTCCAGGGAGTCGTCAAAGGCTGCACTCACAATTGTCCCATCCAGGGTGATCTCGTGTTCCAGCAGGACTGAGCCAGACCTGGAGGAAGGCAGGGTGGGAGAAGGACAGGCTCAGATGTTGGAACAGCCAGTGTGCCTGCTTTAAATGCAACTCTCTAGTGAACCCAGTTCAATGAGGGGCTCCCATCTCCATGGGAGAGCTGGGGGTGCTCATCTGGGGAGACCTCAGAGCCCCTGGCAGGGCCTAAAGGGGCTCCAGGAGAGCTGCAGAGGGACTGGGGACAAGGGATGGAAGGACAGGACACAGGGAATGGCTTCCCACTGCCAGAGGGCAGGGATAGATGGGATATTGGGAAGGAATTGTTCCCTGCGAGGGTGGGGAGGCCCTGGCACAGGGTGCCCAGAGCAGCTGTGGCTGCCCCTGGATTCCTGGAAGGGTCCAAGGGCAGGCTGGACAGGGCTTGGAGCAGCCTGGGATGGTGGAAGGTGTCCCTGCTCATGGCAGGGAGGGCTGGAATGGGATGGGCTTGAAGGTTCCTCCCCACCCAAAGCATTCCATGATTCTGTAATTTGCACTTCAACCACGTTTTTGCAGGAAAGAAAGAAAATAGGGGATGCAATAGCTTAAGAGAAGAAACAAAGGCAATGCATTTTCCCTAGCTGTCCTAAAGCAATTCCTACAAACCACTGACACAAACTTCAGGCACGATAAACACCCACTTCTACTAGTAAGAGGGTTCAGCTACCTGCAGCAAAAATTCAGTCAAAAGATCCCGACAGAAAGAATCAGCAGTCACAGGATGGAGAGGAAAAGCTAAGGATGAAGAGCAGCAGGAGCAGCGTGGTTGCATGTGGTGTCTGTCTGTGAAAAGCCACCTCTTGACAGGTCCTGGGGGCTGCCAGGTGAGGGGCCACAAGCTCCTACCTGGCATCGGGCCCTTTCAGCCTCAGCTCCTGCACGGTGGCCACGGACCACAGGCGGATGCGCTTCGTGTTGCTGCCACTCACCAGCTGGTTGTGCCGACACACCAGCACCCCTGGGAGCGAAGGGCGCCTGTCAGTGTCCACTGCTCCCAGGCATCACCCCAAGGCTGCTCCTGACAACCACTTGGGCAGGAAAATGCAGGGTTCTACAGCCCAACACTGTTTTTACAGACTAGAGGTCTGCCCAGGGCAGTGGTGGAGTTGCCATCCCTGCTGTTCTAAACTCCTGTGGATGTGGTGCTCAGGGACATGGTTCAATGGTGGTTGGATCTGATAATCTTAGAGATCTTTTCCAACCTTAATGGTTCAATGCTTCAGTGAACTCCCCCAAGAAACCCAGGGCCCTGAGGAACCAGGTCACAGATCTGTCGCCACCCCATGCATCTTGCATCCAACAGAGCAAACTGGTTTTCTGAGCTCAGCTGAAGCTGGAAATCTTCAAGCTCATGGCTTCTTTCCCAACAAGTTCCCCATTACAGCCCTGACACTGCACCCACCAATCTCGCCCTCATCAGCCTCCCACGTCATGAAGCACGAATTGGTCTCTGTGTCCCACACACAGATCTGGCCTGAGTTGGTCCCACTGTAAAGGAGAGTGTTGGCACCGTAACAGAGAGATGTCAGCTCCACCAGCCCCAGCACGTCCGGAGCAGGGGCTCGATGAACCTGCCAGAGCACAAAAACCAGTGAAGTCAAAGAGAATGAAGGTGCTGAGATGCATCAGGAAAATAAACCCATCATCTTCCCCTGAGTTCCTACACTTAATGCCTCAAATACAACCAAAAGCTGCTCAGGGACAGCCAATACCACCTCACTCTGAGAAATCATCAGTTCTCACAGAGCCCTTACCAGGGGCTTGGAAAATAAGTCAGAGATGCTGAAAATAAATTTTAAAAGGTAAAAGAGAAGTTTACCTTGAGTCTGACAGCAGCTCCCTGCTGCTCCAACAGCCAGAACATCACAGCTTCCCTCCCCACGCAGGCCAGGCCTTGGTGAGAGACAGGGCTGAAAGCAACGTCATGGAGAGGCTCTGAGACACGAGTGGACACCAGGAGCTCATAGGTGAGGGTGCTCCACAGAGCCATGCTCTGGTCACTGTAGTCCCCTAAGGAAAGTGGGAAAGACAGGAGGAGGAATTGTGCAGCCTCAGGATGCTCACAAGCACCCACCCAGCACACACACATCGACTGTGTCACTCCCTGATCCAGCTGGTCAGTGACAACTGTCCCAAACACCATTCCAGGCATCGACACAGCTCCTCCTGTGCTCAGCACGAGCTGCACAGCACAACAGATCCTGGTCTGAGTTAAGGACAGGCAGAAGTGGCCCAGCACTTCACACTGGAAGTTGCAGCAAACCTTTCCTGGCAGCAGTCACATTTGGAGTGGCCAGGGCTGGGATTGCAGCAGGCAGAGCAGTTTTCCTGCTGTTTCTCCATCCTGAGAAGTCACTCGACACCTTGGGGAATGCCCCACACAAACCCTCCAGTGACACTGGGCACTCAGGGCTACCACAGGCTTGAAAAAGAAAGAAATGTCACCTTTGCTGAGGTGGGAGCTGGCCTTAATGGAAGCCACTGTAGCTGGGTGGGGACAGAGGGCACTGGCCTCAGTGACAGCAGAATTCCCAAGCTTCCAGAGAGCTCAGGAGGACAATGCTCTCCTGCTGCCTTTCCCAGGCTCCACAAGCTCAGTGGAGACTTTCAGCTTTTCCCTCCCCTGCAGCCCAGACCGGAGCTGGAGGAGGAGAGCTGCTCTCCCACACTGCTCCTGAAGAGCACAAAGCTCCCTTTCTCTCCAGCAAAGCCTGCTTTTTTTCCCAAAGGCAGCCTCACCAGCCCAGAGTGAGCATCATGCCTGCTCCACAGGTCCCCTCTCACGCAAAACAAGAGCTTCCTAATTGCATGTTGCCCTTTAAATGTCCCCTGCCTGAACAAAACAGACAGCTTGAGCGTCCATCCTGTGCTGGCACGGCTGCCTGGCAGGAGGCTCACAGTTGGGAGCCCGGCTACTTCTGTCCAAGCCCATCTAGGCAGCAATAACAAGTCCAGGAGAAGGCTTTTCCCTTTGGACACTATAAATAGTAACCACAAACCATTTACAGGGGGGTTAAGCAGCACCAGTGAGTCAGGAGAAGAAAGCTGGAACTGCTGCATTCCCTGCTGTCCCATGGATACCATGGAACAGCTTCCTACCCACGAGCCTGCTGCACATCTGGCAGGTATTTGGTGCTCACAGCACCTTCCTGCCCTGGGGTGCACCCCTGCAGCCACAGCTGCGGTCACAGGAGTGCTCACCTATGGTGACAAGGAACCTGTCATCCCGGGAGAATGCCATGGCTTGGACTTGTGTCTCGTGGTGGAAGAGCTCTGCTGTGCAGGCCCCATCCTGGGTTCTCCAGATGCAGATCTGACAGTGGGAGTCTCCATCCTTCTTCCCTGAGGCAGAGGCAAGAACCTAACAGAACAATGTGGAAGTAATTCGAGAACACTCATTAGCTCCTCTTAACAGTTTCAGTCACACATTAAAGTGATGTGGTTGGCAAATGGAGAATTCTGTGAGAAACAACCGTTCAGCTGATGGCAGAAGGGAATGGCAGCATCACCCAGAGGAACAGAACAGCCTTTACAGAATCTCAGAATCAGTGAGGTTGGAAAAGACCTCCGAGATCATCAAGTCCAACCTGTGACTCATCCCCACTTTGTCAATGAGACCAGAGCACTGAGTACCATGTCCAGGCTTACCTTGGACACCTCCAGGGGTGGGGACTCCACCACTCCTGGGCAGTCCCTTCCAGTGCCTGACCACCCTTTCTATGAAGAAATTCTTCCCAATGTCCAACCTGAACCTCCCCTGGCACAGCTTGAGGCCATTCCCTCTCCTCCTGTCCCTGTTCCCTGGGAGCAGAGCCCGACCCACCCCGGGCTGCCCCCTCCTGTCAGGAGCTGTGCAGAGCCACAAGGTTCCCCCTGAGCCTCCTTCGTTCCAGCCTGAGCCCCCTCAGCTGCTCTTCCCTGGACCTGTGCTCCAGCTCCATTCCCTTCTCTGGACATGCTCCAGCCCACACTGAGCCAGCACAACAGATAGCTGGCTCCAAAATCATTTCCATAGCCTCCAGGCACAAGGAGGAGCAGACAAATGGGATTTTAGGCTGTGGCTTTCCAAAGTGACAGGGACAAGCCCTGGCCTGGGGCAGCAGCAGCCTCTCCTACCTGGGCATCGTGGTTGAGGGCGAGCGTGGAGATCTCCTCGGCGTGGCCCAGCCAGTGGTTCTGGGACCCCGAGTGAAGGTCTTCAACCACGATGATGCAGCCACAGGAGTAGGCGAAGAAGCCTGGCAGAGGAGGGGGAGGAGAGGGGATGTTTTCATGGAAAGGCTGCACATACAGCCCCCACCACAACCCACATGGAAAATTCTGTGACTCATTAATACGTAAAAGCTGACTCGTTGACGCAGCTCGTCAGCAGCAGGTTGGGAGAGGGGTGAAATCTCACTTCCCCTAACCTGAGTAAAACAGAGCTGCTGGGCATCATTCCAGTTGGAGAAAGGAAGCAGGATGCTTTGTGAGCTTCCCTCCTGCTCTGTCCACTCAACAACTGGAACCTGAGGCTGCCCCACCAACTAAAGCTTGCCAGCAGCAAAGAGTTACTTGACTTTACCAACACCCAGAACCCCTGTGTTCAAGCAAAGATCCTGACTCAACAACCAGAAGATTCTAACTTGAATCACACATGGGTTGGGTTGGAAGGGACCTTAAAAATCATCTCATTCCACCCCCTGCCATGGGCAGGGACACCTTCCACTATCCCAGAGTGCTCCAAATCCTGTCCAGCCTGGCCTTGAACACTTCCAGGAATGGGGCAGCCACAACTGCTCTGGCAACCATTCCACTATTCCAGAGCATTCCCAGTGTACCTGTATCTGGGTTCCACACCATATTCCCTCTGCCATTCCCATTGTAGCCGATCACTGCCTTCAGCTTCAGGACCTCACTGCCTGCTGGAGGAGATGAGAAACTCTGCAAGAAAAACAGACACTGGCTTAAAATAAGCTCTGGAAGAATGGTCTGGTCAGGTGCATCAACACCCACAGAGGAAAAAGTGAGTGTCCTCAAGCACACATCCCACACAGATCCATGCCAACACTCGCACAATTCCGTAACGGAAGAGAGAGATAATATTCCATAACAAAAGAGACTGCCCTAGCACAGCCAGTCACAGATGCTTTCAGATGGGGCACAAAACAGGCTGGCAGTGAGTGCCCAGCCGAGGAGCAGCTGCTAATCCCACTGGGAAAGAGTTCCATGGGTTTGGCTGACTTGGGGATGCAGATAGTTCAACACAAAAGAGAGCTGGGGGAAAAATGCTGCCTGGTGGAGGGACAGAGGAGAGAATGAGGGGTGCGAGCTGGATGTAGCTCTTCTCCCAGCACCAGGAGCAGAGCTTAGGGAAAGGCTGTGTCAAGTTTCTGTTTCATTCCTGCTGTGTTTGTTAACAGAGCAGGAGCTGTGCCGTGTTTCTCCTCACTACGCTCCATGGATTTGCCATCCCCAGCCTGCTCTGCCAACGCAGCTGCTCGCAAATATGGGAGCACAATGAATCACTCCATTGCTCACTCGTCTTCCACTCTCAATAGCACATGCCATTTCCACTCCTTTTGAATAAAAATGTATGCAGATTTGGGCAACACAAAAAGAGTTGAGCACAACTCACTTTTTATTAGTCTGGGAAGAGCTGCATGTAGAGGAGAACAGGGAATTAATGTTAGGATTTCTTACTGAACATCAGCCCAGGGGTATATTTCCCAAATTGCTTTCAAAAAGAGAATAAATTGGAAATCATTTGGAAAAATCTACCTACCCCAGCCCCAAAATGTCTGTTCTCCACCTGCCCAGGTAACCAGCCCAACTCTCACCTGGGGGAGCACTGATGCCTTGAAGCGAGGAGTGAAGTGCCGGTAGGAATCCGGGCGGATGGAACACTGGGACATGGCAGGTTTGGCTCCCTTCCTGGGTTCTGCCACACAAAGGAGAGAACAGGACCTCTGGGATGCTGCTTCTGAGAATGGTTTGGAATGGTTTTGTGGGTTGCTGACCTTTCAGGTGCTGTGCATGTGTGAACACACACAAGGGAAAAATCAGACTGCAGGGTCACACATGGAATATCCTGAGTGGGAAGGGACCCACAGGGATCACGGATCCATCTCCTGGCCCTGCACAGACACCCCAACAATCCCACCCTGGGCATCCCTGGCAGCGCTGTCCAAACGCTCCTGGAGCTCTGGCAGCCTCGGGGCCGTGCCCATTCCCTGGGGAGCCTGGGCAGTGCCCAGCACCCTCTGGGGGAAGAACCTTTCCCTGATCTCCAACCCAAACCCCCCTGATCCAGCTCCAGCTGCTCCCCAGGGTCAGCTCATTTCCCACTCAGCCACACCACACCGCAAACAGACTAAGGACACTCACTCCTCGTGCTCTGGGTACCCCTGTGAAACCACAAGCCCCCCAGCTCCAGGTCTGCACCAGGAGCACCAGAGGCAGTTTTATCCCGAAGCTTTCCAACAAGTCCTGCCGGGGCTGAGCGCTGGCAGCTGCCTGCTCCTGGCAGGTCGCCACGCACCACTGCAGCTCCGAGGCTGTGCAGCTATTAATAGAGGCTTTGGGAGCTTTAATTGCAGCTGGATTTAATGGGACGTGCCACTCAGAGATGATACTGGCTCCAGGCTGAAGAGAGGCTTCTGGTGTGTCCAGAAGCAGTAGCAAGGCATGAGCCAGAAAAATGAGCAGTTTTGGCGATTGAGTTTCCCTCAATACCGACTTCCCCTGGTAGGTCATGTCCAAGGGAAAACTCCTGAGGAACATGGTGCTGCCTTTCACCTCACAGCTCAGAGCACGTGTCTGGGACTCTCTGCTCTATAATAATAATAATAACAATAATGACATTTCTTTGTTTTTTGGGGGATACACCAAGCTACCATGCAGGCCTGCAGTTCTGTACAAGCTGGCAATACCCCTGATTTACCTTCTGCTGGTTTTTCGGGAGACCTCGGGCTCTCCTGCCTCACTTTGGGCCTCACAACAGGCTCCTCATCCCCATCTGATTCCACCACAAGGACTGAGGCATCTTTGTGCCCGTTTACCACCTCCCTGCTGCTGCCTGGCAGACCTGCTTCCTCCTCCTTGTCCGACTCAGAGAAAATACCTGGAGAGAAAAATCAGTGGGAAGATAGAGCCATCCACATCCTTCAGGATCCTTCAGCCTGACCCCCTGACTTCTGCCAGTGTCATTGCCCTGCTCTGTGGAACAGTCCAGCTGTTAGGGCAGAGGGCAAAGCAGAAAATTCCTTTTGGGAATGACCAACAAGGTGTTCAGCACAGTGAGAAAAGCTGTGCAGCAGCTCAGTGTGGAGGAGAGCAGAGGATCAAAGGGTGCTGGATGTCCAGCACCTCTGGGCTTTGCCCAGCTCGGGGGAAGGAATTGCAGTCTGGTCTGTCAGTCTGCCAGAAAGGATCACAGGTGCGAATGGCTCCAAAGATGCTGCTAAACCAGACGAGTTTTCCCTAAAACAAGGTTAATTTTCCCTTTTCCTGCAAGCAGTTCCTCTTACTTTGAGATCCTGCTTGGTTGACATAGCTGATGTCCAAGCATGGTGGCGAGGACAGCAGGGGAAGAGGCACCATCTGCCGAGGGGTCTCAGAGACATCCTTTGGCTTCTCAGAGCTGCTGTCTGGGAAAGGAAAAGGCTTTGTGTCACTTCCTTCAGCCCTTAACTCCTCTCATCCTCCTGGTCATATCTCTGAGCTCAGTTTTCCAGCTTCCACAGAAGCCACTTTTCCGTCTTTTAAGAAAGAGAGGGACAGAGAGAAAGAGAGACACAGTGAGGGAGAAAGAAGATAGAGGAGACAGAGGCAGGGAAAGACAGAAGGCAAAAGATGAAAACCTACCAGAAAGCCCAGAGTGGTTCTGCTCAGAACATCCCCACCTAGGCAGACTGAGAGGTGCCAATTAATTTGAGATTGTCCTTCAGGGCTAATTAGCTGGTTTGCCCCCCACTACACAACTCCCTCAAGGAAGGAACCATCACCCTCAAGCCCTACCAGCACAACTCGTGGGAAGAAGCAAACTCACCTGATCTCAGCAGCAGAGTGGATGCGGGGGAACAAGCCCTGGGAAGGTGAGGAGATTGGAGTCACACAGGGATGGGGCAGGGACAGAGGACACAGGGAAGGCACTGCCCAGCACCACTACCTGGCTGAGAACGACCTGACTGCAGGTGGGGCTAGGAAATCCCAGAGGAAGATGGCATCCCCAACGCTGATGACGTGCTGTTGGTCGGGGGTGAAGGCGACCTGGCGCACGGGCTCCGAGTGCCCGATGAACACCTGGGAGAGAGCGTGGCTTCAATCCCCTGTCACCACCTGGCCTGCCAGGATGGGGTTACTGCACTCCCTGTCCTGCCCAGCCAGGGTCTACAGGCCTCAGCAGAAGATCCACAACAGGATCTATCACACCCACAGTGCTCACACCTATGAGTTGATCAGCCTGGGCCCAACCTCTAACACTCATTGGGGGAAGGATGCAAAAGTTGAAGAGTCCAAAGTCTTATCCTGCCTTTGAAGCCCCATTTTCTTCTCTGTGTGGCCCTGTCCCTAACACAGAGCTGTCACCTACCTCTGTCCTTCACAGAAGGTCTCAGTGGGCTGCTCTGGCAGCCCCAGCATCGTTCCAATGTGGGAACGGGGCTGCATTTCTCTGCTAGGCAAACTGGGACTGGGGACACTGGGCCAAGTCCCACAGAGCCCATTTGCTGTTCACTTCTCCAGGGATTCAGAAATGCAACACCACCCTCCTCCCTCCATGCACGGGCAGTACCTGGAAGTTGATGTTGAAGCGCATCCGATAGTCCCACACTTTGATGACCTTGTCACCAGCAGTGAGCAGGTACTGGCCATCCTTGCTCAGAGCGAAGGAGGAACAGGTCAGCTTGTGCACAGGGGACACCTGAGGACAAGAAATGGCACCAGCAGCCTGAGCTGAGCTAGTTCATGTCCTTATTTACACTTCAGCAAGAGAACGGCAGTGTGACAGCACGGAAAACAAGGACAAGCTCAGGCTCACCCTGAGCACGAGCACACCAGGATAGCTGCAGGCTTCCCACTTGTGTTCCTTTGAAGCCTGTGAGCTCCAGGAGGAGTTTTTCTCTCATTTAACCTCCCACAGAGCCATGAAGTGCCTAGCCCCCCTGGGAGGCCTCAGGTGATGAATTTCAGTGTCCTACCTCCCGCAGCAGTCGTCCGGTTTTCGCATCAAGCACGAGGATTTTATTGGAAGAGGTGGATACCAGGAGCTCGCCTTGAGGCACAGGACCAAAGCAGACCTTCACTGCAGAGTCCAAGACGGTGCTGTGCAAGTCCAGGATGCTGATGTCCACCCTCAGCAGCTGTGGAACACAAGGAGCCACTGAGCAAACACCGCAGGAGCCTGAGATTTGTTCCCGTGCTCCTAACATGAGGCTACAGAGCCCCCAGGATCCTTCCCTTCCCACTTAATGCGGGGCTGCAGGTCCAGGCAATGCCCAGGAGCAGCTCACAGAGAGAGGTGGGAGCTGACAGTCTTCACAGCACCTCTCCAAATTATCCCTCCAGAGGAGAAAGAAGTCAGAGAAGAAATTTTCAGTTTGTTATTTCTGTCTCACGGAAGGGAAAACAGGCAGCTCACTGCAAGCTGGTGCCCCACGCCCTGATCCACCTCCCTGGATGCTGCCCATGGAATTTCCAGGGGACACCCCCCTCCCCAGGAGCGAGGGGAGCCCAGTGGGTACCTCATCCAGCGAGCAGGCCTCCATCACTGTCACAATGTACTTGGAGGGCCCCACAAAGGCCAGCAGGCGACTGTCCCCACTGACCACCAGAGTGTCCACGCCGCTCCCGGCATCCCGGGCCACCACATTGCCTGGGGGACACAGCACGAGGGTGAAGAGGAGCAAAGCACACTCTGATGGTGCTGCTGAGCAGCAGCTGCAGCCTCTCCTGCAGCCTGAGAAAAAAGCAACCTGTGCTGTGGGAGATGCTACAAACTTTACCTACGCACCCAGAGCGTGAGTGAACCACCTCAAAAACAAGGTTGAGATGCACAGTTTGTTGCCTGAGTGAACATGCAGCGCTTTCAAGGAGAGCAGAACAAAGTCAAAGGAATTAAATTGATTTTAGAGCTTATTTTTTAACATTGCAAGAGGCTGTGACGAGGAGCTCGGTGAGATCTGGGTGTCTGAACCCTGAGCAGAATGAGGTCAGTGCTGAACACCACCATACTGATGTCAGTCCAGAGGGCAGAGAGACCCAGAGGTCTAAAAATCACAGAAATTACAGCAATTCTCTGTATTTATTCCACAACCATAATTCCACTGTCCTGTCCCTGGAACGTGACCAGGCAGCAAACACAGTTTCAGAGCAGAGTCACCACGTGAAGGTCCAGCTGCAGCACTGACCCCAAATTTGGATGATTTTAGACAAATTCCCTGATCTCTCCAAGCCCCTGTTCCTGCTCCTGCACACTTCCTCAGGCAGGTTCCTCCTCTTTGTGCAATATTGCACTGTATAAAAATCAGAGCTCCCTTTCCCTGCCCAAATTTGTGGTGTCACAACTCATTTCCAAAGTGTACATTAAATGTGACACTAATTTTTCCAAACTGCCTTACCTCTGCCCTGCCTCCAGCTCTCCACCAGCTCCATTCACCAGCACAGAGCAGCTCTGCTGCAGGCTGGATTAGGGCAACAATCCACTTTAAACAAATTAAATTGTACATGCACAGAATGGAAAGAGTCAGGGCTTGGGCATGAATAAATCTCTGTGATTCCAGGACATTCATGAAATCATCACACCAGCAGGATGAGAGGGCTTGAACCAGGACAAGTGGGGAAGTATTGGCAGTCACTGGGGGTTGCTCATGCAAAAGGTACAAAGAGAAACCATGAAACCACAGAATTTTTAAGGTTGAGAAAGCCCTTTATGATCATCAAGTTCACTAAACCATGTCCCCAAGTGCCACATGAACTTATCTTTTGAATCTCTCCAGGGATGGGGACTCCACCACTGCCCTGGGCAGCTGTGCCAGTGCCTGACCACCCTTCCCATCAAGAAATTTTCCCAATATCCAACCTAAACCTCCCATGGCAGGACTTCAGGCAGTTTCCTCTTGTCCTTCCCTGTTCCCTGGCAGTAGAGCCTGACCCCCCCTGGCTGCCCCCTCCTGTCAGGAGCTGTGCAGAGCCACAAGGTTCCCCCTGAGCCTTCTTTTCTCCAGGCTGAGCCCCTTTCCCAGCTCCCTCAGCTGCTCCTGGTGCTCCATCCCCTTCCCCAGCTCTGTTCCCTTCCCTGGACATGCTCCAGCCCCTCCATGTCTGGTCTTGTCATGAGGGGCCCAGAACTGACCCCAAGAATGGAAGGGTCTCAGCAGTGCCCAGTGCAGGGGAAAATGACAAAGCTCAGAAGATTCATTGGGAAATATCCCTCTGAGCAGGCTGAGTCTGGTTTGGCTCTGGTGTCAGGATGTCTGTGCTAACTAAAAAAACAGAAGAAAGGCAAGTCCAACCCCCAAGTCTTACCCAGGACTCTTAGGATGTGAGTTTTCTGTGCCACAAGGCTGTAGAGAACCAGAGTTCCCTGCAAGCAGGAGCTGAACATAAAATTGCCATCTGGAGAGAAGGTGAGCCCGGTGACGGCGGTGCGGTGCTGCCTGAAAGAGGGCAGAAATTGGGGGAAAGGGGAGGGGAAAAGGCAAACACAGACAGAGGGAACAGTAGTGATGGTGAATGGTGAATATGGTGAAGAACCCAGGAGAATAAATTAAACAGGAACAGAGCAGGGGCCCACTGTGCTCAGCCCTGCGGCAGCCCAGAACAACCAACACTCCAATTTATCTGAAAACTAAGCAACAAGCACAGCCCTCCAGCCTGGATGAAACCTGGTCCCTCTCCCTTTGGAGCATTCTCCAATTCCCACACTGAGGCTCACAAGGGCTCCCTGCCCAGCTGCTCTCTAGGACAAGCTCTGTCCTGCTGCTGTCCACGGGGAAGTCACAAAGAAAACCTTCATGGCTTTCACAGCTTGGGCTTTCACCTCCCAGAACCTCAGCGCAGCGGGATCAGCCCAAAACCCACCCAGCTGGGACCTGGGGCTTGCCAAGCTCCATGATCACCCCCGTGGCTCTGTCTCATCACCAGAACACCCAGTCAGACCCAGTGTAGCTCCCTTCACTCACTTGTGCTCCAGCAGGAGGTTGGAGGCAGCCAGGCTGAAGGTCCGCACCACGCCGCTGTCAAAGCCACAGGCCAGGATCTTCCAGGAGGGGTGGAAGGCCACGGTACAGGGAGCTTCCCCTGCAGCTGAAAAGTCGTACAGCTGCAGGAAGAGAAACCACGGGCATGAGGCTGGAGAGAACTGGAGCTGCAGCTGGACCCAACAAATGATCAACCCCACAGCTCCACCCCGGGTGCGTCCATGCATCCAAAGCCCAGTGAAGTCCTGGCTCTTTGGGCATTTAGATAAAGCCCTCGAGTGTTATGTTTTGTGCTAAAAGGCAATATTCAAAAGACAGAGGAAAAGAAAATAGTTCTGTCCAACAACACCTCAGAACTCTGTACTTCCAAAGGGTCTCTTGCCTCCCTTATGCTTCAGGGAGGGCTCATGAACTGACGGGCTTTGCTAATTGGACCAGAGACCAGGGAGACTATTAATAAATGTGAGACACCTCCTGGCTCTTGCCCCACCCACCTGCTGCATGGAGGAGAGGTCCCACACTCGGATGGTGTTGTCCTGGGACACTGTTGCTATCTGCTTCCACTTCCCCTCCACCGAGAATCCCAGCACAGAGTCCTTGTGAGAGCGCATCAGGGTGTTGTAGTCCCGGGCCTGCATGTCCAGGTAGCCCAGATTCCCCGTAGCTGTCGTGGACAGAACTTTGTGGCTGTCAGGGCTGATGCAGACGGAACTCACTGAAGCCTCATGCTCTGGGGAAAGACACAGGAGTCAACAAATCCTCTGGGAAAAGAGCAGCTGGAATACAGCTACAGATTCACATTTAGGAAAGCAATGCCCACAGGAATGAGCAGCCCATGACTTGAAGACTGAGCACTTGCAGGTGTGAATTTAGTGACAGATTAGAGAGATTAGTCTCTGCCCTTCCTAAAGTCCCTGGGCTCTGCTGTTATGGTGATTGTTTCAAAAACAATCAAAAAAATCAAGAACTGCTCAACTTCTCCCCTAATTTTTCACATGCAGATGAGCCATGGCTACAAGGGCACAGAAATCAAGATGGAAAGTCTGCTCTCTGCCAGGAGATCCTGCATTTCCCTTATGAATTCCAGGAATGAACATGAATAATCACTATTGAAAACTTGCAAGGAGTCAGCTCTGGACACGGCACATATAAAACACACCCTACCTCATGGGGATTGCTGTGGGAGCTGTGGCAGTGGAGCTCTGGAGCTGCAGAGGAGATGTGGAGCTCAGGAGCACCACTCCTACCTCTACTCACCTGCCTCTAAGACAGCAGCTGAGAAGTCCAGGGGCCACAGCCTCAGGCAGCCATCCTCTGATCCCGTGGCACAGAAGGTCAAGGACATGCTGATACTGTTTATAGCAATTCCAGGGCCTGCAAACCCAAAAAACGACACCTCCTTGCACAGATGGAATAAGAAAAATCAACCTGAGGGGGGCCCCAGCCAACAGCTGGGTCTGGTGGTCCACCCACACCCAGCTGGAGCCTGAGGAGGAGCCAGGAATACCATCATGAGTGACAGAAAAGGCTGAAGGGTCTCAGCCAGCCTTTCTCAGCGCTCAAACTTCTCTTTACCATTGTGAAACTCTTGCCAGGCACTGAGAATTCCCACCCCTGCTATATTTTTGCCTCAAACAGGATCCTTTAGCAAGGGATGTCCAAGTTTAACTGCCCGAGGTACAAACCCTTTCATTTCCATATTCCAAATCCTATCTGCAGGAGGGAGTGAGAATACAGATCCACAAAGGGGGAGCTTTTGATTCACAGAAACATGAAGGTTGGAACACCTCTTTCATTCCAACCACTAACCCTCTGTCAAGGCCACCACCAGCCCCTGTCCCCAGGTGCCACATCCACAGGTTTATTGAACATTTGCAGGGATAGAATGGGCAGCTTGTTCCCATGCCTGGTCACACTTTCAGTGAAGAAATTTCCCCCAATATCCAACCTAAACTCAGGAATAAAGGCATTGGTCAGAGCCAGCACCGAGATTGGGAGGCACCAAGGACATGGTTTCATCTCCCCTTGGGCCCTTTCTTACCCAGAAAGTGAGAAATGCAGTTACACACCTCTCAAAGGCCACGTTACAGATTAATCAGCTCAATTTGCTAAAGCAAATTACTCTCTAAGTTTTAAGATATCAGAGCAATCACACTTGAAAGTGAATTCTTCCCGCTGTTCAAGTTAATGGAAGAGCTGAAAGCTGGTCTACTTAATGTACAGCAACAAAGATTCCCCAAACGCTCTGCACCAGCTGAATAATGAAAAAATCCCCAAATTCATCTTTTTCCTTGGTCTTAGTTCTTTTTCCATCTCTCCATTAAGCCTCCCATCAGCAAATGAAGACCTTGTTTCATGTTTCTAAAAGTAGTGTTTCTCTGAAAGTGCAATCAGCATTTAAAATGCTAAAATCTTTCTTAAAACGATACTTTGCTGTACTAAGGAAGATTATTTGCAGTCCTTAAGAGGCAAATAGCAATGATCTAATCAACCCCAAAATAATCCTTTAGCAGTAGGTAAAGAGCTGGTTGGTTTGAGCAGAGCTGATTTCTGACCCCGACGGTCGTGGAGGTGTTCCCTGGTCGGTTTTTCCTCTGTCCCTGTCTGCTCCCACCTGAGCCATTCCCTGCCTGCTCCTGCCCGTCCCCCCGGGGCTGTGCAGGCAGCAGGCGCCGCGCACTCCGCACACAGACGTTCTTGTAGTCCACCTCCAGCACGTGGCCACTCCTGCTGCACACAAAGCTGTAAAAAAAACAGGAGAGAGACTTGCTTTTAGTAAAAAACCAGCTTGGTTACCTGTTAAACTGGTTTGTGTGAAGCAATCCTAGTTCACAGTAATGTAAGAGCTCAACAAGGTGTCCAAGTGTTCCCAAGTGCTACCCCACACACCTCCAAGGAAGTCAGAGCTTCCTATTTGGTTTCCTGAGCCTTTGGAACAGAAATTAGCAAAAGAGCTAAAAGCTTGGCATAAACTCCAGAAAGGAACCTCCATCACAGGCTGGCTGAGCCGACAGCTCTGCCTCTGTGCGACCATATGTGGTGGCAACAAAGGTCTGGCTTTGAAGATTAAAATAAAACAACAAAGTGTGTGTCTGTATGTGAGAGGATGTGTACCAGGCTCCTCCTGCTGCCCCAGGAATCCAACAGAGAGCTTCAGGTGGGGAGAGTCACTAAATACGGCACAACAGCGGCATGGAAAGAGGCTGGGAGGTGACATGTGCCGAGCGGGGAGAGGCTCTCCCAGCTCCAGAAGGCAGCTGGATTGTGAGGGAGAACCCCAGCAAAACGCTGTGGTCGCAGGGAAAGGCGAATGCCAAGCAAGGAGGGCTGCAGAGCTCCCTCCTGCCAGGCTGCCCAGGCCAGGTGACAGTGACAGGCCCTTACAGTGAGCGGTCCTCTGGCTCCTGCTCGGGCCCGGGCCCCTCCTCGAAGGCCAGGTCGGTGAACTGCAGGGAATGGTACTCGCCCAGGTTGACGGGACACGAGCGCAGGGCTCCACTCCGCAGTCGCCACAGCCTGATGTTGTCCCGGCCACACGACACCATCCTGTCCCGGGAGACACAGGCTGAGCACCAGGGCACAGCTCCCCTGGCGCCCAGGGCAAGGGCAGAGTCCCAAGGGCCACCTGACAGCAAGGACTGAGAACAGGAATGGCAACCAGATGGCTGCAGCACCTCAATTCCCCCTGCAGCCACGCCAGAATCATGGAATAAAAGTGATTTGGGGTGAAGGGACCTTAAAGCTCACCTTGTTCCACCCCATGCCATGGACAGGGACACCTTCCACTATCGCAAGGTTGTTTCAAGCCCCATCCAACCTGGCCTTGGACACTTCCAAGGATCCACAGGCAGCCACAGTTTCTCTGGGCACCCTGTGCCAGGGCCTCCCCCCCCACCCCGGGAACAATTTCATCCCAATATCTAAGAATCAATACTTTTGATGTATTTTCTTGGCACACTACCTGGTGTCATCAAAGAAAGCAATCTTCATGGCCTGGATGTCCACATCGGTGTGTGCTTTGGCCAGCACAGCCACGCCTCCACCACGGGTCACCTGAGCAGTGTTCCACACCACCACCATCTGAAGCAAGAAAACACCATGGGAGAGCTGCTCAAAAGCTTGGCAGCACAAGGGTTTTTCATCCAGCAGCTGCTCCAGAGCTGGGCACGAAGTATTGATAACAGAGCTAGAGCAGGGAAATAAAACCCATTGAACAGAGGGTTTAGGACAGTTCAACAGCTTTGCAAAGCTTCATGGCAATATCCTCATCTGCAATCCATAATTAGAGGTTCTAAATCCCAGGGCTGCCTGGCAACAGGACTCAGACTTGGAAAGAAAATCCATGGAGCAGTGGCAACTCTGCCTGCTGGGATATAGGAGCTGTCCCAGGGCTGAGGGAGCAGGAGGCAGCACATGTCCAGTGCTCCAGCACAGGTCTGGGTGCCCTCAGTGCCCATCACCAGGGGCAGGAGTCAAACCCTCTCCCCAAATGAGAGGGGCAGACGCCTGAAGAAATGAGGGAGGATGTTCTGCATTCCAGAACATCATTAAAAGCAAACCCAGCATCACCTCAGGGGCTGGGATGGGCTGAGGCATCACCCTGGGAGAGGTGCTCCCCCAGCATCCCTGTTCTCCTACCGTGCTTTCACCCCACTGATCCCACCTCCCCAGCTGCCACACGGATCACAGAGCGCTGCCACATGCTGGGAAAAACACAGAGCACTGTGTGGTTTTTCCTGCACTTAGTGATGGCACAGCTAATTGCTGCTGGTCGTCACTGAAGGATGAAAACAGTGGATGAAAAACAGTTCCACTGACAAAACAAAACTCCCAGTCCCACGGAACAAGTTTATTTTTGACTGCTACACGTGGGATCTGCGTCATCCCCAGCTACAAAGGTGGGTGGCAGCTCCAGTGCCCGGCATCCCTTCTCACAGTGATGCTTGGAGCTGGAAGATTTCCCCTCACATCTTGCCCTAAATGCTATTAAAATAAAGATATAATCCCATCAGCCTGCCTGGGTCCTAGTTGAGACCACTCCAGGGACAAAACAGCCCCAAAGCACAACCCCAGCAAGTCTGTCTGCTTCCAATAGGATTTGTTCACTGGCAGCTGAGGAACCCACACAGGCATCAGGCAGAGGGAAAGTATTCTCTAGGCAGCTAATGAGAAAAGGATCTCCCTCAAGAACATGTCTAGGAAATCCCAGAGCAGAGGTTTGTCTGGAAAATAACTACAGAATCTGCGAGAACTCAGCTCTCCCAGGGAAAGCTCCCAGCCCAAGTGTCAGCTCTCACCGTTTTGCCATGCCCGTCCTTCCCGACACCACACAGAACAGCTCCACTGTGGGAAAAGCTGCAAGAAGAGAAACCTGGTGGAAAACAGCTCCGTGTACCCCCAGTGCATCCCCACGGGGCATAAAAGGAGACAAGTTGTGGGCATGGGGAGGCAGCAAGAGCTGAGAGAGAAGCTCAGGAGGGAGCTGGCAGCGTATCCAGGCCAGCTGCCAGCAGGTCTCGGTGACAAGCACCGGCAGCTGTAATTCATCCCTCGTTCATCATGCAGGAACAGCACGGAGAAGCTGCTGTGCTGCAATGCTGAGCACACACCTGCACCCACTGAAACCCACCTGAGGGCCACGAGGGACTGCAGGTAGGTTTTGAAGAGGCAGAGGCAGGTTCCTGCGGGGAAGGCCCAGAGGCGCCCCACGCTGCGGGGCCCGGCCTGTGCCGAGGCCAGCAAGGTGCTGCTCCCGCTGAACGCCAGCGCCGACACCTGCAGGAAGCACCGGGAGAGAGGAGCCCAGCAGAGCTGGCACCGGGCTGCAAGGACAGGGCTGCCAGCAGGGCTTGCAAGGGGTGCCCTCACCTTGTCTGTGTGACCAAGGAAGAACCTCTGCTCACCAGTCTTGAGAAGCAGGGTGACGATGATGGCATGGCAGGGATACACCACGGCCGTGCTGTCCCGCGTCCACAGCGCCTGCAGCACCGAGACAGGAGGGACACGGCTCCAGAACCGCCCCATGGCCCAGGCACAGAGTTCTTCCCCAGCCCTGGAAATGTTCAAGGCCTGGTTGGATGGGGCATGGAGCACACTGGGCTGGTGGGAGGTGGGGGGTGGAAGTGGATGGGCTTTAAGGTACCTTCCCTACCATGTGAACAGGAGATCCAAGGAAAATGACATTGTTGGCAATGCCTTGAACCAACTAAGCCAAACCAACCCTTTCTGTACCCTAACACAGACCACAAGCAAGGCCCAGTGTGTCACAGAAACAATCCAAAACACAGCCCTTCCTTTCCAGCCTCCAACAAAGCAGCACGAATTTTAGCATGTTAAAAAGATGGGAAATTTAGTGAAGGGTCTGGAGCACAAGTCTGAAGGAACTGGGGGTGTTCAGCCCGGAGAAAAGTAGGCTCAAGGGGAACCTTGTGGCTCTGCACAACTCCTGACAGGAGGGGGCAGTGGGAGGGGGTTGGGCTCTTCTCCCGGGAACAGGGACAGGACAAGAGGAAATGGCCTCAAGTTGTGCCAGGGGAGGCTCAGGTTGGGTATTGGGGTAATTTCTTCATGGAAAGGCTGATCAGGCACTGGCACAGCTTCCCAGAGCAGTGGTGGGGTCACCATCCCTAGAGGGATTTAAAAGCCATGTGGATTTAGCACCTGGGGATGTGGGTCAGTGGTGGGTCTGGGAATCCTGGGAAAACAACTGGAAACGATGACCTCAGAGGGCTCTTCCATCCCTAGGATTCTATCTTAAGGGCCCCATAGTTTTTAATTCCCCATCCTAATAGCAGAGTTGTGCACAAACAGATGCTCAGGCCCATCCACTTTGGGATCATTTTCCACATCAGGCCGTGCCACACTCAGCCACATTTCACACCTTCAAAACATCTGTAGCCCCGCCACACAATGACAGATCAGCTCCCCACTGACCCATTTGGTGCTGCAGCCTCCAAAGCCAATAATCCTTCTCAGCTTCAGGATGGGATCCGGTATGAGCCCCTGGAAAAGAAAACCAGACAGCATCAGCATCCTTCGAGCCAGGCTGGGGTCCTCCCTCCGTGGGGCACCCCAGCCCCAGTGCTCAGCTCCCTCTAAAGCACAGAGGCAGCTTTGGGTCTCTCCTCTCAGAGGGGACAACTTTAAAGTATTTAACCTCAGGGTCAAATCAGGCAGGCAGGAGGAGCTGGGGTTTCTCCCATCCAGTCCCAGTGGTGCCCAGAGATCTGGGGCCACTATGGGAATCCCAGACTGGTTTGGGTTTGGAAGGGACCTTAAAGTCCATCTCGTTCCACCCCCTGCCATGGGCAGGGACACCTTCCACTATCCCAGGTTGCTCCAAGCTCCATCCAACCTGGGCTTGGACACTTGCAGGGCTGTCCTGCAGGCCAGAGCTCACCTGTGGGATGGCACACCTGGGCAAACCTGTTACCTGTTACCAGCTTAGGGTCAGTACACTTGAACACAGGGTCCCTCTCTCAAGGCAAGTTACTCTTGGAAAGAACTGGTCTTCAGAAAAGAGGCACCTTTTGGGCTCCTTAAGGTAAACTGAAACTCCAGCCTGAACCTTGCGATCCCTCTTCTCACTTCATTGGAAGTAAACACCCCAAAGCCAATCTGTGATCCTCCAGAACTTCACCCACCTCCTCTGAGCTGGGCACAGCTCGGGTGGTCCGTGCCCCGCTCTGGTGAGCGCAGACATGGATGCCACCATCGCTGAGTGACGGTGGCAGCCCCGTGTCCCCCACACTGTGCAGCCCCTGCTTCTCCTCCAGCATGGGGTCTCCAGCAGGCACAGCTCTCAGAGGCCCAGGGAGTGCCAGGTGAACCTCAGGGATGCTTTTGGTGATTACAGGACACTGATGTGGCACCTGAGAATGAGGAAAGCCTCAGACAGAGCTCAGGTCTCCTCCCAGTGCCCTCCACCTGATGCAGGGGCAGAGACAGAGAGACACCCACGTCTCTCCTGAGGGCTCTTCACAACACCACAAACAAGGATGCAAAAATACAGAGGGAGAGCAGCCCTGTGGGTACCAGGCTTGACCAGGCTGTTAACCAGCTGCTCTCCCTACGCTCCCTGTGCTGTCCATGCACAGTTCATCTCCTTCAGACAGCAAACCAGAGCTGTGTCCAAATGCTCCTGGAGCTCTGGCAGGTTTGGGACCACTGCCCTGGGGAGCCTGTTCAGTGCCCGACCACACCCTGGGGGTAGAACCTTTTCCTAACATCCATTAAAACCTCCCCTGGCACAGCTCCAGCCATTCCCTGAGTCCTGTCCCTGTCACAGAGAGCAGAGATGGGAGCTGTCCCTCGGGAAGAGCCGCAGGCCCTGATGAGATCCGACCTCAGTCTCCTTTTCTCTGATCAAACCAAGTGACCACTGCACCACTCACCCTTCCCCATCTTCATGGCCATCCTTTGGACACCCTCTAAGAAGAGAGGTCATGCTCCTCACTTTCTCCCTCTCCACAGCATGAGGATGGCTTCCCCCGGTCCCTCTCCACCACCACACTGGTGAGCCAGTCTGGACAGCAGCTCCCACATCACCCCGAGCAGGGAGGTGGAAATCAGGATGAGGGTAGCTGCCTGCAGTCCCAGCAACCCCAACTTCATGCACTGCTCTGCTCCCCGAGGGCACTGACCATGTTCCTCAGTCTCCAGACCTCACTTCCTGTCTATAATTTGAAGACACAACGATCTGCTGCCTCCACAGAGACCGGGAGGATGGATGTCTGGAGATTTCGAGGCACTTGGCACATCTCCTGTCTCTGTGCCACACCACACTGAGCCCTCAGGCAGTAACTGCAGGGCTGTGGTCATCAGACCGTGCCTGGAGCAGCTGCCAACAACAACAAGCAGCTTCTACATCTTAAATTAAAACACAGATGCAGGGAAAAACTCCCTGGGAAGCAGGAAGGAAGGAGCTGCAGCCTCCTCCACGATGCACTTACAGCTTTGGGACTGGTTATCTGATGGACGAGGGACAGATCACAGACTGCTCTGGAGAGTGTCCCCGGCTGGGTCAGTGGGTGGCCAGGCTCCTCCAGGACATGGTCACCTGGGCAGCACGAGGAGCAGGTCAGGCTCTTTTGGAAACCCACAGCACCCTCCTGGGGTGGCACAGCCTCGGCTGCTGGCCCCAGCATTCCCACCTGCCACAGGACTTGGGAAGCTCTTCTGGATGGAGTCGTGTAGCAGCTTGGACCCCTCGGATGGGAACCTGAGCAGAACCAGAGGAAGGCATCATGTAACTGGGACATTGCAGTGGCACCTCAGCCTGGCACAGAGGCCTCTTCACCACCTCCTGTAAAATCCCCCCTTTAGCCCCATCATCCCCCAAATACAGGGACAGCAAAGGCAGATGGCACTAAGGGGTACATTTGTTAACAGCATTTAAATACTGGGGGTGGGTAGACCAAAATGCCTCCTTGAGCTCCAGCTTCAGCTGGATCTGTCATTCCTTAAGTGCCATCACCCCTCCTGCCTTTCTCCAGGCAGTGGGGAGCTCTGGGAGCTGCAGTGGGATCGGGAGCAGCTGTACCTGATGTAGTCATAGAGGTTGTGCCACTTCTCCCCCTTGGGCACGGGGAAGGCCAATTCCCGGGGCATGGGGGCGACCCCGCGGCAGGACAGGTCACTGAGCCGGGCCTCGGAGAACGTCACACCTGGCAGCACAGGACACACACACACTCAGTTCTCCAGGCCCAGGGAGCTGCCTGGAATCCCATTTCCTGTGGGATATGGGCACAAACCACTTCCCACCTGAGAAACAAGGACCACAGGCCTGAGGTCTGTAACAAACACACCTTGCACAGGTGGATTCCTAGAACTCTCAATGCACAAAGAAGAGCCCAGAGCATAAACCCTTGGATTCAAGTTACAAACCCCCAGGCCTAAGATTCACTTCATTTCTGTTCACTGATTCAGCAGTTTGACATGATTTCTCTTAAGGCTCATTGCCCGTTTTCTCATTTCCTTCATGTATTTTAAAATGTAAGAAAGTGAAACAGGAAAGATACAACAAGTTTCAGGAATTTCAAAGCAGCCCCTATAGCTTTTTCCTCACTGATGCTTCCCAGCAGGCCAGGCAGTTCAGACAGAATTCCAGCACGAAAAAGGAAAGACAGAAAACAAAGGGTTTGACCAAAGTACCTCTGCCACACTGAGCAGGTGGATAAAAAAAGCAGGTGGAAGATTTTTGACACAAAAAAAGCACAGGCTCTTCCAGCCAATAAAAGCGCAAGTCTTGGAGAAGTAAGGCTTGATGACACCTTTCATTTTTACCCCTGAAAAAAATTTCTAACCTTAGAAAGATTTTTAACTTTGCTCTTTTCATTTACTTTTACAGCTGGAAAATGAGAGGATACTTTCCTCCAGAGTCTGAGAGACTGCATTCCATTCTACATTTCCTTCCAGTGCCTAAAGGGGCTCCAGGAGAGCTGGAGAGGGACTGGGGACAAGGGATGGAGGGACAGGACACAAGGAATGGCTTCCCACTGCCAGAGGGCAGGGATAGATGGAATATTGGGAAGGAATTGTTCCCTGGGAGGGTGGGAAGGCCCTGGCACAGGGTGCCCAGAGCAGCTGTGGCTGCCCCTGGATCCCTGGAAGTGTCCAAGGCCAGGTTGGATGGGGCTTGGAGCAGCCTGGGACAGTGGAAGGTGTCCCTGCCCACATGAAAACTTAACATTGGACCAAGTATTTTGCCCTTTCTGTTTGTTTCATACGGCACCAGCAGCCCAGTGCTCTGCCAGGGCTGCAAACCCAGCTTTGAGTCCCCATGGGATCCCCCCAAGCCAGGCTGAAGTCACAGAAAAACCTGAGGCCGCCCTGAGCTCTGTGTTCCTCACCTGGCTCAAAGAGCAGGTCGCTGGTGCAGAGGTTTTTCACGAGCAGGTTGGAGCAGAGTTTGAATCCCCTGAGGTGGCTGTACCTGCGGTTCAGGTACAGGGCCAGGATGGAGGGCAGGTCCAGCACCAGGCACGTCCAGCGCACGTTGGCCGGGGCTGCTCCGGTGGCACCTGGGGAGGAGAGGACAGGGAGAAAAGGGATGGTGGGAAAGATGCTACAGACACGGACCTTGCTGGATGGGAGACACAAGTCACAAGGTTCAGTACAAAGTATTCACCAGGCAAGATTCCCACCAGGCCTGTGCCAAGTGGGAGATGGGAAAATGTGCTCAGGGCTGGGGAAGGACAGACAGACAGACAGCCCCAGCACCTCCAAGGGCTCATGACTGGCCTGATACTGCACCCCCACATCTTGGGAAGAAGCCCAACCAGGAGCTATGGCTGCAGAGAGGCTCCTGCCCAGGCTATCACTCTTATCACAGACTCCTGGAATTGTTTGGTTTGGGAAGGACACCTTAAAGCCCATCTCATTCCATCCCCCTGCCATGGGCAGGGACACCTTCCACTGTCCCAGGCTGCTCCAAGCCCTGTCCAAGCTGGCCTTGGACACTTCCAGGGATCCAGGGGCAGCCACAGCTCCTCTTCAAATGCATCAAGTCAACTTGAGAACTCAATGTACTTTACAACAATTTATTTTGGTGGTTTTGTGCCAGCCCAGCTCCAGTACACAGCTCCTCACCCCGGGCCGGGCCCTCATTGGCTGCTCCGCAGACGAAGGGGAACTGGAGCCAGGTGTCCGTGGATTTGAACTCCTTGAAGAGGCTGGAGAAGGAGATGCGAACCACCTGGTTTTCCTGGGAAGAGACACACACACACACGGAGCTTTAGTCACCCTGGTGGCTTCGGCAGGGAAGTGCTGCAGAGGAGAAGGCATGTGGCCCTGTCTCCTGTCCCCTCTGTGTCCCATCCTCAGTGGAGATGCCACTAGCATGAAAACCATCTCCAGCCTGGGGTAACCCACCAGCAGCAAAGAGCAGCCAATTCCTGCACCCCCAAAGCCCACCCCTGCCATCCCCAGTCCTTCAATCAGCCACGATGGTGGTTTCAGGGGCCACCCTGTGTCACGGACCTCAGTGGTGACATCCAGGTGCACGAGGAAGTGCTTGCGGGGCAGGGGCCTGAAGAGCAGGTACAGGTAGCGCCCTGTGAGCCCCAGGGACTGTGTCCCTGCCCGGGGCAGCTGCAGGTAGCTGCTGGCAGGGTTGGAGCCTCGGATCCGGTAGATTGTTCCCTTCAACCTCGTGTCCTTTGGAAACCAGGGAAAGATGGGGGGTCAGCACTGCCCACCTGTGGCCAGTGCCCCCTGCCCCGTGGTGCCAGTGTCCCCATTACCGTGAGGGTGGCCACATCCCCCTCCTTGGCAGAGCGCTTCCACTCCTCCACACGGAAGTGCTTGAAGATGTTCAGGTAGGGACGCTGCCAGGCTGCCGGCACCAGGATTGTTGGGGGGAAAAGAACCCCAGCCCGGACACCCCCCATTGCCCGCTGCGTGCCCCGAGGACCCCTGCCCTGTTAGCACCCCATTATCTGCACATCCTGAGTCTCCCCAGCCCCCGTGTCAACCTTGTGATGCAAAGCCTGGTGACACCCCCGTTATCTCTGTCCCCCAGTTCCCCCCAGCCCTGGTGACACCCCCAAGCCACAGTGCCCTGCTCAGAATCCCATTTACCCCCTTTCTCTGGGCCCCCTGGTACCTCCAAGCCTCAGGCTCCTCCAGTCCCAATGACAACCCCATCACCTCCACATCCGTGACCCCACTGGCCCTGCTGTTGTCTCTGTGTCCCAAGCATGGTGACCGACCAGGTAACCCCATGTTCCAAGTCCTCCTGCCCTGCTGACACCCCAGGATCTCCATGCCCCAAGCCTCCCCAGTGCTGGTGGCACCCTGTTAACTCCATGTTCAGAGTCCCCATGCCCAGTAGCGCTCTGGTGTCTCCATGTCTGGAGCCTCCCAGATCCAGCGTTGCCCCCGTGCCTGGTGATAATTCCATCACCCTTGTACTCTGTTTCTGGTGGCGGTGCCCCTCAGCCCCAGTGAAGGCCCTATTACGTCCATGCTGACCCCCTCCATTCCCAGACCGCCCCCCCAGGCCCAGTGACACCCCCATTACCACCATGCTCCAAACCCCGCAAACCTCTCAGCCCCCTCCAGAGCTCCCCCATGCCCAGAGCCCACCCCCCACTCCGGTGACACTCCNNNNACACTCCCATTACACCTGTGCTCCGAACCGCAGCGGAGCTCCCCCATCCCCGGTGACACTCCGGGTACCCCCGTGCTCCGAACTCTCATAGCCGGTGGTGCTTCGGTTCCCCCATCCCCACTGATGCTCCATCTCCCCCCCATCTCCGGGGACACGCCCCCATTAACCCGTGTCTCCCACATCCCCAGTGACACCCCCATCA
>VZRN01002176.1:171325-206340 GCA_013397935.1 Dasyornis broadbenti | reverse complement strand
CCCCCGCGGGGTCGCGACGCGATCGCGACAGAGGCAGCCACGAGCGCTTGGGGCGAGGGGACTTTAATGTGCCCGGGGGCTCAGAGCGAGGGGTCGCCGAAGCCGAAGCGGTGCTGAGCGGCGCGGATCTCCTGCATCAGCGCGTCGTTCTGCAGGCCGAGCTGCGGGAAAGGGCAGCGGGGTCAGGGCCGGGCGGCGCGGGATTGCCCCAGTGCTAAAGGGCTGTTTGGTGGTTCGGCTGCAACACCGTCGAGACAGGGATCGTCCCGTGGCACAGCCAGCTTGGAAGGGGGCAGGATGAGCGGTTCCCGCTGCCTGCAGCCCCGCCCGCCCCGCAGGGCACGGACACGAACCTTGACGGTGTATTTGTAGCACTGCTCTGCCTCCAGCTGCCGCCCGCCCTGCAGCCGCCACACAGAGCACCAGGGAGCAACCGTATACGGTGGGTTAGGCAGGAAAAGACTCTTAAGACCATCAAATCCAAGCATTCCCTCAGCACTGTCAAGGCCACCACTAAACCAAGTCCCCAGGTGCCACATCCACATGGCTTTTAAATCCATCAGGGATGGGGACTCCACCACTGCCCTGGGCAGCTGTGCCAGGGCCTGACCACCCTTTCCATGAAAAAATTTTCCCAATATCCAACCTGAACCTAACCTGGCAGGATTTGAGGCCGTTTCCTCTCACCCTGTCCCTGTTCCCTGAGAGCAGAGCCCGACCGCCCCCCAGCTGCCCCCTCCTGTCAGGAGTTGTGCAGAGTCACAAGGTTCCCCCTGAGCTTCCTTTTCTCCAGGCTGAGCCCTTTCCCAGCTCCCTCAACCGGTCTGGGTGCTCCAGCCCCTTCCCCAGCTCCGTTCCTTTCCCTGGACACGCTCCAGCCCCTCCATGTCTGTCTTCTCGTCAGGGGCCCAGAACTGACTGTGCCCAGCATGCCAGGAAAGACATGGAATCTCAGTAAAATGACGTTTGTAAGAAGCTCAGCAGGGAGGACGTGCCCCGGGGCAGTCAGTGCCTCAGGGTGCTGTTTTTATCATCCAAGAACTCACTTTCCCTGAGCACAGCCCCTAAACTTTGTATCACTTCAGGTTCATGAGCAGATGCCAACAAACCCCCCCGATAAACCCCTCCCAAAACCCCCACTCCATCAGACGGACAGAGGCTGGGTACTCACCTGCAGGCAGATGAGGGCGAGATATCCCCACACTTCAGCGTTGGTGTTATCTAGGGCATTGGCTTCTGAGAGAGCATCTTCTGCTTCCACCATCTCTTCCATCTTGAAAGAGAAGGACAGGTGTGGGCAAAGGGCAAAGGGCAGGCAGAAAGGGTTTCAAAACTGAACAGCAGAAGAAATCAGTGCAACAGAAGGTGCTAGGAGGGATTCCCTGATAGAAATGCAGGGAGAGGATTTAGGGCACACACAAGGACTTTTCCTCAGCATCCAGCTCTCCAGTCTGGAGCAGCAGCTTCCCACTGCTGACCCCCGTGGGATCACACACTATTTCTAAATCAGCCTCCAGCTGTAAGGAAAGTAGCACAAACATCTTCACCTCCAGGAGCCAAGCAATCCAACTCCATGAGGAAACGTGGCTGTGCTCCTGCTCCCTATTCCCACTGCACAGCAGCTCCAGGCAGGCAGGGGTAGCTGGTGCCCAGTGCACCACACACCTCCCTAAACTGACTCCACAGCTTCCCAGGATGTGAACATTCGGCCAAGGGGAAAACAGAAGTTCAAATTCCTTCCCTGCTTCCTTCCCTCAACTCCCTCAGCCAGACTCCTTTGGAGGAACCTGGCAAGCTGTCCCTTGGGCAGATACTGCGCTGCTGGTGGCTGGGTGTCCTTGGCAGCCCTTCAGAAGTGCTGGATTCCCTTGGACACGCAAAGCACCGAGATTCCTCCCTGCTGACATCCCACTCAGTGCCTTGGTGGTGACATGCAGGTCACGTGCAGGCAGGCACTCGGAGCAGAGCCCTGACTGCTTGCCATGACATCCTGGGGAAGGAGGTGCTGGCAGGAGCTGGGATGAGGGGAAGAATGGCTGCTCCCAGAGCAGCTGCTGAAGGTGACACCATCCGGGTGCCACACTGGGACTGTGACAGCACCCTGGACATGATGGCCTTCGGGAACACTGGGTCACAGGGAGCCAAGGGTTGCTTTAGTCAAGGGGATTCTGCCAAAGCCAGCCCTGTGTCCCATGCCACTGACTGAAGCCCAGAGGACATGAAGGCAGCTGCACTTACCCTGTAGCAGGCAATGCCCACGCCCAGCCAGGTGAGACAGGAGGCAGAGCTGTCACAGGCGAGCAGGTAGATCTGCTTGGCCCGGGTATACTGGCAGGAGAGAGACAGACACATTCCCTCTGCAGCATCACATCACTCCACAGACAGGGATTTGCCAAACACCCTGTTCCGGGGGGCTCAGACACCCACGGTCCCCACTGCTGCAGGGGGAGTGATTTGCTTTGTGGTACCTTGCCCTCCACAGCACTGCTGGCTCCTCACCTCTTTCTCTTCCAGGTAGATGAAGCCCAGGCGCAGGTACACAAAGTGCATATCCACAGTATCCTCCACAAAGCTGATGACTCGCTCGTAGCAATCCTTTGCCCTCTTAAAGTTCTTCTTCAGGTAGCACAGGTGCCCTTTCTGAGCCCAGACATTTGGATTCTGTGCACAAAAAACCAGGAGACCTGGATGGGAGAAACAGCTGGGAGGTGGACTGGGATACCTGTGAGCAGCAGAAAAGAGGAGCTGAGCAGTGTTTAACTGTATTATTACAACTCCCTGTGCAGTGCTCCAGGCTGGGGATAGAGGGGCTGGAAGCTGCCTGGTGGGAAAGGAAGGACCTGGGGGTGCTGGTTGGCAGCAATTGAACCTGAGCCAGGTGAGCCCAGGTGGGCAAGAAGCCAATGGCACCCGGCCTGTGTCAGCAATGGCGTGGCCAGCAGGAGCAGGGCAGTGCTTGTGGCCTTGTGCTGGGCACTGGTGAGGCCCCAGCTCGAGTGCTGTGTCCAGTTGTGGGTTCTGCAATGAGGGGCTGGAGCGTGTCCAGGGAAGGGAATGGAGCACCAGGAGCAGCTGAGGGAGCTGGGAAAGGGCTCAGCCTGGAGAAAAGGAGGCTCAGGGGGAACCTTGTGGCTCTGCACAGCTCCTGACAGGAGGGGGCAGCCAGGGGGAGGTCAGGCTCTGCTCCCAGAGAACAGGGACAGGACAAGAGGGAACTGCCTCAAGTTGTGCCAGGTTAGGTTTAGGTTGGATATTGGGAAAATTTCTTGATGGGAAGGGTGGTCAGGCCCTGGCACAGCTGCCCAGGGCAGTGGTGGAATCCCCATCTCTGGGGGGATTTAAAAGCCATGTGGATGTGGTACTTGGGGATACTGTTTAATTGTGAACATGGTGGTGCTAGGGAATGGTTGGTCTTGATGATCTTAGAGGGCTTTTCCAACCTAAACAATGATTCTATGATAGTAGGGCAGGTTTTATGCAGAGACTTAATGTCAGTGGGCTGCCTGCAGGACACCAGCAATGGGATCCCCCTCCAGCTCCCTGCCCAGTGTCCTGCCTGCCCACAGCATTCCCAGGCGTCACCTTGCCCCTGCCTTCCTTTCAACCTGCCTGCCCAAAGCCAGCTTCCCTGCAGGGAGCTCAATAGCAGCCTTGTTTCTCATGAAACAGAGCCTGACTCACCCAGCCAGGGAGAGAGGATCAGGATATAGCCATTCAAAGGGAAAAGAAAGGCAGATGCTGCAGAGGGAAGGGCAGAGATGGCTCTGAGATGCTGCCTGTGTGTGCAGGGGGTGACAGCAGGCTGTGACGATGGGATAACAAAGAGAGCAGTGCTGCAGCCACAGCCTGGTGTGACTGCCCTCCCTGCTGAAATGCTCTGGACTAACACTGGGATGGTAAAGCAGAAATGAAGCGGGGGCTCTGGGTTCACACACACCAGGAATGCACGGGAATTACCAAGGGGTCGATCTGAACGGCCTCATGCAGACATTCCTCACATCTGGCGAGGTCTTCCTGCTGCAAGTAGGCCCAGGCCAGAGCCAGGTAGTAGGCACAGGTGGGGCCTCCCTGAGGGCTCAGCAGCTCATGGGCCAGTGCCTTGTGAACAAACTGGGGAGGAAGTGCACAGGTGGTGGTTAGGGGAGCAGGGACACCATGGGCACTCATAGCAGGGGCTTGAAATGAGATGAACTTTAAGTCCCTTCCAAACCAAACCACTCCATGATTCCATCTAGTTCTGCCTTGCTTTAAGCAACTCTTTCTGCCATGTAAAATTTAGGCAGGCAGCACAATGTGGCAACCAGAGAGATCCCAGAGATAACTTGGTGGGACAGGTACATTCCACAGTTCATCCAAAAATCACTCCAACATAATACACAAGTGTCTGAGTCAAAGGAGTTCAGGCATCTTGGAAGCATCACAATGATGGATCCCGTCTCTGAATGCACAGGGAAGAGCACCCTGCAGCATTTTGGAGCTGGCTGTTCCCTCTGCAGCAGGCAGTGCTGGGCTGTGTGTGCACAGCCAGCACTGTGGACTCAATGCTCTGCCTGGCCACACTTCTGCATCTCTGGGCAGTGGTGGCTTTGCTCCCTCTTGTGCTTGGCATCTGGAGTGGCCATGGCTTATTCCATGAGCCCAAGAAAGGGGCTGGCTGGAGCTCTTTGGGAATAACCCAACCTCCCTTCCCACGCCTCCACTCTGTTGAACTGACCCGGACAGCATTGACTTTCATCAGGAATTCCACTGTCTTCATGAAGATTGTGCAGGGAGGTGGCTGAGGTCCTGGAGCAGGGCATGGTGCTGCAAGAAAACATGTCTCTGTCAGTCCCAAAGTGGGTCTTCTATTTCTTAAGCCAGAGCAGGACCTGAGGTCCTAGTGGGGACACAGAAATCCCAGCAACATGGAGCAAAACCCAGGAGGTGGCAGGGGTGGCTGAAGCAGAGATGAACTCAGCATTCCTTGCTGAAGGGCTTAAGTTTTGAAAGGAAATGATGCTCTTCACCCACTAATTTTCCAGTCCAAACCCAGAGGAAGAAAAGGTGGGAATTTATGAATGATGCTAGTCAGAAACAGTCAGGCCCCTGCCTCCCCAAACCAACAGAAGGGCCCTGAGGCACCCAGCTCTGCCATCTCCACCACGAGTGGGGCTGTGGAGGAGGAGGAGGAAGCAGATCACACAGCACAGGACCACAGGGGATCCCTAGGGACACTTTTAGAGCTGCCATGTCAGGAGGGAGACAAGGAAGGTGCAGGGTGCCGCGGCACGAGGGAGAGAGCTGCATTCACTCGCTGGCTGTCCATCCTGAGGAGTGCTGCTCTGAAAATTGGGCTGAACCTGCTTCGGCTGCAGATTCCCTGGCTCAGAAGAGACAACAGGCCTTGGCATCATGGGGGCCATGGCTCATTGCTTCCCACCATTCCCACAGGGCCATCTCCCAGCACTGAGCTCTCCAGGTCCCCATTCCCAAACCTTCCGGGCCTTCCTGCAGTGCCGTAGCATCATCCTTGGATATCACACCCTCCACTGCCTCTGGCTGTTTGTCAGCTGAGCCATCTGGAATCTGCTCTGGAATGAGAACAATCATTAGGTGGAAAGAGTTTGCCATAAAGTGCCTGGTTTAGAACAGGATTCCACAAGAAATGGGGAAGAGAGAAAATGTAAAAGATCTATCAGGTCTTCAAAGCTGAGAAGAAATTTCTTTGCAGGAGGCAATACCTGGGGCTGGGGTTTTGAGCACAAGGTTACCATGTGAAGCCAGAAACAGGTATAAATGAGGCAGGATGAGAGGAAATGGCCTCAAGTGGTACCAGAGGAGGTTTAGGTTGGATATTAGGGGAAATTTCTTCACTAAAAGGGTTGTCAGGCACTGGCCCAGGCTGCCCAGGGCAGTGGTGCAGTCCCCATCCCTGGAAGTGTTCAAAAGCCATGTGGATGTGGCACTCGGGCCCACAGTTTAGTGGTGAACACAGCAGTGCTGGGTTAACAGCTGGGCTTGATGATCTTGGAGGTCCTTTCCAACCTTAGTCATGCCATGATTCTATGAATATCCCTTCCCTCATAATCAGAAGAGGCAAAAACCCTCATGTGTCACGAGCCTGCCTGCCTGAGGCACTGTGCATGAGTGGTGATAATGTTAAAAATAAAGCCAGTCAGCATTGCCTGTGGCCTGGCCAAATATTTGGGTCTCAGGACAGGCAGTCTCGGCTCAGGCTGGACTCAGAGAGGCTCTGAGGGAAGCCTTGGCCTCAGGGTCACTGCCAAGCAGCTGGTTTGCCCTTTGGGTTGGTGAGGCAGAGCTTTCCAAGCTGTGTTGGGAATTCACAGTGACAGCTTCCATGGAATTCTGTTCTAGCTCACAGTCCATATCTTCTACCTTTACCCTCTGTACTTCTCCTCTTAAAAATTCTCCTCTCCTTCCCCTGTTCACCACACAGCTCCAAGCCCCTCCCTGCTGGTGCCAGAGCACCTGCTGGGTTTGTCCAGTTACCTGGCAAGCATTCCTCTAGTTCTGTGCTGTGCTTTTCCCCTTCTTCTGCCTCAGCAGCCTCAAGGATTCTCCTCTCCTCCTCCAGCTGTGCTCGCAGGATCTTCTTAGCCTCACGGAAGTTCCTTTCTGCCTGAATATAATTATTTTGCAGCTCATAAAACAAACCTGTGGGAGACACAGGTTAGCATCAGCAGACACCCAAAGGACGCAAAATCCTTCCCTTAGCTCTCAGACTGGAGCAGGGAGAAGAGGACTGGGGGCAGGAACAATGCTTGTCTCTACAGGAACACCTTGAGCACCAGGCTGGCTGGTTTTTGTACCTGAAATGGTCCAGGCTATGATGTTGGAGGGCTCCAAGCAGCAGGCATCCTCAAATAAAACCTCTGCCTCTTCATAGTGCTGCAGTGCGACAGCCGCAATCCCACAGAGCAGCAAGCTGGGGCAGGGGCAGAGCAGTCAGCCTTGCAGCCCCAGCAGCGCTGGGGGGATACACCCCACACCCTCCCCAGCCACCCAGCAGGAGCACTCAGCACCTTTGGATGTGCTGGGGGTCCAGACAAAGGGCCTGCTGGAAGCATTCCTGGGCTTTGGTGGTGTCCTCGTGCAGGAAGCAGAAGGCTCCATAGTCCAGCCAGGACTGGATGCTGCGCTGGTCCTGAGCTATCCTCTAGACAACAGAGATCATCACTGGAGTCAGGCTTGTGCCATGGACTGGGGAGACAACTCTGGAATGACCATGTCTTCCCTGGCCACCTCAGCCCAGTTTAGCAGGAATCAAGTCCTTGTTTATCACATGTAAAGGTGCCCCCTAACTGGTATCGTGCTGGAAGCCCAATTTCTCTGAACTTCCTCCACCTAACACATGTCTTTCAGCTCCAGCTGACCCCTCCTAGGGCCCAGTGTCTCCAGCACTGACCCAGCACATCTTTTGGACCAGCCCATCCCATTTCCCCCGGCCTCAAGGCTGGAGTCCTCAGTGACCTGGCCAGGGACAGTCTCACATCCTGCAGAGAGCAGCATCTCCCTGGAAAATCCCTCCCCTTCAGCCTGAGTATCCTGGTGAGGGCTCAGCTCCTTCCTCTCTCCACCACAGCTGGGGCTGGCTGAACTGTGAACAGTGGCCCTGCTGCAATGCTGTGCTGGGCCAGCCCACACAGGAAAGAACTGGGGCTCCCTTACCTGCTTGTAGAAGACAGAGGCCAGTTTGAAGTCCTTGTTGGCTTCAGCTTCGCGAGCAAAGAGCCAGAGCTGCTTCTTGGTTGTGCAGGATGGAGGGGCAGAATAAACTTCTTCCCCAGACAGGAGCTGGTAGGGAAGGAGACACTGTTAGCCCTGGGGATGGGCAGAGTGGTTCCTGTGATCCCAGTATGGCAGCAGGCCCCATGCCAGCCCTGCTCACAGCACAGACCAGTACGGCTGGGGCTGGGCACTGGGACAGGCAAGCTGCTCCTTGTGGTGGGACACATTTCCTTCATTCCCAGGTACCTCTGGCACACAGGGACACGGCAGAATCAATTTTTACAGGGGCCTGGAGTGCCAGGATAAGGGAGAATGGCTTCCCACTGCCAGAGGGCAGCATTAGGTGGGATATTGGGAAGGAATTGTTCCCTGGGAGGGTGGGAAGGCCCTGGCACAGGGTGCCCAGAGCAGCTGTGGCTGCCCCTGGATCCCTGGAAGTGTCCAAGGCCAGGTTGGATGGGGCTTGGTGCAATCTGGGACAGTGGAAGGTGTCCCTGCCCATGGCAGGAGTGGGATGAGATGAACTTTAAGGTCCCTTCCAAGCCAAACCTGTCTGTGATTCTATGATTATTTACAGCATTCTCCAGATCAAGGTGGTATCAAACTTCTGTGGGGCCATTTACAGCTTGTGCTGGGGGTCTGTGCTCTGCCAGCCACGTGCCAGCTACAGCAGCTTTAGTAGGGGCATATCACATATACCCCACCACTGGGATTTTGAGCAGTGGGATACAAATGCACTGGACCCTGCTCCGAGTGTGGCTCACGGTCCATGTGTGACAACTGCAGCAGATGAAAGCATGAGCCTGCTTGTGTCGTGAAGTCCTTCCCCTGCCCTGGATCCACGGTGAAGTCATGGCCCAGGTCACCCAGATTTCCCGTACCTTGTTCAGGGCAATGTGCATGTGGTCCACGAGGTACACATAGAGTTCACTGAGGAAGGCCTGGAGCTGCTCCTTGGTCTCAAACGCTGTGGTCTTCAGGTATTTCTCCCTCACAATCTTCACCACAGAATACTGGGGAGACAAGGAGCATTGGACAAGGCAGGTTCCCCCGTGCCCCCCACCAGCTCTGGAACCAGAGACAGAACTTCATTTTGCCTGATGCTTCAACTTAGTTCTGAGAAATAAATCCAGCCCACCACTGATAAAACTAAAAAAAGCAAGCAAGAGGGCTTTCCTTTCCCACCTCCCTGACAAACCCTTTAGGGACAGCATATGGAACGCTCATCTCCTCAGGACAGAGAGGGAGTCTCCAGGAAGAATGTGGCTGAGGCTGAGCAGCTGAGAGAGGGGAAGCTCCTTTTCCTGCCAGGGCAGACTGGGAATGTGAGAGCAGCCTGCTTTGCCTTTGTCAGGTTATGAGCATGGGGCAAATGGATGTGACCAGCTCCCATTGACAGGAAGTGTTCTCTTGTTGTGGGACCAAAGCACCTCCATTAGAGGGGAATCTTGTTCCCCCAGTGCCCATGGCAACAGCTCTGTGTGGCAGGAAAGGATTCTGGAGCACCACATCATCCTGAGTTACCACCGTGGAGCAGCAGTTCCTCACTGAGAAACTGCCGGGACAAAACAAGTAGAGAAGCAAAAAGCACAAAGGAGTCTTCACCTTTAGCTGTTCCTTAAAAGCAAAATATTTCCCAGAGGTGTTGAGCTCATAGTTGAGCTGACGCTTCTGTTCCTCCAGGGTTTCATGGTCTATCCCTCCCTGGTCAGGCAGCTCCTTCCCAAAAAGCTCGTTGTATTCACTCAGGATGGCAACAGCAACGCTGGTGACACGTTTGTGATAATCTTCCACTGCCTAGGAGAGAAATCAATAAATTTCACAAGCCACTTATGCAATCAGTCTTGATATGTATTTGATTTGCCACAGCCCACGCCTCCCATTAACTCCACCTGACTCAAGTCTCAATTAGTCTGTCACACATCCTTTCCTGTCCACGCCTGAGGGCTGAGAAAATATCTACAGGTAAACATAAAAGAGCTCCTTCCTGCCAGGATTTTCCATCAGAACCCAGTATTCCACTCACTGCTATCTCTCCTATAGCAATATAATTGGCTGTGAGTAAAATATATCTCATTTACTGGGAGCCTTGAAACCCACAGCCAGCCCTCTTCAGCAGAACCTGTAATCTCCGTAATCTTGATCCTCGGAAATTCTTGGTGACCAGGGAGTGGTCAGGGCTGATTCTGTTCAGGTTTGTCTGAGTCTGATGAAGCACTTGGGCTGGTCTGAGACGAGAAATTGTTGGGACTGCCCAGGATGAATGTAAGGTTCTGGTAGCCTGTTTTCCCAGCATCCCATTTGCTTCCAAATATCTCCCCATGGCTGCCTTCCCTCCCTTTGCTCCATCTCTTCATCGCTTCCCTTTGGATGGGATGTGAACACGAGTGATGAATGGGCTCCCAAGGCACACTACTGTGGAGACAACACACACAGAAGTTTCCTTTTCTGTGTATTTCATAGAATCATAGAATATGCTGAATCGGAAGAGATCCACAAGGATCGAGCCCAACTCCTGGCCCTGCACAGACACCCCAACAATCCTACCCTGTGCATCCCTGAGAGCATTGTCCAAACACTCCTGGACCTCTGGCAGCCTCGGGGCTGTGACCATTCCCTGGGTAACCTGTTCAGTGCCCAACCACTCTCTTCCTAACATCCATTAAACCCCACCCTGACACAGCTCCAGCCATTCCCTCGGGTCCTGTCCCTGGTCACAGACAGCAGAGATTGAAGCTGCCCCTTGTGAGGAAGCTGCAGACCCCAATGAGCTCTGCCCTCAGTCTCTCTTCTCCAGGGTGAACATTCCAAGTGACCTCACCACTCCTCATATGCTCTGTTCCCTTCTAGACCCTTCACCACCTTGTCCTGCACCCTTGTCCTCTTCAAACCTCATCCCCATGTTGCTGTGGGCTGAGCATGAAGACTCTGCTGTGTGAGAGGAATGAGGGCAGGATGGGCTGGCAGAATGGTGGCAAGGCCACAGGCTCTCACAAGCACCTTCTTGGCTCCTTCTGTGCGCGCGGGCAGCACAGGGCGGGGTGGAATCATCTCCTTGACCCTGTCAATGAAAGCAGAGGAGACATCAGCAAATCCACTGCCAGGGATGTTGGCTTGTCATGGGCACAGGCAGTGAGAGGTGTGAGGGCTCCAACCTGCCCTCATGTCCCTGAGAAACCTCAAAGGGACCTGGAAGGAAAACTGGAGTCTCAGACCAAGAGTGAACAGGTCCCTACAACTGATGCTTGTAGCTCATCATGACAGGGTTAACATTTATTGTTAACAATCCAAACTGCTCTCTTGGAGCAGCAGATTTGTATCTTGGAGCTCCTGGTTCTGCCAGAATAGCTGTAAGGAAGGAGCCAGCCTGAGGAAAGCTCTGTAGAATTTGGTCACTCAACAGCCCAGGCTGATCCATCAGTTCCCAATATTGCCAGGTGTGGCTGTTGCACTTCATTCCTTGGCAACCTCAGATCCCCAGACACCACACCAGCCCTGCCTGGGCCTCTGCTGGAGTTACAATGACCTTTCACTAGGATTAGCATATTTTTAACCAAGATTTTATTAAGGTTAGGGTGGCTGAGCCCTGGAGCAGGAGTCTCTGTGGAGTCTCCTTCCCTGGATATATCCAAAAACTGTCTGGACATAATCCTGAGTAATGTGCTCTAGGGAGTCCTGCTTGAACATGAATGTTGGATGAGGTGACCTTCAGTCGTCCCTTGCAAGTGGAATCATTCCGGGTTTCTGGAATGAAAATCCCTGGTGCCAAACCAGCCTTAATTCACTGAGATTTTTATCAACACTTCCTGCTTGCTGGACATGAGAATACCCTCAGTGCTCAGAACACGATCCAGCCCACCAAGCCAAGGTGCCACAGGCCTCGTTCAGGTGCACACAGCAGGTGAACAACGAGGAGTTACACTGAATCCACACACATTGCAGAAGAGTAGAAATGTATAAAATGGGCCAGGAAAAGATCTGTTCTCAGAGGGGTTCACTTTCCTCAGCCTGTTCCTCCTGGAAGACAGCAGGTAGCAGTGAGGACAACACACATACCTTCCCTTCAATGAATGGATGGTATTTCTGTTTGAGATATGCACCTGAACATCTTATACCTTATTAATCTGCTGCATTTTCTATTTTTTATTCCATAAATGAGAAGTGTTATGCCTTTCTAAACCCATAACACAGCAGGGCTGCCACTGGACAGGAACTGGAAGTCTCAAAGCAGCAGAGATGAAAGAGCAGCTCTGCAGCAGAACAACATGAAAACCAACAAAAAAGCTGAGGAATAGGTAAAACGTTGGGAGAAAACTTCTGGAAAGCTAAAAATAAGAGAATGTTCTGGTGAAACAACAGCAGCACCACCCAGGGAAGTCCATGCTGGTGGCCAGGACTGACCAAGCCACTGAACATCACATGCAAGAGTCAAGCACATGGGGATTAGTGGGAAACAAAGCCCAGACAGGAACACAGACACTGTTGTGCTGCACTGGTGTCTCTTGTTTTGAGAGGAATGGCAGGGAGATGCCAGCTGGGATGAACAAGTGTTTTCCCAACACACCAGATGCTGCGTCTAAAGCAGTCTGGCCAAATCCTCCCCCGATTCCTGTGGGCTTTGTCTCAGGCACTCTTTATGCTGTATTCCAAGGGGGGTTTGCTGTACAAGCCGCTCTCCACCCTGCAGAGAGGAGCTGTCAGCCCCACAGCCCATCCTTACGCACCGTCGGGCGAGCTCCTCCCGCTGCCGCTTTGGGACCAAGGGCTTGTCCAGCTTTATCTCCATCATCAGGAATGTTCCTGCCTCGCTGTATTGCTGTGGAGATAAACATTGCTCCCTGTGTCGTGCTGTCTGCAGCCAGAGCTGGCACAATGAAATACTGAGCACACAGCCACAGATCTCCAAACTGCAGAGATCCGGCTTGTTTTATAACCAGTCCTTGGAATGAGTTACAGCAGCAAAACCCAGCTCAAGAAACCAGGCTAGGGAAAAGGAGAGAGCCCAGATAATCAATCTGCCTGCAGAATGAATGTGCATTCCAGAGCAAGAAGCTAAAAAATGAAGGGATAATTTAAATAAATGCCTGACAATTTACAGAGACCTTCTAGCCCAATGCCAGTCTGCTCTCCAGGTGGACGTCACTGGAAGAACTCTGGGACAGCATCTACGTAAAACATCTCTTGTCCAACTCACTCTTGAGGAATTTAATTGTGTGAAATGTGTGAGACACCTTTCACCATGTAGAGCATGGTGATGCTCTACAGTCTCTCCCTCTCTTTGGAGAGACATAATTACCTGTCCTTCAAGGCTGAGATTTGTGACATTTTCAGATCCTCCAGTGCCATCTGACAACTGGATTTTGGATGGGTTGAGTAATTATTAGGAAAAAGAAAAGAGGTCTTTTGTTTCAGACTCAATAAATCTCATATCTTTGCAGGTTCAGGGTGTGAGATGGGACATTTGCTCAGGCTGCATGTCCTAAGATTTCAGGATAAGGGAAGGCTGCAGCTTCCTCACAAGGAGCAGCTCCAATCTCTGCTCTCAGTGAGCAGTGAGGGGACCTGAGGGAACAGCTGGAGCTGTGCCAGGGGTGGATTAGGCTGGTTCTTCCCCCAGAGGGTGCTGGGCACTGCCCACACTCCCCAGGGAATGGGCACGGCCCCGAGGCTGCCAGAGCTCCAGGAGCGTTTGGAAAACGCTGCCAGGGATGCACAGGGTGGGATTGTTGGGTGTCTGTGCAGGGCCAGGAGCTGGACTCCTGATCTTTGTGGATCCCTTCTAGTTGAGGAAATTCTACAATTCTAGGATAACGAGTATCTCTCAGTTGGCTGAGGCAACACAGCATCCATCCCTGGTTCCTGCAAATCCCAACTTGCTGTGACATGGAAACAGAGCAACCATGGTGCCATGTGCCTCCCCAGAGCTTCCCTCCAACAAACCTTACCGGATTGGGATCTTTCACTTCTTTCTGATTCTTACTGGCAGCAGCTTTGGAAACAGGAGAGGTCCCCAGCCCTTCCTTGGGCAGGCTGAGCTGTGACCTGCAATCCCGGAAAATACTGTACTGAACTTTGCTCTGAAAAACAGAGGGAACAGAGAGAATCAGGGGACAAAGCAGGCTTCCTCACCCCTCTGCCTTAACCTGTCACATCACAAAACACAATGTCATGGTCTTAAAAGCATTAAGAAGCTTTGCAACCTCATTCTCTCCTCCTAGAGTTCAGCTGCTTGTGCTCCAGGCCAGCTCTGATCCTGTGTAGCTGTGAAGCCTCAGTGGGGGCTGAGACTGTGAGACTCAGTGGGGTCTCTCCATCTTCCCACAAAGTACTGTGTTTTCACTGAGGACTTGTCCTTGATTCCAGCCTGAGCTGCTGGAACCCAGATCCATGATCCTGAATTCCTGGTGGGATCCTTGACCTGCCTCATAGCTATAGACTTGCCTGGTGATGAGGACTGCTGGATGAATCTGGCTACTCTCACCAGGCCTGAGATTTTTGGGGGTCCCCACCTGCCTGACAGCATCTCTTGGCTCCCAGCTCATTTTCTGGTGTGCAGCAGCTTCCCTGACACACGCCAGGGAATCGCAAGGAACACGTTTGTCGGATTGTATGTTTACACAGTGTTTGACCACCTAGACAGGCTGTTCCCTCCCACACATCCTGGTTACAGGAATTGGGCTAGCAAGAGTTATGGAGATCCTGGGGAGAGGATGGAGCAGCTGCAGGGAAACTCGTTAGACCAAGAGGAAGCCCAAAGCATCCAGGGAATGAGAAGGACTTCACTTGTGACAGATAAATGGCACAGGAGAAGCAGCACCATGCAGCCAAGGGGTGCAGGGCAGGGAAGCAGAGCCCAGCAGACACACTTGTGCCCAGCCCTGCTCTGCAGGGAGGCAGGAGAAGGGCTGGAATTCACCCGGCTCCTGCCCCTACTCCGCAGCCCCACAGGGAACAGGGGTGGTAAAACCAGGCTGTGCATCTGCTCTCCTGAAACAAGCTCAGGTCTGTTCCAGGAGGGACAGACTGTGGGAAAATGGAGATGTAACTGTCACTCTTAGTAACAGAGAGGGAGAAATGCAAAGACAAATAAACCTCGGTGAGCTAGAGCTGAAAGAGCTCCAGTGACAGCTTTTTTTGTGGTTGCCGGGGGTAACGCGATCCTTTTAAAGCCACTGTTTGCTCTTCCCAGCAACACAGTTTCCTTGCCCATGTTCTAGACTGGGAAGAGAGGAGCATGCTGGCATAGGAAGGAGTGGAGTGAGATTCAAAGCCTCTCTCAGCCCCCAGACCTGCTCACAATCCCCAGAAATCCTCTGCCTTGGTGAAATCTGCACATAAAAGCTTGTATCTTTATTTTTCTCTGTGACCAGAAGGGCACTGAAGGTTCAGATCCAGCTCTGAGCACCACACTGCTCACATTGCCTGCTCCCAAATAACCCTCTGCCCACACTGCCTGCTCCAAGCACTCACTGCCCGTGCTCCCTGCTCCCAAACACTCACTGCCCGTGCTCCCTGCTCCCAAACACCCACTGCCCGTGCTCCCTGCTCCCAAACACCCACTGTCCATGCTCCTTGCTCCCAAACACCCACTGTCCATGCTCCCTGCTCCCAAACACCCACTGTCCGTGCTCCCTGCTCCCAAACACCCACTGCCCATACTCCCTACTCCCAGCCCCTCTGTGCAAAGCCAGCTGCAGAGCTGGAGCAGAGCCTGCTGCTCTCACCTTCTCAAACACCTCGCTGTCCTCGTAGTTAAAGACACGGAAGGCCCCTCGGATCTGCTTCACCCCAGGGCACAGCAAAGGCATCAGGTTGACATATGCCACACCATGGAAGGCAATCGGCTTGTCCTCATCTCCCTGGAAACATAGAGCAAGGGATCCTGAGATCCTGAACAGACGTTTATTCTCCTTAAGGGAACAAGGTCACCAATCTCATTAAGAGGAGGCCACACAGCAAACTGATGCACCTGATGAGCCAGTGGCTCTGTCACTGGCATGCAGCCGAGACAACCTGGATGAATACACTGGAGTCATTCCATATGGAGAATATTAATTTTATCCCAATCCCCTTGGGGCAGCTTTTCTCTCTAATTCCTGCACTCTGCTATTCCTCAGGATGGTCTTGCTGAGATACAGCTGGAAGATTATCAGCTGTGTGGTTAGAAATCCAGGGGACCTTACCAGAGTTGTGCATCTCAGGTTGGACAGAAACCAAGTGGCTAAAGCGGTGTGGGAGGCCTGGCTAGAAGGATCATCATCAGAGCTGCAAAACCCTGGCACTGCTGAGTGCTGAAAGGGATTTACACCAACTTAAATGACTTTGCTCTGGAATAGATTAGGAGCTCTCACACAACCAGCTGCCAGGAGCAGAACCATTCTCTAAGGGGCTGTTTCTCTGTTAAACCACCCTGGTTTAGATGCAAAAGCATAATTTAGGCACAGCCTGAGAAAGAAAGCATGAACTTGTTCAAGGTGTTCCAAAACCCCACTGGCCAAAGAGAAGCGCTTTGGGATGACCTAATTCTCTTCAAGGCCAGGCTGGATGGGCCTCTGAGCAATCTGGTCTAGTGGAAAGTGTCCCTGCCCATGGCAGGGGTTTGGAAGGAGATGGAGGCTGAGGGCCTCTCCAACCCAAACCATTCTGTGATTTTAAAAAGCACCCTCTCCCTGACCCCTTTCCACTCAGCCACCACAGACCATCACCGAGAGTTCTGTATGGTATAAGGCAAAAATATGACCCTGTATCTATTTAACAGCTCTATAAAGCTGATTTTTCACAAAGCCTCATGCCCTCTGACTCACTTTGGCTGCTTCAAGGCTGATTTTGGTATCACAACGGCATCAAAAGGAAAATACCTGATAACGCAATGCTACCCCACAAGCAGACCCCACTTTTACCTTGTCAGCTTTGCTGGTTTTCCCTTTGCCTGTAGCCAGGGTCATCCTGCAGAGCTCCACGGGGCAGTAGCGGCACTCAGCAATGCGCTTCTGCAGGCTGGGCACAAAGAAGATGTAGGATGCACTGAGGAGAGGCAGAAACCCAGCTGGAGAGCCCCACCACTCCTCCTTTGTGCCCCAGCAGCTCCTCTTGGGTTTGCTTCACCCCAGTCTCTCAGCAAACACCCTCAGGCCATGGGAACACTGTGATTAGGAGCAGGCTGGGTACATTTTCTCCTCTACCCACTGCTGTGTGCATTTATGGCACAGCCAGCTTTAAAATAACTGTGAGAGCAACACACTGGGTTTTCTCTCTCCCCTGGTTATTTCAGAAATAAAACAAGTAAGAAGGAATGTGATTAACTTTGGTATAAATCTTGAATTGTACAGAGCAAGTGGATCCTGAGCTTGCATTCTATGTGGCTGGTGACTCCGACACCAGCAGGCAGGCTGGTGGATGTGTAGAGAAACGAGCTTTAAAAATCAAATGAGATAGAAGGGAGTATTTCCACACACGGAGTAATTTGGCAGTGAAATGCACAGCCATGATGCAGCTGAGGCCAGGAAAATAGCAGGATTCAAAGATAAAGGGAACACTCATCCCGATCTTGAGCATATCTGGAGCTGCTAAAGGTAACACTTATCCAATAAAAAAGCAAATGAAGAGTGCCCACATGGAGTGAAGGGTTTGAATGTATTTGGGATTCAGTAAAACTTAATTAGCAGCTCAGAGGAGAGCTGTGGAAGCCACTCTACTCCATGTCTGCTCACCATAACTGCTGCCCCTTCCTTCAAACCATGGAGGGACCAGCCCCCAGCCCCCAGCCCCAGCTGCTGGTAGCAGGAGTGAGAATTTGTGGCCTGAAGACAGCAGCTCCAGCCAATTAATCTTCCCCCAGCACAGCAGAATGAAGCTGCCGCCAGCAGTTCAAGGCAGCTCAAGAGCTGCTCCCCAGTGCAGGTGAACATTTGTGGCCAAGAGAGAGCCACAAGAGCCATGGGAGGTGAGGCAGAGCCACAGTTTGACCCCTGAGAGGTCCAAGAGCAGCTGCATGTTGCTGCTCCCTGCCTCGGGCCATTCACTGAGCATGCTGTGGGGTGGGTTGCTCAGATCCCTTACACGGCCACTGCAGCAGCGTCCAGGAAACAGCGCCTTTCCGTGTCCCACACCACCCTCTTTGTGCTCTCTGCCTGGATCCTGAATTCCCTGTCCTGGGAGAAACAGCACAGAGTCAAAGCCAGGACAGCAATCTCCACAGCCTGCATCATCCTCAAAAATGTCCCCAGGAGAGAATGTGAGTCAGACAGAGGTGTCCAAGTGCCCACAGCCAGGCCAGCCCAGCAGAGAGGCCGACAGCCTTTCCTGCAGACACCATCAGCGTTAAGTGTCTGGCTGACAGGAGATAACACAACTCCCAGCCCAGCAGCTCAGTGGGTGTTTTTTGGGACCAGACCTGCCACATTCTCCCATGAGATGTCTCCTGCAGTAAGTCAGCATGTCTGCTGTCCCAGGGGAACCATCTCTGAGCTGGACACTACACAGTGACCACCCACCTCCCACTCATATCAAGTCTCTCAGTCCTTGCTGGTTCTCTTCCAGTCCATCCTCACCATGCATCTGGCGAGCTCTCCATCCTCATCCTCATAGGGCCCACCAACAATGAGGGAGTCAGGTACGGCCAGAGCACCAGGGGCCAGGATGGGACCAAGGGGCCAGTTTTTGGGCCGGGGCAATGGCTCTTTTTCACCCTCAGCCTTCAGGATGCCATTCCTGAAGAGCAATGGCACTTCCTTCTAGAGAGACACGAGAAACAAAGGATTTGCATTTCTAACAGGAGCAGGAGGCAGCTGCTCCAAGCTGGGATAACAAAGCAAAGCAACAGTACAGGGCGCCTGGCTTGGAAAATGCACTCCACCGCAAGCATACAAAGAATGGAATAAAAATAAAGAGCCATGTGGAAAAAAACCTGCCAGTTTGAATCCAAATCTTTCCAAACAGACCTTTGTTTGTGTTAAAGAAACACGTCACGCCACAGAGACTCTGAGCCCTCCCAACAAAGGCTGCTGGTGCACAAGCATGGGAGCTGTGCACCCCACGTGCCTGGACACTTGTTCCATGGGGTGGGAGGACAACCCAAACCCAGCCAAAACCCCTGTCACTGTGCCTGGACCAATCCCACCTCGCCAGCTGCTGGTATTCGCAAGCAAGCCATGTAGTTTTGTTGGGCTTCAGCGGTGAAGGCTTCAGGGACAGAAAAAGCTGCCTCCAGCGTGATGCTCAGGAGGTTCCCACTCAAGAACTGGGTGGCAGGGAGCAGGACCTCTTTGGTGCTCACTGCCACTTCAAGCGTAGCCTGTGAGACAAGGATAAACTAGAGGCAGTGACTAGACAATTAAACCTTTCCTGCACTTAGGGAGAAACAAGCAGAAACCCAAGGCCAGAATGGATAATGTTATCTTGTGCCTCATCACAGATGTAAAAGAAAACAGCCCAGCACAGCAAAGGAATTTCAGGATCAAGTTGGCTCAATTGTGGTATTTGTTTGTTTAAAACACAGCCTGTTTGAGGTATGGCACATGCCCCAAGGGTCTCACAAAATGAACCATGGAGAAAGAGGCAGGGTCTCATAAAAGGAGTCCTAGAGAAGGAACATCAAGGGTGGAAAATGATGCTTTTCCCCTGGTGATTCAGAGAGCCACAGCTTTGCCTCTGCCCTATCTCCATGCTCTGTGTGCAGCCTTTAATTACCTGTCCCAGGCCTGGATGGATGGTGTGTGAGGGAAAACCAGCTGGTCAGCATTTATTACCTGTCCTCCCTAATGAGTGCCCCCCCACCTTGCTCACTGTGAACTCCTCTTTAAACACAGAGCATTTAATGGGATATCCACCCCTCCAACTCGCTCCCGGTGCTCATGGCAGGCAGCCTCAGGAGCAAAATTGGACACATTTTCCCAGCCTCATACTTCATTCCCTGTTTTAGTCACTGGGTACTTTGCAACCTGCTGAATGAATAAGGACCTTGCAGGAAAGGCAGTCAGAGTTTGCACAATAATGGACTCAGACATTTTATCTGCAAAAAGGAAGGCTAATAAAGCTGGGCAGGTGACCCTGTCATTGCTTTTTCTGGGGTTTTCAGCACTGTGCTTTCCATCTTTATTATTTTTTCCAGAGCAATTGGGTAGCTGCACACATTAACATTTCCCAGCACGACTTCACCTATCAGAGGGAAGTAGGGACAGACGTCAGAGGGAGCAGGAAAGGCCTCCAAGCCTGTAACATATAGGGCTGTACCACATCCGCGATGAGCCAGGCAGCTGAGTCATGTTCTCCCTCCCATTAAAAAGCAGCAGAGAGCTGAATGAGGGAAGGAACAGTTCCAAATTCCACATACCACGGCCTCAGGGTGAAGCCTCTCTGATCGGGAGGAAGCCACTGCATACAAAGGAGCAAATGCCTTCAGTGAACGCGATCCTGGGAAGCAACAGGAATGTGAACAGCCTAAAGTGAGACCCTCTGCAAAGAATCATAGCCATGGAATGATTTGGGTTGGAAGGACCTTAAAGATCGTCTTGTTGCAGCCCCCTGCCATGGGCAGGGACACTTTAAAAGAGAAAAAATCGTGGTCTAACCCTGAAGGCTGAGCTCCCCCCACCAACTCAGATTTTGCAGAGCTGTGAAGGTCACTTTGTCAAAAGGAGAGAAGTTGTAGTCAGGGGTCCACAAGCAGAGACCAAAAAGTACCTGGGAGTAAGGAGTGGTCAGAGAGGCTGTGGAATTCAATGTTGTACCTTGCACCAGAGGTAGAAGGTCCACCACAGCTTGGCCAAGAGGCGTGATTGTCTCCTGTTTTTTCTTCTGCTTTGGCCCCACTTCTAGCACTGTCACTAGGGAGATAAAAAGAGAGGAGCTGGCAGAATTCCTTGGACCAGCAGGTCACGCACTGGGAAGGGTCTGTGTCAGCTCTGCCACATGCTCCTCTTCACCTCCCCAGGCTGACAAGCACAGCAAAGCCGAAGGAGCACAGGCCAACATGAAAGGGGATTCTTCCAGCTGGCAGAGATGGACAAGAAGTGCTGAGAGCCTCCCACCACTGCTGCTGAAGTGCTATTCCTGAACCAGTGACTCTTGCAGTGACAGCACCCAGCTCCAAGGTGGGAGATCTGGCACCAGGTACTTACAGAGCAGTGGTTTATGCACAATGACATCTAAGGTGTTGGGCCCTTCGGGGCTGCACTCAAAGCTGGTGCTGAACTCGTATTCTGCTGTCCCATCTGGCAGGACATTAGTCTTGGAGGAGTCTCCTAGGACTGTTCCATTGTACTCCACACACACCAACGAAGCCAGCACGCTGCTTTTGAGAGTTTTCTGTCAAAAAAACAGCTCAGTGAGCAGCTGGCTCTGCAGCAGCATCCCAGCATCAGAGTTCCTCCAGCAGCAGCTCGGGTCTGTCACCAGGACAGGGCTCACTTGTGAGGGTCTGCTCCACCACAGGAATGGGGAAGAGGAGCAGAGCTTGGCCATGCTGAGACCTCACCCTTCCCTGCCTTTAGGAGGGAAATTTCCTGTTTCACCATGCTGTGATGCCACAAAGATTATCAGGAGCTGTGGCAGGGGGAGATACAGCAGTCCAGACTTCACCTCAGGGAAGACACATCTAAAACAAATCCCAAAAATACTACACTGATATTTTTGTGGTTCCAGGAAGCTTGAGAGCTTAGCTGTCTCCTAAGAAAGTAGCTCCTGACCTACAGGGATAAACTCACAGGACACCTGTGCATGTCACATGGTCCAGAATGTCCTGAAATAACAAGAGAAAATGGCCTCAAGTTACGCCAGGGGAGTTTTAAGTTGGACATTAGGGAAAATTTCTTCACTATAAGGGTGGTCAGGCACCGGAACAGGTTCCCCAGGGCAGTGGTGGAGTCACCATTCCTGCAAGTGTTCAAAAGACGTGCATGTGACACTCGGGAACATGGTTTAGTGGTGTCCTTGGCAGTGCTGGGTTAAAGGCTGGACTTGATGGTCTTAGAAGCCTTTTCCAACCTAAATGATTCCAGGATTCTATGAAATCAAAGGAAGGGCTCCAGCAAGCTCTTTGGGAGCTCTGCAATTTGTTGTTACACCACCTTCATACCACTTGCTTTAATCAGACATGAGGAGATTCAAATTTTATTTTGAATTTCAAATTTCTAGACAGAGGGGCTTAAACAGGGCTGGAGAGTGACAGTGAGGGCACAGCATGAGGCAGTGGGGACCCACATGGGCAGTGTCAGGCACCTCCACAGCAGAGGAAGAGCTGGGCAGCAGGTACCTAAGGGCTTCCTGCAACAGAAACTCAGTTTAGTTCTCAATCCACAGAGAAGTGGCTGAACACAAGGACCATTGTACCCAAACCCAGCTTTTCCTTAGTGCTGAGCCACAGAGATGCCTAACCTGCCCTCAGCTCCCTCTCTCCCTGTCACTGGGGTAATTAGTTCCATGCTGGTTCTTACATAAAAAGAGATCTCTTTCACTTGGTTTTAATTTTCAGCCCTTCTCACTGTCTCCTTGAGCATACATTCTATGAATGGCTAAACAGAAGAATCCAATTAACCTTTCCCTGTACCATTAATTATCCAAGACTCCTCTCTCATCCTTCTCTACGTTGCCTCTAATTAAGCAGATTCCACACTTATAGCTGGAAGTGGATTCCACATTCTTACAGATGGATTTTTTTTCATATTGTTGCTCTGATTATTGCCCTTTTGTAACCACCCCCCTCTTTTGCACAGCCCTTTCTCACGGTGGAGCAATCAGAACCACAAAGCAACATTCCAGATGCAATGAATCCCTGAGTCTTTTCTTCCTAGTGTTGTTTTTCCTCCTCTCACCTCATTCCTCACCTAAGCTGCTGTTTGCTGAATCTATCAGTGTAAGAGGTACTTCAATACTACAATGTAAAAGCCTCAAGCAGGTGCTTTTGGATTGCTTTTTCTGTCTGCTGCTGGAGCACAAGCAGGGATTTGCATTTTTTCTGCTTGCAGCAGGAGCTGAGCTTCTCTTCCACACTCCCTCCCAAATGCCAGTTCCTCTGGAAGACTTTAAGGACAGCTGGGTGCATCAGATGGAAATCACAGCAGCAGTGGTTTGATTGGCACCAGCTCACACTTGCACTGGATCTACTACCTTTTTAAAGCCAGAGCCACTCTATTGCTTTCAGTAGGATTTAAACAGCTGGAGCTGGGATGAAAATCTGACTTTACACCCAAGGTGAGATCCTGTCATAGGTATTTGTCTCACTTATGACATTTTTGCTGTGTTCTGCTTTAAAAAGCTGCCATTTATATGCAGTTAGAGGAGGCAGAGAGGTATGTTTCACCCCAGCTTCTGTGGCCTGCTGCTGGGGAGGTGTGTTCCCCAATTTATGTGCCTCACAAGCTTTTTCCTCTATGTGAGCTCCTCAGCAGGGAGGAGGAAGCCACAGTGTGGCATTGCTGAACCTCTGATACACCCACCACTCATTACTTCAGCCTTATCACCCCCCCCACCTGCTCTCACAGGGGATCCCAGCACACAGAATCACTCTGGCCTCATTTATTAAATTAGTAGAGATATTTTCAGAACTTTACCAGGTCCTGCGCCTTCAGGACTGTGATGTGTACTGGTATGGGCTGTGACACACTGGGAAGAGATGGGCCAGCAGACCCCTTCCCACCAGTCAGCCCTGAAGGGACCTCCATGGCTCTGCAGGAGAAAGAATGAGAAAAGAAACATGAAACTGCTCCATTCCTCTCCCAGATACCTCTGCAGGACACAGCAATGCTGGTTGCGAGCGCTATTCAGGGCTTGGCTGTCAAAACACCATTGAAAGTACAGGGCTTTGGCAGTGACGAATCTCTCACGAGGTGCAGGGGGAGGACTGGGAGAAATGTAATGTGAAAATTATCCATCTCTGTAAGCTTCACCCAGCTGCAGCTCCCAGGAAAGGTTTGCTGTGCCAGGCTGCTCTCTGCTCCCAGTGCCGGGTACATCCCTGGCTCTCTTTTACTGCCTGTTTAAGTTAATGGTGACCGCATGGGGCCCTGGTTCCATCCACTCCTCAGGTTTGTGAATCTCTCCGGATTCCCCTCAGGGCACCCCAGGGTCCCCAAGGCCCCCTCACCTCACACCCCCAGGGTGGGGAGCACTGGCGTCTGCCCGAGCCTGGCAGACCCCTCAGGGCAGCACCGACAGTCCCGGCGGTTTTCTCACCCTGGTGTGATCCTGCAGCCCCTCACCGACGGTCCCGGGGCTTTTCCCAACCCGGGGGGATACCGAAAATCACCGACGGTCCCAGGGCTCTTCCCAGCCAGGGATATCCTGCAGCCCCTAAACCACGGGCCTGGAATTTCTCCTGTCCCAGAATGGTCCTGGAGCCCTTCACCAACTGTTCCAGGGGTCTTCCCGACCTGAGCTGAACCTACAGCCCCTGACCCACAGGCCTGGGGGCACTGCCGACTGGGGGTGGTCCTGTAGCCCTTCCCCGACTGGCCCGGGGGTCCTCCTGCCCCGGGCGCTCCTGCAACCCTTCATCCACGAGCCTGGGGGCTCTGCCGAGCTGGGGTGGTCTTGCAGCCCCTCACTCACGGGTCTGGAGGCTCTCCTGCCCCAGAATGGTCCTACAGCCCCTCACCGACCGTTCTGGAGGCCCTCCCGCCCCGGGGTGATCCTGCAGCCTCTCACCGGGAGCCCGCCGGGGCACCGTGCGGCGCCGGGGCTCGAACCTGCGGGCTCCCCGACTCGGCGGAGGGCTCGCGTCCCGTAACCACAGCGACGCGGCTGCTCCCGCAGGCCCCCGAAACCTCGCGGGACCCCGGCCCTTCCCCGCGTGTCTGGGGGCGTGCCCGTGAGGCCGCGGCCGCCGCCATGATGGGTGTGGGCAGCCCTCAGCAGCCCCCTGTGGGGCGGGGGTCTCCCCGAGCCCTCCCGTATGAGCTGGCGGTGCTGCAGGACCACCATGTACCTCTCTGCAGCCTGGTGTGCCCGGCTGCTGCGCCAGCCCACTGCTGGCCCCGGCCCCGGCCGGCAGAGGCCGTGGTGCCCACCCAGCCACTCCCTCACACCCCACTGGGGTCCCTGAGGGGGTGGGAGGGGGGATCCCGGGCCGGGCCGGGGTGGCTGGGGCAGCGAGCTTGTGTCCCTATGGTGACAGAGGGGTACCAGGGGCTTGAGAAGCTCCCCCCATGTGCGCAGTATGGGATGCTACAGGGTTTTGGGAGACCCCCACTGCCACCAGCGCGGCTTTTGGGGCGGGAGCCGGACCCCCGGAGCGGGTTGGCCCGTTCCCGGGGAGGAGATGCCCAGAATAGCTCCGCTATCCGATTGCGAGGGGACACGGCCGTCTGCACCGCCGGCTCCTGGGGGCTGACATTTGAGCCCAGCCGCAGGACGGGACAGGACGGGCAGCGGGACTGTCCGGGATCTCCCGGCACTCCCGAGATAGGAGCAGGATGGCGGGCGGGAGGCGCCGTGGGGGTGGCGGGCGGCGCGGAGGACCCCGACAGCACCCGGGGTCCACCGGACCGGCCGCCTCGCCCGCACCCCTCTCTCCTGCAGCCGCCACGGCCCAGCCAAACGCAGGAGCTGCCCCCAAAACTGGCCGCTCCAAGAAGCCTCCGGAGGAGCCAGCGGCGAGGGCTCCCGACGTGGACTCGCTGGGCTTCCAGGCCATGGACCGCAACGTACCAGGGCTGTCCCACGTCATCCTTCAGAAGCTCAACATGAAGAGCTACGAGGACTACAAGTGAGTGAGCACCCATGGATGCCTATTCCCCACCCTGTCCCCCAGCCAGAGCATCCCGTGTGTCCCGTCGCAGCTGGAGCAGCTCCCGTGGCTCAGCCCGCCCTCCCGGCTCAGCCCACGGGAAGCTCTGAGGGGCTTCTGGGTTGACCCCTCCAGAGTGCCTGGCTCCCTTGTCCCCTCGCAGACCAGGATGCTCCTGGCTGGAGCTAAAAATCCTGGCAGCCTTGGAGGCAAGACATCAGCCGTGCTGTGGTGGCAGTGGGCTGGATCCTGCTCACCCTCCGATGTCTGCAGGTCTGCCATGGACGGGAGGAAGAGCGGCAGTGATTTTGGCATCCGGACATACTTTGACATGTTCCAGAAGATGGAGGACACCTTCAAGTTTTGCGTTGAGTGCAAGAAGCTCCCGGATGCCCTCCCGGACCCCAAAAGCCTCCGGCGTTGCAAGAGGTATGGTGGGGAGATGGTCTGATGGCACAGGATGGATCCGTTCCCTCCCTTTCAGCCCGGTGGCTGGGGTGAAGCAAAGGGTGTCTGACCCCAGTGCCCACCTCCAGCCACAGGGCACCCCCAAAACAGTGACACAGCTCTGGGAGGGGGGGGGGGTCAGGGAGCCTAGCTTAGTGAGCTGGATCCTGCCCCCCCTCCCCTTGGCTGGGCATGCTGCCTGTCTGCCCAGGTGCCAAAATGTGTACTACTGTGGTGTGGCGTGCCAGCGTGCCAACTGGCCGCTGCACAAGAAGTTCTGCAAGAAGCTGAAGCTGGTGGCCCTGGATCGTCTGGTGGAGTGGCTCATCTTCACAGGTGGGGCATGTGTCCCCCCCGACCTGTCTGACCCCCATCCCAGGCTGTACAAGGTCCTGTGGCGGGATGTAGTGTCCCTTCTCCAACCCCACTCCCACAGCACAGGTGGGACGGGCAGCCTGGCTGTGGGGCCACCACTGTGCTCTCCAACCTCCTCCCCACCCCCCAGGAGACATCCCTTTCCCCACGGAGACCTGGACAAAACCCGCCCGGGATGTGAAGGGCTGGGAGGACTGGTTCTCCATGCAGGAGCAGCTGGAAGAGAAGCTGGGTGCCATCATGGCTGGGCGGTACATGACCCTGCTCTGGGCTAACGCTGGGAAGCCCCGGCCAGAGGACGCGGAGCTGCGGGAATCCATCCGGCGGCTGGTAACCGACTTCCACTCACGGCCGCTCACTGTCGGCCTGGGGCTGCGGCTTTTTGGCATCGACCCCCTCGCCAGGCCCCTCACTGTGCACGTGGTGGGAGCTTCCCACGTGGAGACCCTCAACACACGGCTGACGGACTACGACGAGCTGACACGGATGTTCCCGGGGCACCAGGGTGTGGAGATGGTGATGGTGGGCGTGGACGTGGTGGATGGACCCATCATGAGGCCACCGCTGGCCACGCCAGCGCCCCGGGGAAGAGTCTATCTCAGCAGCTACAAGGGGCTCTACCACGACTTCTGGGAAAGCCATGTGGAGACCAAGCTGGCCGCCCGTCCTGACCTGGTGGTGGGCTTTCACCCAGGTGAGCACCTGCTCCACGGAGGGGCTGGACTCTCGCACCCCACTGCTCGGGTGGGGCCATCCCCATGGGGCACGTGGAAGGGCCTCCTCAGGGACTGCCCTGAGCACCCTGGCAGCACCTGGGGCTGAGCCTGCAGATGGCTTGGGACATGCCCAGGGCTTTGCAGCATGGCACAGTGGGGAGCTGGGGAGACTCCATGGGACATGCCTGCCCCATCCCCCCACCAGGCACTCGGTGTCCTGCCTGCGTCACCCACCTGCAGGTGAAATGGGTCCTTCCCTTCATCTCAGTGCTGTGGCTCAGCCCAAGACCCAGAGTTTGGGGTGTCCCATGTGCTGGTGGGGAGCCAGACCCCACCTTGTTGAAGGCTCCAAACTCGCTGTGTACCCTGGGGTGTCCAGCACAGAGTGGGTGCAGTTGGAACCAGCTTTCCCCAGGGCCAGGGTGGGATGGGAGAGCGGTGGAACCCTCACCATTGTGTCCCCACAGGTTTCCACGCCTGCCCAGACCTGCTGGCGGGCTGGCTGCCCACCCTGCTGCTGCTGCGGGATTATGGCCTGCCCGTGGTCTTCACCGTGTACAGGTGAGCACAGCCCCGCTGTCCTGCTGAGCCAGCACAGCCACTCAGTGATGGTGCCCTTCCTCTCCTCTGGCAGTGAGCAGGAGCTGAAGGCCTCCCTGCAGATCCTCGTGGAGCTCGAGACACACATTGTGGCCTACGCCAGCAACCCCTTTGCCTCACTGCGGCCCGAGCAGGTCTACTCCAGCCCCAACAAGGCACCCGTCTACTGCAGCTCCCACTACATTGCCCTGCTGGGAGCGGAGGCTGTGCCAGGGGCTGATGAGCTGGAGGATGATGATGGCTGGCAGGGAGGGGAACCCAGTGCTGCCCCTGTGGCTGGGGCCATTGCCCCAGGACCAGGCTGATTGCTGTGTGCCCTGCTCACCTGGCTCCCAGAGCCTTGCTGCCCCATCTAGGACCCCACCTCCCCATCCTGGGATCGGTGATCCAGACATCCCTCATTGCACACATGCAGGCCTGGGGGATGCAGCACCCCAGCACAGGCATGGCACTCTTCCACAGCACCAAATAAATCACTACCAGCAACCAGCTGCCATGTCTCGAGCTTTATTTCCTAAAAGGCCTTTGTTTTCCCAAAGAAAACGGTGGGCCCAGCATGCCCCAGCCCCCTCGAGCAGCCACGGCCTCTGGAGGGACAGCGAAGGGGACCCCGACTGCAGGACCAGCCGTGCTCGGGGCTGTGCTGCCCCTTGGGGGCCCGTGGGCATGGGAAGCCCAGCGCCCGGCTGTTACTGTCACTGTCACCCTCGCTGTGCCCTCACGCTGGTGCCTACCCTGCGGGGCACTGCTCCAGCCTGGCACTGGCAACCAGCCCGGCCCCGGCAAGCGGGCACCAGCTGGCACCTCCCGACTGCTCGCCAGCCTCGGTGGCCCTTGCAGACACCGGGACGGGTGGAGTCGAGGGAAGCAGCTCCTGCGGCATTGCCCGATGCTGCCGGGGACCCGCGCTGGCCTGGCGTCCCCTCCTGGTGCAGCCAGCGGGTCTGGCGCGGCAGTGGTGGCACTGACCCGCGTGGGCACGGCGATGGCTCAGGGAAGCCAGCACCCCCCAGGGCTGCCAGCGCCCTGACGGCGGGTCCGGGTCACTCCCTGGGCTCTGCGCCTGTCGGCGGGGCCGGGGCGGGTGGCGGAGCTGGCACAGTCCAGCACGGAGCGGCACTGCCGGCGTCACTCGGCGCCAGCGCGTTCCCGCAGCGCGGGCAGCGTCAGGGTCTCCGGCGCCGACTTCTTCCGCGGGCGAGTCTTGGGGGGAGCCAGGAACTCGGGGGCTTCGTCGCTGAGGGGGGTGGAGGGGGCGCTGGCAGGGGCCGAGTGCGTGGCCGTGGGCTGCCCCACCTCGCTGACCGAGATGGCCGGTGCCACCAGGCCGATGAGCTCGTTGGTGGCCTCCTGAGTCTCCTGCTCGTAGCGCCGCACCTCCTCCATCGTCATCCCTGCCGAGCACAGCCGGGCTTGGGGCCGCTCGGCACGGCCGGGTCCTGCATCCCTCATCCCGGGGCAGCCTGAGCCCGGCGCCCCGGCTCCCCACCGAGCTGGGCGACAGGAACGGGACAGGGACTGGGGACGGGGGGACGGGCAGGGAAGGGGATGCTGGGCAGCACAGCCAGCTCCCCAACGCCAGCACCAGCCCAGCCAGCAGCGGGGAAGGGATGGACAGGCAGCGCAGGCAGCGCAGGCAGGGGACACGCGGGGAGGGCAGCTGGGAGGGGGGACCCTCCGCCGCGGGGTGCAGGGAGGGGCATAAGCCCCGCTGCCTGCACCCACCCCCAGGCAGCAAGGCGGGGTCCGGGGTGTCCGTCCCCTGTAAGCAGAGGGGCTTAGGGGTGCTGGCTCCCCAGCTTTTGGTTTGTGGCCACTTGCATCTGAGTCTCGAAGGCCCGGACCTCTTCCAGGGACATGTCTAGAAGGCAGAGAGCCGCTCACCGGGATGGCCTGGCGCCCGCCGCCAGCTGTCACCAAACCCGGGGCTCCCGTCACCGTGCCCGCAGGTGGCAGCCTCCTGCAGCGCGTGTCCCTGCCAGAACGGGGATGCAGGCAGCACAGGCAGGGTCCTGGTACCCCTCTCCCCGTCCTCCCCCAGGGGTGCAGCGGAGCGGGCAGCGTGCGGGGGTGCAGGCAGGGGGAGCAGAGCAGAGCAGGCAGCGCAGGCAGCGCAGGCAGCGCAGCAGGCGGAGGAAGAGCAGGAGCTGTGGTGGGGTTAGTGGCATCAGCAGTTTGACCCGCAGCCTCCTCCCACCATGGGCACCGTGTGTCCCCTTCCCCACAGCGCCGGGGTGGCCCCACGGACTCACCGCACCACTCGTCCACCCAGGCGAAAGCCTGCCGGTGCCCGATCAGCAGGATGTCCCGGATCACCTGCAGCACCGCGGGGGTCAGCACGCTATCACTGCTCCCCCAGTGCCTCCCTAGCCCCCTTGGTCCCCCTCACCTTGTGCACGAACTGCTCCACCCGCGTCTGCAGCCCCCACACCTCGAACTTGACGCTCACCAGTTTGTAGGAGCACATGATGGGCTTGGTGTGCTGGCGCCAGCCCTCCCGCAGCGGCCCCCGGCCAGTCTTGGCTGAGCTGAAGAAACGGGGGTCCTGGGGGCAAGGGGAACAGTAGGGTCATGAGTCTCCCCCTGGGACAGGAGACAAGGCGGTGGCCTCATGGATCTCCCCTGTCCCCAGCCTCGGTACCTCCAGGCTGCGGTAGTAGCGCTCAGGGATCTCGTCGAAGGCGATGTCCAGGAAAGAGACCTCGTGGTCACCCAGGATTTTGTCACTGTGGAAGATCTGGGGAGGGTAGAAAAGGTGAGTGACACGGACCACGTGTCTCCACGTGAAGACTTTGCCAGGTCTCAGCTGCAGTGCACACTCACGTTCTCGCTGTCCCCGCAGTTGTCCTCGTACTTGGTCTCGATGTAGATGGAGAACTTGGGCAGGAAGGAGCACTGCAGGGAGCGGCTGTCAGCTGGGCCCTGAGGGATGCCTGTCCCGAGGGACACCACTCCCAGGGACACCCACCCCGAGGGACACCCCACCCCGAGGGACACCCCATCCCAGGGATCCCCATCCCCAAAGGATGTGCAGTTCCAGGGACACTGATCTGAGGGACACCCATCCAAAGGACATCCAGTCCTGAGGGACATCCACCTCCAAGGGTGGTCATCCTCAAGGGACACCCTGCCACAAAGACACCCTCTCCAGGGGACTCCCACCCCCAAGAGAATCTGAGCCCAAAGGGACACCCACCCTTAGGGACACGCACCCCTAAAGGATGGCTGTCCCAAAGGACAACCACCCCCAAAATTGCCCCCCCAAGCGCCCCCTCCCCAGCCAGCTGCTGGTGAAGGTGACAGGTCCCCACATGCCACCTCCTTACCGTGTACTCTGCAGGGACACCATGGCACATCAGCATCACGGGGTGGCATCACGGGGTGGCATCACGGGGGAGAGAGGGAGTGGTGAGACCAGGGGCAGCTCCTCGCAGCCCCCCACCGCTGGGGAGGAACAGGGTGCTCGGGGGTGCCTGGGGGTCCCAACGCCCTGCCCGGGGCTCACCCGTGATGGTGTAGGGGTAGTAGTTCCAGGCCTTCTCGGTGATGTAGAAGATGCGGGGGGTCACCGCCCGGGCCCAGCTCGGCAGTTTGCTGTGGGGACCATGGGAGGGGACACTCTCAGGATGGGACCTGGCTGGTGTCATCCAGCCCTGCGCCGCCAAACACAGCCTGGCTCTGGGACCCCCATCTCCACCCCAGAAACCCCACCTGCCACCCAGGACCCTCACCTCCATCCCAGGATGCTCCCAGGGACCCTCACCTGCACCTCAGAACACCCCTAAGGAGCCCTGTTACCTCCCCAGGGCCCTCATCTGCACCCCTGGATCATCACCTGCACCTCAGAACACCCTCAGGGACTCCTGTCGCCTCCCCAGGACCTTCCCCACTGCTCCAGCATTCCCCCTCCAGAGACCCCTGCCACCTCCCCAACATCTTCACCTGCACCCCAGGACTCCCCCAGGGATTTGTGCCAACTCCCCAGGACCCACATCTCCACCTCACTGCTCCCATCCTCTCCTCAGGTTCTGCACCTCCTCCCCAGACATCCTTACCCCCTTTCCCAAGAAACCTAGACCTTCACCCCTTCCCCAGGACCCCACCACCTCCCCAGGGCCATGCCCGAGGGTGCTCCCGTTGTCCCCCAGCACCCCGGCAGGATCAGGCCCCCTGGGGAGGCAGGAGGTGGGTTTTGATTAATTTTCAGGCGTTATAAATAAATTTCAGGCGAGAGGGGAATCGTGAGTGCTGCAGCTAAAAATAGCCCGTCTCACACCAGCAGCTCCTGGTGGGGAGCAGCCCGTGCAGTGAGGGGACATGGGGACAGCGGTGCCGGGGCCAGCGGCTGCCCCACGGTGACACCCCCAGGGCCTGGGCACCGCTGAGCCCCCTGCCCAGAGGTGGGTGCCCACCAGAGAGGGGTGCACCCCTGCAAGGTGGGTGCATGTCCTGAAGATGAGTGCACCCCAGGAGAAGGGAGCAGCCCCCCAAAAAAGGGGTGAAGCCCTAATATGGGTGCAGCCTGGAACATAGCTCCCAAAGATGGGTGCAGCCCTTGAAGATGAGAGCACCACGGGTGAAGGATACACCCCAGGAGATGGGTACACCCTGAGAGATGGGTGCATCTCCCCAAAGCTGGGTGCTGCTCCCCAAGATCAGAGCACCCCAGGACTTGGGGGCATCCCTGGTACATGATGGAGGCACCCCGGGAAATGCTGGGGGTGACACTGGGAGTGCAGCCACACTGAAGGGTGTGGCACCCAGAAAAGGTGACCCCCAGGAATTTTGGAGGGAGGGCTGGGACCACCCAGATGCATGCCTGTGCCCCCCCAGTGCAGTGCCCACCCAGCACCCCTCACCGGAGCCCCAGGCTCACCTGGAGAGGTGGACACGTTTCTCGGTGAACTGGCCGGGGCCGTGGACGGGGTCCTCGTGGGGCTCGTTCTTCACCACCTCTACGCCCTCGCCCTTCTCGCTCTCCTGGTGGCTGTGCTTGCTGATGGTGTAGAGCTGCCCCACGCGGTACTGCAACCACAGCGCCCGCCCTCAGTGCCACCGGCCCCGGGCACCGCTCGGCACGGCCCGGGGCTGAGCCACGCTGTCGAGAGGGGAAACTGAGGCACGGAGCAAGGGGTGGCAGACCCTGAGCCCTGCGGAGGGCAGGGGCTTCCTGGGGCACCCTGTGTGACTCCCGTGTCCCTAGGCTGTCCCAATGCCCAGGCAAGGGCTGGATCCTGCTCTCCCTGTGCTTTCCCAGTGCCTTGCAGGATGCCTGGAGGTTTTCTGCTCGGCAAATTACCTGGGAGCCAGGGAAAACTGTGTATATGATATATATGGTTGTGTCTGTGTCATATATATAATGATAATGATAATGATAATGATAATGATAATGATAATGATAATGATAATGATATCTGTGTGTATTTGGTGTTGCAGCTGTGCAATAAGGGTTTGATTGTTCTGCTGAACATCCCATCCGCCACCCCAATCGCCAGCACGATTTTACCACCCTACTCTGCCTAAATTAAAGCCTTTCCCAGGTGCCTCCAGGGAGGGATGGCACTGCTCAGGGTGGGCACCGCTGCAAGTCCCTGCTCCCCAAAACGGCCCCGGCGGCACCGAGTGCTCACGAGGGATCTTTGCCCAGGGATGCTGCCAGCTGTCACCGCTGTTTGCCGATGGCATTCAGGCTCTCTGCCGGGGCAGGGGTGGAGCTTATGCTTTCTCCCTTATGCTCCACGGGCATCCAAACCCCCGATGCCCTTCGCCTGCTGGCTCATCCCGGGTCCTGCTGTGCCCCGGTGCTGCCGTCGGACTCTGTGCCCCAAGGTCGCCGTGCTCAGGGCTGGAACGTCCCCCCACCTGCACTCCAAAGTACGGCTCAGCCCTCGCACGGAACATCCCGAGCCCAGCCGTGCCACGAGGAGACGGCAAAGGAGTCACCGTGTCCCTCTCAGGGCAGGAACCGATCCACCAGCTCTGTGCTGCTGCGGGTATGGGGCCCCCACCCATAACCCCCTCCCATCGGTGTGTCCCTGACGCCCAGGGGACGCCCCGTCCCTGCCAGCCCCGGCCCCTCGCTCACCTCCTCGGTGGTGAGCGGCATGCAGATGCGGTACTCCTTGACGAGCATGGTGGCACGGCAGGGTGACACGGGCACGGCGGGCAGGGCGGGGGTCAGGCGGAGGCGTCGGCGCTGGCGGGGCCGCAGCTCATTGTGGGGGCCGCGGGCAGCGGCAGCGGGGGGGACGCGCCGCTGCCTCCCACGCTCCCATCCCAGCACCCCACGCTCGCGGCAGCCGCCCCGCTCGCCGTGACTTCACGAGCCGTTGCCATGGCAGTGGCGTGAGGTCACCCGTGCGAGGAGCAGCCTGGGTGTACCCAGCTGGGGACACCCCCGGCACCCCAAAACCCTCCCGGCGGGTTAACCCTGTCCCTGCCAGGCAGCCACACACATCCCCACGCAGCTTTCTTGGAGCACAGATGTCCCCCCAAAATAGGGTGCCAATCCTTCGGGGTGCCACATCCCCACCCAACTGTGGTGGTCAGTGCGGCAAAAGGGTCGCAGGGACGCGGGGATGGGGTCAGAGCTGCCCGATGCTCCTGGGGATCCACCTGGGGGCACCCACACTCTGGTCTGAGTGCCCACACAACCCTGAGTACCTGCTCCCCGGGAGTACAGTGGACATGACCCTGATGCAGGACATCCCTTCCCTGGGCAGGAGGTGGACCCTCTTCCCCGAGGCTTCCTCCAGCACCTGTCCCAGCCAGCACCCGCCCTGGGACTGCCGCCCCAGCACCCACCCCAGCCATGGCACTGCCAGGCTGCAACTCTTGCCCCCCACTCCAGCCAGGGCTGGGGATGCTCAGAGGGAGTAACGGAACAGCTTAGGGGGCTCCCGGACGTGGGCCCCAGTCCCACAGGGAAGGCAGGGGCGTGGGCCCTCCTGAAAGTCACCCTGAACAGGGGATCAGGCCTTGGAAGGGGCAGATGGGGTTTTGTCTGGGGGCAACTTGTCCGGTTGGGAACACAGGGACTTTCCTGGGGGTACAGGGTCATAGAGGGACACAAGGGCATCCTTGGGGGCACCGGGGGACACAAGAGTGTCCCTGGGGCCACAGAGACATTTGAGGCTCCAGGGGCTTCCCTGGGGGACACGGGGACACCCAGCTGACAGGGCAGAGGTCTGGGTGCTGATGCCAGGTTGCAGGGACCCCAGTCGGGGTGGCAGAGGTAGCCACAGCATACGAGAGGCGACACCTCGGGGACCCACCGGAGCACCGCGGGGCACGGCATTCCCCTCCCCATCCCGGCAGCTCAGACCGGCCCGGGGGGCTGGGGCTGCCCCCGCCCAGTGAACAAGGAGGAGCCCCCCCGGCCGGGCTCCGCCGCCCGTTCCCCACCGCTGTCCGCGGCCGCATCC
>VZRN01002176.1:157210-171293 GCA_013397935.1 Dasyornis broadbenti | reverse complement strand
CGCCGCCGCCGTGCCCCGGCCGTCCCGGGCCGTGCGCAGGAGCGAGCCGCCCCCCGCACCGCCTCCGCGCCACGGCACACCGACCCCTAGGGGGAGGAATGCACCGGCACCGCACCGCAGTGGTACCGGCTCCACACCGGCACCGCACCTGGACCGACACCGCGCTGCACCTGGACTGGTACTGCACCGGCCCCGGCACCGCACCGCAGTGGTACCGGCACCGCACCGGCAATGGCGGTGCTTGGGCACCGGCACCTCCCCGCAATCACAGCGACACCGGCATGGACACACGGGCACCGGCACCGGCACTGCACTGCAATGACAGTGACACCAGCAGCACGGCACCGTGGCACGGCACCGAGAGACCCTCGGGCACCAGGGCTCCTTCGGCATGGCACAGACCCGCACCGGGGCTTCCCGCACCCACCGAGGCTCAGGTGCTCCCAGCGACCCCCAGCGCCCGCCGTGTGCCCCCGCTGGGAGGTGCCCTGATGGGGCTCCTGGTCTGGGCTCCCCCGGGAACCCCCAGACCTCCTGCAGCCACTCACCTGCACCCCTCTGCCAGCCCGGCCCCTGTCCCCTCAGCCTCACCGCACCCCACGTGCTGGCACTGCCCACGTGCCATCCCCAGCCACACACGGTACCGGCACAGCTCATCACAGCGACACCGCTGTCACTCCTGCGCCTCCAGTCATCCTTCTTCCGTTAATTTCCACCCTCCTGGGCGCTGTCAATACCCGGTGCTTGGGTGCTGCACTGGGCTGTGCCTCACCACTGCTGTTTTCCTGTTATTTCCTCCCAAAATTCTGCCATTCCCTCCAGCCTCGCTGCCTGCGGTGCAGGGGAGCAGCCCATCAGTGCCACGGTGATAGCCACTGTCGGGACAGGGATCGGGCGAGCGGACACCCACCAGGCCACCCTGTGGTGTTGCCATCGCTGGCAGTGTTGGGAGCCTGCACTGCAGTGGCCCTGGCACTGGTCATGGAGGTCTCACCTGCACGGGCACCGGGGCATCCATGGGCTCTTTCGTGGCTACCAGTCTGTGTCAGCTCCTGGTGGTGCGGACCTCCCTTTGTGGCACCCTGTGAGCCCCGTTGCAGCAGTGATGGGCCCCGACCTGGCGCTGGCAGCCCCGAGGCAGCAGGGATGGCCCCAGGTTGTGGCATAAGGAGCAGAGTGGGGACAGTGGCCCCAAAACCTGCCAGGGTGCCCCACGGGCGGCCATCCCACATCCGGGAGCGCGGTGCCAGGAGCTCTGCCTGCAGGCTCACCTTCCCCTGCCTGCCCTGCACCGCTGCTTTCTTCCCACATTCCAGCCCGTGCTGTCACTGCCCTCACGGTGACATGTGCCAGCACCCCCACCTCTGGTGCCACTGGGAGGCAGCCACCCCCTCCCCATTTTCCCCCAGGGAGGGGACACCACAGCAGCTCCCAACCCGGGGCTTTTCTGCCTGTGTGGCTGGGACCAAACCCAGCAGGGCACCCACTGGGGTGACTGTGGTGGTGACAAGGACCCGGCCATGCTGGTGACAAGCACCTGGCGGGCTCTCGGCCCCCCCAACAGCTGCATTCCTCCTGAACCTGTTCGGCGAGGTGCTGTGCAGGTGCCAAGCAAAAGGCATCCGGGTTGGGCTTTTCCTGGTCATGCCCTGCTTCACTCCAGTGCCGAGTCAACAAAGAGGAGAAAGGATTTGCTGGAGCCTGGTGCCCCCACAGTGCTGCTGGTGCCCCCCAAAGTCACCCATAGCCCTCAGTGCTGACGGTGGCCCCCAGTTTCTCACCCCCACAGCGAGGATCTCACAGAAAGTTGGGAAGGGAAAGAAAAGAGGAGGCAGAAACAAGTGAAAAACGACCCAATTTAATCCCAAAGCCTCCTCAAGCTCCAGGGTTTCGGGAGTCCCTCTTGGCCCCTCCAGCCCCCCTGTCTGTGCAGCCTGTGGGGCCCCAGGCTGAGCGCACCCCTGGAAGCACCCCTGGCTCTCTGCTCCGGCACAGGGACAAAGAGCTTTCCGAGGCATCTGGCCTCTTCCTCAGCTCTGCCGGTAGCCCTGCACCAACACCGGCACCCAGTCGTGTCCCACCACCCCTCGCCCCACCCCTCGCCCTTAGGGAGGTGCCCTGATGAACACCATCCTGGTGGAGTAGACCAGGTCCACCAAGTATGCGATGAGGTTGAAGATGGTGAGGAAGGTGACCCCCAGGTGTTTGTTCCACCAGCAGTTCCTGCCACAGGGATCGGGGCGGCTCTGTCCCCTGAAGCTGTAGAGGGGCCAGAGCACGGTGGCGGTCATGTACATCAGCAGGGCCAGGAAATTGTACCCCACCAGCACCTTGTCCAGCGAGCAGGGAATGTAGGTGAGGCAGCGGCCAATGGTGAAGATGATGATGAGGAGGGTGATGATGAAGCAGATGGAGTACACAGCCACACACCACTTCAGGCCAGGTTCCCTTATGTACTCATCCAGCAAGGAGAAGATCAGGCAAGCCACGTAGGCTTCAAAGACCTTGAGGAGTCCAGGCACAGTGGAGAGAAAGCTGCTGATGTCCCCTGGCTTGGCGCGGGTGAGCCCCACCTCGACGGCATAGGCGAGGAAGCAGAGGCAGGAGGCGGTGGTGGCCACGGCCTGCCGGGCACACAGGTTGCTGCTGCAGGGGCTGATGATGAAGGTGGCAGGGAAGACCACCGAGGAGGTGAAGATCATCAGTGCTGCCAGCATGGAGAAAGCCGAGGTGAAGTCATCCCATGAGAGGGGCAGCAGTGGGTAGAGCTCCAGCAGCTCCAGCAGCAGCACCAGCAGTGTCACGGCAAAGCAGAAGCACCAGGTGAACATGCACCAAGTCCCGTAGGGAGCCCCGAAATGCCCGGTGGAGGCCACCAAGCTGAAGGTGAGGCAGGATAGCACAACGGCGAAGAGCCGGGCGATGCCCACCCAGGAGGTCAGGGCACGGAGATTCACCGTGGCCATGGCCTTGGTGCAGCCGCTCTGCCTGAGCTGCGCTGGGCAATGGGTGCTGCCCGCAGCCGCTCTTATCGGGGTGCTGGGGCAGAGGGGTGGGGCATGGGCAGGGAGCCGCCAGCTCCCCCGAGCTGCCCGTGCCAAGGACCCCCGGCTCTGCTGCCGCTGTCACCACGGCACTGGCTGCTGGGGGCTGGCAACCACTGGGCCGGGTGGATGATTAACGCAGGGCTGGGCAAAGGGCGGTGACGCCGAGCCCTGCGCTGGGGCCGGGGCGGGCAGGAAACCTCCATGTGCCACCGTCCTGGCACTGAGCCCCAGCCCTACCCACGGCAGGAGGCACAAAGGGACCTTTCATGCACCCCTAGAGTAGTGGGGGTGGCCACCCTGACACCTTATCCTCACACGGTGCCAGGGCTTGGCAGCCAGCGGGGCAGCACCCCCTGGGTCCCCCTGAGGCGTTTAGGGGCTGCACCCAGGGCTGAGTGCCCCTGATAGGGGGGTGCCACAGCTGGGTGTAGCCCCCTCACACCCCTGCGGGCGACACCTCTACACCCCTCTGGCACCTCCACACCCCTCCAGCACCTCCACTCCCCTCCCGGCACCTCCGCCACCTGATAAGCGGCTCAAAGTCCAGCTGTGCCAGCTGCCGGCACTGGGCAGAGCTGGTGAGGTGACCATGCGGGGAGGGCACCTGCACCCTGGCCACACCCCACAGGTGGCACCCCTACTTCCCACGGGTGCCAGCAGCCAGGGCAGCACAGGAGAGTGGTGGCACATCAGAAGTTGGGAGTACAGCAGGAGGGCAAAGGTTGAAGGCTCTGGATTGACCTTTAATGTCACACAGGGTCCGGGGGTCTGTGCCCACGGCAGAACTTGGAGTGAGGGAACCATTCACGGGCACTTGGGCACTCGGGCACTCGGGAGGCTCCTCACCCCAGGCAGGGTCCTGGTGCAGCCCGGTGGGCAGGGGTGGGCAGTGCTGCAGGGTCCGGTGGTGGCTCTGGGGAGCACAGGGTGGCTCAGAGGTGGCTGCTGGCCTCACCCTTGCTGGGCAGCCCATTGAGGGGGCTCAGCCCTGGCCGGTTGCTCTCGTTCAGCCGCCGCACGCGGTAGCTCTCGTAGTGGACGTTGTGGGTGATGTCCTTCAGGTCCTGCAGGTGTGACCTGCCCGGGGTGCCGGGGGGAGAAAGGGCATCATGCCACTGTCCCCCCTACCCTGCTGTCACCCCATGGGGTTCCAGCACTCCCCACCCTGTCCCCTGCTCACCGGATCAGCAGGTCGCGCAGGAGAGGGAACTCGCAGTGTGCTGGGTTCTCCACTGCAGGGCAAGGCAGAGGGGCAGGGTGGGCACGAGGGCTCAGCGGTGCTGGGATGCCCAGGCAGCACATCCTGGCACACCCCGGGTACCACCAGAGCACCGGCATGGCTCCATGCCACACCCCATGGCTCGGCACCCACCCAGGCAGGGACACACCCGTGAGTGCTGCTCCCTGCACCCGGGAAGGGCTGGGGGCACAACGGGCTCTGCTCACCTTCAATGATGCCCCACTTGGTCTTGCGGCCCAGCACCCGTTTGCCGTTCACCTGGTGCTCCTGGTCTGCCCCCACCACGGCGAATGGGATCTTCTCCTGCCGGCACAGAGGCTGTGCTCGCCCCCAGTGCTGCTCCCCAGGGCGCCTGCTGGGCTCGCCAGGGCGCCTGTCCCCCACCCTGCTCCCCAGGGAGCAGCTCCCTCCATCCCAGCATCCTGGCACTCACGCGGATCCTGTCGTTCAGCGCCCTGTCTTCAGGGTCCTGGTCGAAGTCCTCCTGCGGGTACACGCTGATGGCGTGGGTCTTCAGGTCCTCCTGGATCTGCAGGATACGGGGCTTCAGCCAGGGCTGGGGGGGACACGGGACACCCCAAGAGCCCCTCAGGGACCTGTGCTCACCCTCTGCTTGAACTCTGCCCGCTCCTCCAGGGTGAGCGTGTCGGCTTTGGCGATCACCGGCACCACATTGACGATCTTGCTGAGCCGCTGCATGAACTCCAGGTCCAGCGGGCGCAGCCTGACAAGGACCACTGTCACCCCAGGGTGTCCCCAACTCTGTCACTGTGGGGTGACCCCATCACTGTTGCCCTGAGGTGACTCCACCACCACTGCCCCAGGGTGACCCAAACACCACCATCCTGAGGTGACCCTCACCACTACCATCCCATCATTGTCAGCCTGGGGTGACCCCACCATCATCATCCCATAGTGACCACACCACTACCACTGCAGAGTCACCCTGAGGTCACCTTCACCACCATCACCTCAGGGTGACCCCACCACCATCAGCCTGGGATGACCCCACCACCATCATCCTAGGGTGACACAACCACTGCATAGTGACTCCACCATCATCACCTCAAGGTGACCCCACCACCATCACCCCACACTCCACCACCATCCCCTCAGGGTGACCCCACCACCATCTTCCCAGCATGACACAACCACCCATGGGTGCTGCGAGTGGGGACTCACCAGTGACCTGTGGGGGGCACAAAGTAGACGCATCCATGGACCCTCGTGTCTGGGATCTTCCTCTTGCGGGTGATGAGGATCTCCTCCCGCAGGTACCTCTCGTACTGCTCGTTGATGTATTTGATGATGGGGTCCCAGCTGAGGATGAGGAGTTGGGGACAGATCTGAGCTCAACTTCCACCCTGAACTGCCACCCACAGAGCTGGGCTCCTGCACCCCGTTGTGTCCTACCAGTTCTCATTGTTGATCTGGTCCCCAAACCCCGGGGTGTCCGTCACCGTCAGCTTCATCTTCACCCCCTTCTCCTCGATGACTGCAGGGCAAAGAGGAGGGTCAGGGGTGATGAAGCATGGGGGAGAAGCAGGGGCCCAGGCATGGGGGATGGTTTGAGGCTGTGAATGCAGCTCCAGATCCCCACCCCAGTCCCCTGCTTCTCCCCAGGGCTGGTGGGACATGAACCCATGGTGGTGCCCTTACCATGGGTGATGGACTGGAGCTGCACAGTTTTGGGAATACGCTCCTCCTGGCCGGGCTGGGAGGATTTGCGGCTCACCTTGGACTTGAAGAGGGTGTTCACCATCGTGGACTTCCCCAGCCCACTCTGCCCTGAGGGGACACCAGCAGCTCTGGTTTGTCCCCCAGGGCAGTAACTCCTTGATATCCATTTAGGAGCATCCCAGAGGTTGGGATAACTCTGGTTTATCCCCAGATAAATTTCTTCCCCAAGGCAATAACCCCTTGGTATCCGCTTGGGAGCATCACAGAGGTTGGGATAGTCCTGGGATGTTGGGATAGAGGTTGGGATGAAATGGGATGCCATTTCCTCCCCCAAATAAATTTATTCCCCAAGCTGATAACCCCTGGTGCACATCTGGGAGCATCCCAGAGATTGGGCTAGTCCAGTTTACCTCCCAAATAAATTTATTCCCTGAGGTGATAGCCCCTCAATATCCATTAGGGAGCATCCCAGAGGTTGGGATGAGCTCACCTATCAGCATCACTATGTTATGGGGCATGGGGTGTTGCTCCTTTCCAATATTTTACTACTTAAATCAGTTAAAATAACTTAAATTTCCTTAAAATCCCTTAAAACCATGATTTTCCCAGCATGGCGGAATCAGAGCCAGTATTCCCACCCCAACCAGGAGCAAACCCCATGCCTGGCGCTCACCCACAACCATGATGTTGAACTCAAAGCCCGTCTTCATGGTTTTGATTTTCATCTGGTCGAGCACAGCTTCAATTCCCACGTATCCAAAGAGCTGGCAACCCACAGGGCCAGGCGCCACGGAGAGGGGCACCTCCTCCTCCTCCTCTTCTTCCCCCGGCACGGCCGGTGGCTCCATGCTGCACTCCTCGGGCTCCAGGCTGCTCCCTGCATGGTGGGGTGGGCAAAGGGGGTGAGCGGGGACCTCTCGGTGCCCACCCCTCAGTGCCCACCCCTGCGCCGGCAGCGTTGCCCCAGCAGCGGCCGTGCCGGCGGGCACGCAGCCCCGCCACATTCCTGGGAGCCGGCGAGGCTCGGCATGGCAACCCGGGCACGCCACCCCCCCGCCACGCCGAAGAGTCCGAGGAGGTGCCAGAGGCATCTTTGGGGTGGTCGTGCCACCGGAGCCCACGATGCCACCGGTTGCCCAGCGGTCATCGGGCACCGCGGCCATGACCAGCACCCTTTGCTCTGCCCACGCGGTCACCCATGCCAGGCCACCTCCTGCAGCACCGCTCCGGCCCCGGCACAGCCGGGCGGCCCCAGAGCTGGACGTGCCACCCCACATTGTGCCCAGGCATTGGTCACTGCTGGGCCAGCGGCACCGGGGGTGTCGGGGGTGCAGCGCAGGGACCGACACAAGCCCGAGCCCCAAGGGACACGTGGGGTTTGCCCGGGGGACCGTGCCCGGACCGTGCCCCAGCCCGGGAGCCACCGGAGCCCCGTGCCCGCCCCAGCCCTTTGTGCGGCAGCTTGGCGGGCCCCAAATCCCTTTCTTCTTCCTCCTCCTACTCCTCCTCCGGCTTCCCAACACGGCCATTGTTCAGGTCCTACCTCGGCGCCGCGGTGCCCTCGCTCAGCACCCGCTACGGGCGGGGGGTTCCCCTGGGCGCCATCCACATCCCCGAGCCCGGCGGCGCCGCAGCCCGGCCCCTTCCCTCCGCCAGCTCCCGGCTGGCACCAACCCGGCTCCGCCGAGCCTGCCGCTCCCACGCATGACCAGCATGGCAATATCCCGCCCCCCGCAGCCCCCTCCCCAGCACTGCCAAGCCCCTGAGCCCGGTTTGCCGCTCGATTGGTGCGTGGGGAAGGCTGCGCCGACCCTGCCGTGCCCACCCGGCTGTGCCTACCCAGCACATGGCGCCGCTCGGCCTCCAGCCAGGCCAGCACGGGTAGGGACCCCTCCCATGGCCCAGGGACAGCCCCGCTCCGCGCTTTGGCCACCATCACCCCGTGGGCAGCTGCGGTGGCGCTGAATGGGAGCGGGAGTGCTTGGCTGTGGGTACGATCCCCACTGGCACCCACGGGCTCCCTGGCACCGGGGACCACCTTGCGCTGTGCCCCCCACCCCAGCAGCAGTTGTGCCCAGCCCCGGCACGGTGGGGTGCGACGAGGGGTGGTAGCCCTGCCACCCGCCCCACTGCCGCAGTGCCCCACGGCGCTTGCGTCCCCCCACGCCGCAGCCTCCCCCGTACGTGCCAGCCGGCGCTTGGCACCGGCGAGGCTGGAGCGGCAGCTTGCGATGGCCCAGGCTGTGAGGGACCTGCTGAGACCATGTCCGTGAGCCACGCAGCCAGGGTACAAGGGACATGCCAGCCCGGAGCACCAGGAGATGGTGCAGCTGAACACCCCCATTGCCATGGCAACGGCATCCCAGCGTGGGAGCCACCCAGCTCCCTGTGCCCCTGGGTGCCAGACTGACGGCGGGGCTGGGCACAGCAGTGTCGCATGTCCCAGCTCCCCCTGCGCCCCCGTGGGTAGGGATGTTCCTCGGAAGTGCTGAAACAGCCGCGGATTTCCTGGTGACAGCGGTGACACCCGGCTGGGAGAGCTGGGGGAGGGCAGGATGCCCACTGCGGCGGGGATCCACCCACCCAGCACTGCCCGTCCCCACAGGGTGCTCCACAGGCTGGCAGGGAGGTGGGATGGGAGGGCCCCATCAGGGAGGGGACCCCGCAATTATTGTGGGGGATGCTCATCTGGACAATCACCGCTCCCAGGGGACACCGGGTCCCCTGTACCCCCACCCTGGAGCCCCTTCGCAGTCACTGCCAGCCTCGGCAATTGCCAGGACAGACCCAGAACCAAGTGATGCAGCCCAGGGTGGCTGGACCCTGCAGGCAGGGAGCAGGCAGGATTTGGTGCTTGCAGCCCCCAGCTCCCCGGGGTGCAGCCCCCACGCAGGGCTCAGCCACTGCCCTGTGCCCTGTCCGTGGCAGCACCAAGGCGATACCCACAGCCACAGGGCATGTCCGGGTGACACTGGGTGCTGCACCCACGGCCGCCTCCCCCACGGGTCCAGAGCTACCCGTGTTCCTGCCCTCGCTGCCAAAAAGCCCCGTTGGCAATGGTCAGCACCGGGTGGCCACATGGGAGCTCTCTGGCATCCCCACGGAGCTCCGGGGCAAACGGCTCCTGCAGCCAGACCTGTTCCAGGACTCATCACGGATGCTCTTATTTTCCAGACAGGGACAAGTAATCCCGGGTCCGTGGTCTCCTCCATGGATTTAATTACTGATGCAGGCTTAATTGGCCAGTTCCCCGGGAAGCCTGTAATAAAGCTGCAAGGGTGGAGGGTGCTGGGAGAGGATGAGCTGGGACAGGAGCTCCCTGTCCGGCTGCTCACCACTGCTCCAAACCGAGCAGCCGGGCATGGGATGGGGACAGCGTGGGGCCAGCGTGGCTCCAGATCCAGCACGAGGGAGCTGACCCCTCTGGCAAAGGCATGGAGGATTTTGGGGATGCATCCACACCACCCCGGCCACACCACAGCCCTACCCACCCAGCCGAGCTGACCCAGAAAAGCCAGTGCCTGTCCCAGTGCCAAACACGACCTAAGGGGACAGTGGTGACAATCCCCATCTGCAGCCGGACCTGGAGCCAGCCTGTCCGTCTGGCCGTGGCACGGCTGGGAGCCACGGCAGGGAGATGGGGGTGGCTCGGGACCGTCGGTGAGCAGAAGCAGAAGTGACCCATCGAGCAAAACCCTGCGCCTGCAGCACTGCTGGGGACAGCGGACAGTCACCCAGTCCCGGTGGCAGCACCCCCTGCCCGCACACCGCCTTGCCCGCTGCCACCCCGCCATCCCTACCTGGGCGAGCCGGCCGGAGCCGGGGCTGCTGCCGCCGAGAGCTGGTCACCGGGGCCAAATGGCTCCTGGGGTGCAAGGCAGAGGGCGGCTGCGGCCCACGGCTCCTCCTCCGCTCCTCCTCCTCCTCGCCCCGGGCCCTGCGTGGGCGACCCGGCGTGGAAGTGAAACGCGGCGGCCGGCGGCTCGCTCGCGGCTTCCTCCCGCGGGGCGTGGGACCCACCGTGCCCCGGGGCCACCCACGGGTGCCAGCGGCTGGGGGCCGGGGTGGCCTCCCGGGAGAGGAAACAGCACGTTCTCATCTCTTCCTGGCACAGAAACCGCTGTGCCCGGGCAGTGTCTGCCAGCCCCCTGCCAGTCCCGGGCCATCTGCAGGGCAGCCGGTGCCACCCGCTGCCCGCTGGCTCATGTGTCCCCAGCCCGGGCACGCCGCGCTCGGCTGCCGGCCACCAACACGGCTCTGTCCTGAGCAGTGTCCCCTCATCACCCCGGCTCCATCCCCACACCGTGACCCCATTTCCCCGTCTCCCCGGCTCGCTCATGAGCACCGTGTCCCTGTCACGGCCCTGAGCACTGTCCCTTGTCTTCCCGTGACCCCGGCTTGGCCCCGAGCGTGGCTGCATCACCGCAGCTCGGTCCTGAGCACTGTGTCCCTGACACCTCGTCTCAGCCCTGAGCACTTTCCCTTTGTGTCCCCATCACCTCGGCTTGGCCCCAAGCACCGTGTCTCCGTGTCCCCGTCACCCTGACGCAGTCCCAAGTGCTGTCCCTTTGTGTCCCCATCACCCCTGACTCAGCCCTGGACACCATATCCTTGTCCCCATCACCTGGCTCAGCCCTGAGCACTGTCCCTTTTTGTCCCCATCACCTTTGTCACCCTCAAGCTCTGTTCCCCCGCGTCCTCATGACCCCGTCTCTCCCCTCGCCCGGGGAGCCGCGGGCAGCGGGGCAGCCGGGCTGGCTGGGCAGCACGGCCACAGGCATTGCTGGCGGATGATTCACCGCGGCCCGGAGCAGATGTATGGATGCCTTCGCCGCGTCAGTACTTAGGGCTCGGCGACGGCGGCTCCACGACAGCCCAGCGAGACGGGCAAAGAGTCCCAAGCACCCAAGCAGGGAGCACCGGAGGCGGCGGCGGCCGTCTCCCAGGCACGCCGGCGCCCTCCGGCTCTCCTGGAGCAGCCGCTGGGAAGGGGGACATTTGGGTACCCCCTTCCCACGCTTGGGGACGGGCATGGGCTTGGTGGGAACCGAGGGCACGGCCGTGCCGGGGAGCCGGGCATCGCTCCCCGCGGCACTCGGCGCACGCCGAGCACGCCCCGGCGCACCTTGGCCCCCCGCCACCTCCCGCGCCCCACGGGAAGGGAGGAACAGGATCCATCCTCGTGCCAAGCAAGGAGGGATGAGAGGGGAAGAAAGCGCTGGACGCGGGACAAGATCGCGGCGATAGGCGGCACGCGCGGGGCCCGGCGCGATGGGGCACATGTGTCCCGACCTGTCTCCCCGCGCCGGGAAAAACAATTAGCGCCGGGGCGGTGCGGGCGGCTCGCCAGGCACCCCGGGGCCGGGCGGGCCAGGAGCGCTGCCAGCTCCGCGCCTCAGCCCCACCACAGCCAAGGCGCCCCGCGGCCCCCACACCGGGGAGCAGCGAGTGGCGGGGCGCCNNNNCGGGGCTCCTTCTGTCCCCAGGGTCACTGTCACCCTACACTCATCCCGTGGGGTTTTGACAACGCCGTACCCACCAAGGGGGTCCCGAAGGAGAGAGGGGACGGGAACAGGACCGAGTCCTACCGTGCTCTGGTGCAGTCGCTGCCCCGCTGCCGCCCGCAGCCTCACCGGGAGCCGCTGCCACCACGCAGGGTCCCCGTGGTGCCATCAGCCCGGCGCTGGGAGGGTTCCCCCGGGCTCCGCCGGGCGCTGCCAGGGTCCCCAAGGCCGGCACCAGCACCAGCCCCCCGAGCACTGCGGGCTGCGAGCTCACTTGCACCGTCTTTGGCTGCGACACCAGCCTGAAGGTGGCGGCTTGGGGGGCTGGCAGCGGTGGCAGCCCTTCGGCCCTCCCCGGGCAGGAGGTGGCGGGGACCGGCGCTGCCTCTACCTGTCCCCAGGGCTGGGGAGGGGGCCGGCGGGACGGGACGGGGCTGGCACTGAGGGTGACCCTCAGCTGCGGCCGGGGCAGCATGCGAGGGGCCATCTCCCATTCCCCCGGTCCCTCGGGGAGCCGGGGCAGCCCCGGGGCTGTGTCTGTGCCATCGTACGGGGGCAGGGAGGAGGAGGAGGACGAGGAGGAAGGCTGGTGGGTGGGAGGCTGCGGTGCAGGACTCTGGGTGCCCCATGGCGAGGGGTCCGGTGTCCCCATGCCCGGCTCCTCGGCGATGTGCAGGTCCAGCGCTGGCAAAGAGCCGTGGCTGACGGCGGCCCCGCGGAGGGGATGATCGATCTCCACCGGGAACACACAGCCATGGGACGGCACCTTCTTCAGGCCGGGGCCGGCGGCCGGGGGCCTGCCCGAGGGCTGGGGGGGCCCGGTGGGCGCGGGGCTCTCTAGGCTGGAGGATGAGCTGCGCTGGCTCTCCCCGTCACTGCCCGGCCCCGCGGCAAAGGCCTGGCGGGTGTGGAAGGAGGCGGCGCGGGCGATGCTGGTGCCGGCGGTGCCGTTGGCTCGGCCGGTGGCCAGGCCGGTGCTGAGCCGGGTCCGCAGCACGGGGCTGGGCGTCGGGCTGGGGCCACTGCCGCTTCCCAGGCGGAGCGGGTGGCCGGGCTGCAGCGGCCGGTGGCTCTCGCCGGGGCCTGAGGACAGCGGGGACACCAGTGGGGAGCCGGGTGCCTCGTCCCCATCTTCTGCCTCAAATGACTTCTTCAGTGCTGGGGACAGAGAGAGAGACGGCGGCATGAGAGTGGCGTTAGAGTGGCACGCGATGGCACTGGCCCCTCCCCAGCCCCTTGTGTGTCCCCCCCTCACCCGGAGGTGCCCCCTGCTTGTGAGCCCGTCCCACCGAGGACCCCAGCCCGGCGCCAGCTCCTCCCCAGCCTCGCGGCGCTGTCCCCGCGGGTTTTATCATTGTTCCCCGGTTTATCTGGCCGGTGCCGCCGGCTCCCCTGGCAGCACACTGCCCGCTTTATTCCCCCTGAAAGGGATCCGGCCGAGTAACCGGATCCCCGCCTGACCCTCTCCCCCTGCATCCATCCAGGCAGCGACGGCGAGGATTCCTGCCCTTTCCCGGGCCTTAACCCTGGAGCCCACTGATGGCAGCCAGGCCAGCGCTATTGCCACGGGCAGCGGGACTGTCACAGCCCATTCTGTGGCTGCTGCTGCGCCTTCCACGCGGCTCCACGGCAACCACGAGCCCACGGCATAGCCCTGGGTGCCAGCGAGCCCCCCACGGACCCCCTTGGCTCCGCTCGGCTGTCGCAGCGCTGAGCGACAAAGCTGCAAAGCTCCTGCTGGCACCGCCCCCAGGCGCTCGGCAGAGGAGCTGGGACCGTGTCCCCATGGCTCTGACCCCGTGAAGTCCCCACGGTGCAGCCGCCCCCTCTCTCCCTCCATCCCTCCCTCCATCAGCCCCGCGGGAGGCTCCCCATGAGCCCGAGCGACCCCGCGTGGTGTCGGCACCGGGCCCGCGGCCCCGGGGAGAGCGCGGGGGTCCCAAGATCCTCTGGGAGCTTCCTCGACTCCGCTGCCAAGCACCGGGGGGCCCGGGGGGCGGCCCACGCTGCGCCCCTGCATCTCCGGCACGTGTGCCAGCCTGTCCCGGCACCGCGCCGGCTGGCACCAGCGCGCCCTCGCCCTCCTCTTCCTCAGCCGCGGTGCCCGGGGCGGTGGTGCGGAGGGGGTCCCGTACCTGTCCCCTCCCCAGCTGCCCCTGTGCCCGGGGCAGGGCAGGGGTCAGAGGCCGGGCCGTGGCCGCTGCCAATCACAGCTCTCCCCAGGGCAGGTATTTCGGTGGCCGCTCCAGCCCTGCCCCACCGGCAGGGCTGCCGGGGGCCATGGGGTCACGGAGCCGGCGACCCTCTCCCCACATCCATCTCTCCGCTTTGGCACCGCCCAAAATGCCTCCTTTCACCCCAAGCCTGCCCCGGGCCCCTGCCCAGAGCCCGGATGGTGTCCGGAGTGATGGGAAGGGGGAGCAGTGAGGGGGGATGCAGGGCAATGTGGGGGTGGCAAGGGGTTGGAGGGTGGCAGAGGGTGAAGTGAGGGTGGCAGAGGGTGAAGAGGGGCATCAGGGGGCTTTGGGGGACTTTTGGAGGTGAGGCAGGGGTGTCAGGAGATTTAGGAGGGGTGGTGGAACGGCAGGGGGTGAAGGTGGGGTGTCAGGAGG
>VZRN01002176.1:79460-155843 GCA_013397935.1 Dasyornis broadbenti | reverse complement strand
CCCGCCTACTCCGGGCCGGCCCCCGCAGCTCCCGCCCCCATTCCGGGGCACTGGGGTGCTGCAGCCCCGGCTGGGGGTCCCAAAGAGGGTGTGGGGGGAGTTCCTGGCCGGGCTAGGGGATCACAGGCAGGCTGGGGGTCCCAGGCAGGCTGGGGGTTCCAGGCAGGCTGGGGTGCCCTGGCCAGACTCTGGTGCAGGGGACCCCAAGCAGGCTGTGCTTTGCAAGTTCTGCACCCCCAGGAATTTCCAGCCTGGGGCAAGAGGAGGAAAATGGGCTGGAGCAGGCAGGGCTGCTGTCACTGCCTCCCGGCTGCGTGTGAGATCTTTGCTGGGGGGGATCACCATCCCCCGGTGTGTCCTTGCCACGAACTGTGTCCCATGCCGGAGCTCCTGGAGCATCCCTGGGGACTGGGATCCCTGGAGCATCCCGGGTGCTCGTACCCAGGGCAGGTGCCCCAGGGTGGCACAGGGAGCACCCCGGCGTGAGGCTCTGCCAGTGTTGGGGCCATCCTCCTACCCAGCCCAGCTGCCGAGGGTTAACCCCATCCCAGCCCCATCCCGGCAGCTGGAAGGGGCAGGAGGTGGAAATCCTTTCTCCACACAGGGTGCTGAAGCAGAGTATGCCCTCGCCACCCTCCACAGGGAGCACCTGGAGCACATTCCTGCCCTGGATGGAGCAGGAGCACAGCCAGGACATGGCCATGAGGTTCTGCTGGGTCTGTCCTGCTCTGGGGGCACGGGACATGGCTGGGGCACCTGGGACACGGTGGCCTTGGTTGTGGGCAGGTTTGGAGGTGCTCACAGAGCCACAGGATCACTGAGGTTGGAAAAGCCCTGTGAGATCATTGAGTCCAACCATTCCCCAGCACTGCCAAGGCCACCTGTGACCCATGTCCCCAAGTGCCACATCTACACAGCTTTGAAACCCCTCGAAGGGTGGGGACTCCAGCACTGCCCTGGGCAGTTGGGCCAGGGCCTGACCACGTTTCCCATGAAAAGATTTTCCCAATATCCAACCTGAGCCTTCCCTGGTACATCCTGAGGCTGCTTCCCCTTGTCCTGTCCCTGCTCCCTGGCAGCAGAGCCCAACCTCCCCGGCTGCCCCCTGCTGTCAGGAGCTGTGCAGAGCCACAAGGTTCCCCCTGAGCCTCCTTTTCTCCAGGCTGAGCCCTTTCCCAGCTCCCTCAGCTGCTCCTGGTGCTCCATTCCCTTCCCCAGCTCCGTTCCCTTCCCTGGACACGCTCCAGCCCCTCCATGTCTGTCTTGTCATGAGGGGCCCAAAGACGACTCCAGGAGTCGAGGTTTGCTGAGTCCCCTGAGCTGGATGGAAGAGCAGGAGCCAGGCTGGGACCAGCTCTGGAGCTGTTCTGAAGGATGCAGAGACCTTCAGGCCTTTAGGGCTTTTCTGGAGCAATTTCAAAAAGGCTGGAGGGATTTCAGGCCATTCAGAGCCCTTTTCAGAGGCGGTGCAGAAGAGCTGGAGCACCTTGGAGCAGTTCTGATTATATTTTGAGTTTCCAAGCAGCTTTGGAGCTGTTTTAGGGTTGCCTGTGCTCCTCTGACGTTGTTCAGAGGAGGGTTAGGGGGGTTTCAAACTGTTTTGAGTTTGGAGACATCACTGAAGTTTCAAGCCTGTTGAGAGGTACATGAGGAAGGTCCAGGGGGATTTCAAGGACCTTTTGGAGGCTGTTGGGGCACTCAAGGAGTTTCACAGCTGCACTGAGGAGGCTTGGAGAGCTTCAGAGCTGCCACGAAACCTTCTCTGTGATCCCTTTGGAGCTATTTCGAGGAGTTTTAGGAGAGTTTAGAGGGCTTCAAGTGCTACTTCGAGGCAGTTTGAGCATCTTGGTGCCTTTCAGGGCTGGCTGGAGGAGCACAAGAGCTGTTTGAGCAGCTCAAGTGGCTCAGTAATGGCCACAGCTCTGTCCTTCCAGAGCTCTGAGCTGCTCAAAGGTGATTTACAGCGCCTCGAAGCCACCCAGCACCACAGAAATACCCCAGGGCTGTTTACTTACCCCATTTCTAGAGCAGCTTCAAGCTGGTGGAGGTGGAGATTTCAGAGGAATTTCTGTCAGGATGCTTGAGAGGTGTTCAGGGAAATCTTTGGTGTGCTCTAGAGCTGTCCCGAGTGTGTAGAGCAGCCGGGAGTGCTACAGAGGTGATTTACAGATGCTCAGGGACGCTTCGGAGGTGCTCAGAGATGTTTTAGGGCAGCTCAGGGATGGTTTAGCGCAGACTGGGGGTGGTTTAGGGCAGCCCGGGGGTGTTTAGAGTCGATCAGGGATGATTTAAAGGTGCTCAGGGACATTTAGAGCAACTCAAAGATGGTTTAGGGCAGATCAGGGGTGGTTTAGGGCAGCTCCAGGATGTTTCAAAGGTGCTCAGGGATGCTTAGAGCAGCTTAGGGACAGTTTAGGGCAGCTCAGGGACGTTTTGGAGCAGCTCAGAGAAATTTTAGGCCATGTCAGGGATGTTTTACAGCAGCTCTGGGATGTTTTTTGGACAGCCCTGGGATGTTTCATGCAGCTTTGGGGATATTTTGGAGCAGCTCTGGGATGGTTTGGAGCAGCTCTGGGATGGTTTGGAGCAGCTCTGGGACGTTTTTGGAGCAGCTCTGGGATTTTTTGGAGCAGCTCTGGGATGGTTTGGAGCATCTCTGGGACGTTTTTGGAGCAGCTCTGGGATTTTTTGGAGCAGCTCTGGGATTTTTTGGAGCAGCTCTGGGATGATTTGGAGCAGCTCTGGGATGTTTCAGAGCACCTCTGGGGTGGTTTGGAGCCTCGGTGCTGCTCTGAGCAGCGCGGAGCCGTTTCAGACACTCTGTGGGGTTTCAGAGCGCTCAGGGTGTGTCAGAGCCTCTTCCCAGCAGCTCCAGGGCTGCTCGGAGCAGTTCAGAGGAACCGTCTGGAGCGAGCCGGAGGCGCGGCGGGAGCTGGGAGGGGATTTTGCACGTTCAGGCCCTTTGGGGCGGCTTAAAGGGGTGGGGAGGGGTGGGGAGGCTTAGAGAGGGGTGGGGAGCAGCTTAGCAGGGAGCTGAGGGCGTTTAAGGGATTTTTGGAGCAGCTCAGAACTGCCGAGTGCTCCGAGGGGTTCCCCTGGAGTAGAGGGCAGGGAAAGCTCCGTGTTCCCACCTGGAGCAGCTCCATGAGCCCCTGTCCCAGCCTGCCCTGGGCAGCAGGAGCAGCTCCCAAGGTCCCGAGCCCCACCTGGACCCTCCAGGAAGGCGAAGGGGGAATTCCCCCATTCCCGCCCACACAGCCTGGCTGGGGAGATTTTGGCTCCTTCCGACCTTGATCCCTCTGGAGTCAGTGGGGTCCAGCCTCTCCCATCCTCATCCTCCCATAATCACGGCATCCCAGCCAGGTCCAGCCTCCCTCATCCTCATCCTCCCAAAATCAGGGCACTCCTTGGTGCAGGAGCATTTCCACTCCTTCCAGCCCCACTGCAGATCCAGCACTCAGATCCTCGGGATGCTCCAATCCACTTCTGTGGAAATAAAAGTTTCCGGGCAGGAATAGTAACAGCTTTTAATCCGACAAGAATCGATACATCAGTTAAGACAATACTGTTTTTGCCTCTTTTTTGGGGGACTTCCTTCACATAGCGGTCGGGAAAGAGGAACATTTTCTGGATGTACAGTTTTTGTTCCATTTTTGTTTTTCTCTCTCCATAGGGACTTTAAAGCATGGTGAATGTGCAAGTCAGTGCTTTTTGTTTGCTTAAAACTTTTTTTTTCCCGGTGCTTATTTACAGTTACAGTACCTCTGTGAGAGCGACAGGAAAAAACAAACGATTGTTTGAGACCTGGGGATCCGAGATCCCAAGTCGAGAAAGGCAGATCTCCAATATTTATATATTTATACATATATATATATATGCTTTTGTGTATACACAGATACATTTCTCTCTTCTTTTAAAGTATTAAAAAAATGGATCAACCTTCATTCTATAAAAATACCTACTCTACAAGATAGAAAAATTTTCCCTCTCCAAGTATACACTGATTTACACCCAAAGCTTCTCTGGAAATGTACATTACGTGGCTTCTTCCTGCGGACTCGGGGCAGGGAGGGAGGCAGGGAGGGATGGGTGCCGGGGAGGGCTGGAGCTGCCCCAGGGTTTGGGGCTCACCCCAACCCCACTGCCCTCGCAGGGGCCCTGGGGATCAGCACCCAGAGGTGCCGTGGCCGTGGCTCGGCCGGATCCCCCGGGATAAGGCGGTGACAGCGGCCACAGCCCCTGGGCAGGGTCACCCTGAGGGCTGGAAGGGGCTTGGGGAGGAGCAGGCACCCCTGGGATCGCTGTGGCTTCTGCTTCCAGGCTGCTCTGGCGTTCCCAAAACCTGACAAGCAGGAAAGGGAACCGCTGGCTGAAGCTGGATCCTTGGGATTCCGCTGGCTGTGTCCCCCCGGGAGCCGGGAGGAGCAGGGGGTGAGTGGCCGCTCCCGGGGCCACGCTGTGCCACGGCCGCAGCGCCAGCGAGCCCAGAGCTGTCTGATGTAAACATGGCTTTTGTTTCCCAGGGAGCTGCTGCGGTGTGCTCCGGCTCCTGTCCCCATCGGCACAGAGATTCCAGCCCGGGCCGATGCCAGGGGTGAGGAGTGAGCGCGGCTCCTCCAGCCCCTGCCCCAGCCCAGGGGACAGCAGGGAAAGGCGGCCAGAGCAGGCTCTCCCTCCAGGGCTGCCGCTATCACCAGCAGAGCCCTGCTCCGGCTGGCAATGGCACAGCCACTGTCCCCAGGCCCTCGGGAGGCGAGGTGGGAGCTCGGCTCCGCTGCAGCTCCCAAAGTGCTGCCGCGACAAGGAGAGGAGGCCAGCACCGGCCTCCAGGGCAGGGTGAGGAGCTGCAGCCAGAGCCCCGTGTGTCTGTCCCTGGCTGGGGACGAGGGACAGCTCCCTCAGAGCCACCCACCAGCAGAGCCCAGCAGGAGGAGGAAGCAGAGCCGGGATGCCGGGACTGCCGACAGTACTGAGCCACGGACAGCAAAAATAAATAAGGAGGCGGTGACCGAGTGCGCTCACGCCCTGTCCCCAGTGGCCCTGGGCTGCCCCAGTAGGAGCACGGGGCAAGGATGGGCTGAGCCAGCTGGATGAGGACACTTGCATTAAGTTAATTTAAAAAAAAAAAACAAAACCCCAAAACAAAACCAAACCCCAACCCTGTGTGAGTCCGGGACGCACTTCCCTCGTGCCCAGCTCTGCCCCAGTGAGTGTGTCAGGGACACTTTGGCACAGCAGAGGCTGGGGCTGGACAGGGCAGCAGGGCCAAGTCAGCGCTGCTGCTTCCGTCTCCATCCCATTATCCCGTTGGGAGCAGCCCTGGGATGGGCCCGGCGCCTGTCGGGACAGTCCCCAGCGGCTCAGGCGCTTCCTGCAGGGTCTGCTGCTTCTCCAGGTTCCCTTTCGCCCCTCTGCAGCCTGAAGGGCTTCAAAATAACGGAGTCAGACAGCAAAGCCTGGCTGCTGGTTTTCCTTTTCCCTGGTCCGTGGCTCAGTCACCCCCGACCTGAGGCTTCCTTGTGCCTTCATCAAGAGCAAAGACGTTTGGAGTCCCTCTTCATCCTCTCAGAGCACCAAATCCACCCGACAAGCGTGGCCGGCGGCTCCCGGCCGCCCTTACTTGACTTCCAGGATGGAGGGATTGGTCTCCATGATGGCCACGATGATCCTGTCGATGTAATCCTGCAGGCGGAAGTTGATCTCCTCTTGCTTCTGGATTGCTTCCATGAGCTGCACAAAAACGGGAAAGGGAGGCAGAGGTCACTGCCTGACTCTGCCGAGGACTTCCCGAGGCTCAGTGCATCCCTGGGTGTCTCCCTGGTTCTGCACTCCGGGCTGGGATATTCCTGACCCAGTTTAAAAGGCCAGGCCAAGCTGGTTTTGCTCACTCCTGTCCTTCCTCAAGCTCTCAGCCTGCAGAGGAGTAGGGAGCATCCCATCTCCATTGGATCCCCAAAATATCCTGGTGTTTGCCCACTCCCTGGGGTTCCAGAGACTGAATTGCAGTGATTGTGCAGGCTCAGCCACCCATGGCTGGTGTTCAGGGGGAACACAGGAGAAGCTGGGATCTCCAGGGGGCGTGACCTGGCTCCCAGTGGACACATGGATGGATGGACAGATGGACACAGCCTGTGGTGGCTGCTCTGTCCTGGCAAGGGGAAGGCTGTCCCAGAGCTGCCAGGATCAGCAAACGGGCAGGGAGCAGTTCCCCGCTCCCAGGAAAGAGGGGTGGGAATTCCTGCGAGCTCTGCCAAGTGGCTGTGTGGGGATTTCTCTGTTCTCAGGGGAATTTTGGGAATGGGCTGTGCCACGGGCAGGGCACCAGCTCCTCCCAGGCCATCCCAGGCGCAGGCACCCTGGCAGGTGCAGGCTGAGCCAGCAGCTCCCCGTGGCACACACCTCATCTCTGGAGACAGAGCTGATCTCTGCTGCCAGCGACTCGGAGAAGGAGGCTGAGAACAGGTTCTTGGCTCCCTGGATGCTCAGGTTGATGATCTGCCCGTTGAGCTCATCGTTCTGCTCCTTCAGGTTCCTGTTATCCTGTGCACACACACAAAGCACGCACTGCTGGAGCTCCTGCTGCCCTCGGAGCTGAGCCAGCCTGGGAAGGGCAGGGGCTCACAGGCAACAGCACACGGGCTCCTGGCTCCATCTCAGCAGAGCCTGGAGAACCTCTGGAAGCTGGAGATACACTGGGAAGATCCAGGGGACACAGCCAAGAGAAGGGCTCCTGCTGGCCCTGAGGAGGAGCCAACATCCCTGTCCCAGGACAGGAGAGCGAGCAGGGGGCTCCTGGATCCACTCCATCTCTTGGGAGAGAGTCCTTGGAGCTGCTGGCCCCTCCCTGAGGCCAGGGAATCGCTTCCCTCCCAGCCCAGCCCTCCCTACCTGCTTGAGCTGCTTGATCTCCTGCTCCAGCTCCGTCTCCCGTGTCCTGCTGTTGTATTCCTGCAGCCCCATGCTGCTGCTCCGGCCCCGCCGCTGCTCCGCCTCCAGCTTGAAGAGCTGCAGGTGCTCCAGCTGCTTCCGGAGGTCCTCGATGAGCTGCAGGGCAAGGCAAGGGGACAAGTGAGAGCCACAGGCTCGGGGGATCCAGCAGCACCCTCTGGACGTGGCTGATGTGGGAGCAGCTCCGTGGATGGCTGCAGCCGGATTGTTGTCCAGAGCTGTGGCTGCCCCTGGATCCCTGGAATGTCCAAGGCCAGGTTGGATGGGGCTTGGAGCAGCCTGGGACAGTGGAAGGTGTCCCTGCCCTGATGGGCTTTGAGGTCCCTCCATCCCAAACCATTCCATGATTAAATCCCTTTCTGGAGTGCACTTGGATTCCCCTTCCTCCCTCGCACCCGCAGTAAGCAGGAGAGGGGGAGCTGCTACAATCCATGAGTACAGCCCTGGAAGGAGCTCGTTGGAGCCCCAGGGATGCTGGGTTTGGGGTCTGCAGCAGCACAGACCCCCAGCAGCTCCCTCCTGCTGCCCTGCTGGGTCCCTCCCTCGCCCCTGTGCCCTCAGTGACACCACAGTGACAATGAAGTCTGCTCTGGGCCCAAAGCTCCTTTCCTGCCACCACAGCCAGCCCTGCTCGAGCCTGCAGCTGGAATTGCCATGCAGGAATGAGGGGAGGGCTGGGAGGGCTGGGATCCTGCTCCCAAGTACTCAGCTCTCACCCCTGTCCTGCCTGCTGGGCTCTGCTGGCTCCATGTGCCTCCAGCACTGCTCCTTCCAGGCAGGAAGACAGGCTGGATTTTAAAGCAGCAGAGGTGACTGAGATGCTGCAGCTCAGCTGCTGAACCCCTTCCTCTGCCCAGGCAGCACCAACTGCTCCAGTCACACCCATTTTTGGGGAGGCTGCCAAGGCCAGATCCCCTTCACTGTGGGAAGGACGGGGCTGTGGCAGGCCCAGACTCCACTCACCTCCTGCGTCGACTCCTTCTCCTTCTGGAACTGGTGCCTCTCCTGACTCAGCTTGTCCCCCATCTTCCTCTTTTTCTCCTGCTCCTCTGTGAGCTGCACAGTGAGGTCCTCAATCTCATCCAGCAGCTTCTGCTTCTCCTGCAAGGACACGGGGAACTGCAGTGAGAGGGCCGGGCCGGGCTCGTTCCCGCTCGCTCCGCAGGGAATGCTCCTCTCCTGACGCACGAGGATGCTCTGCCTGCTGGGATTTCATCTGCTCAGGGCTCCAGGGCCTGGGGCTTTGGCAGCCACACACCAAAGCAGCTCTGAGAGAGGCAGGAAGGGATGGCTCCAGAATAAATCCATGTGAATATCCAGACTTGTGCATGATGCTGGCGTGGGATGGGCTGGGAGGGACTGGGGCCAGCACAGGGGCTCCAGGCCAAGAAGAGACATTAAATCATGAAGCTCCTTAAGGCTGGATTTCAGAAAAGCCCTGAATCCACGATCTTTTCCTCCCTCTTGATTTCGGATATGAAAGGTTTGAATTGAGGGCTGATCCAAGAAGGAACAGACCAGTTCAAGGCAGGATGCAAAACACACAGCCCAGCTCTGCTCCCTTCCCGTCCCCAAAGCCTTGGCTGAACGTTTGGGATCCAGGTGAAGATGCCAAGAGCCCTGAGCAGCAGCACCCCCAGCTCCCCTCCTCCCCAGGCTCCCAGCTTCAAGTCCATGGGAAAGGTTTTGGCTTTAAGAACCCCACAAACGCCACAAGGCCCCCTCCAGTGCCAGTGTGGGATGGGCCTTGGCATGCAGGGCTGAGGAGCTGCTGCTCTGGGGTGTCCTGGTCCATGGAGCACAGCCAAAGGCACCACAGCAGCAGCAAAGGCAATGCTGACAACAAAATCCTGCGTTTTGGGCACGGGACGAGAGAGCAGCTCATGAGCTGGGACTCTCCTGGGCAGGGAGGGGCAGTGGCTGCACCTCTTGCTCCTCCTTCATCCCATTAACTGCGGAGAAGAGGAGCACGGCTCCACAGGGACCAAACCAGCTTCCCATGGCTGAAACACAGCAAGGCAGGGAATTCATCCTCAGAGCCACAGGGGTTTTCCTGCCCCCAGCCTCAGCTGTGCTCACAAGGTCCTGGCAGATGGAGACCACATCAGGAGGGATGGAGCTGCAGCTCTCCCGTGGGATTAAACACGGAAAAAATGCCTCAGGGCCTTCAGCTGGGTGAGGAGGTTTGATTTCACTTCAGTTTTAACCTTAATTCTGCCCCAGGCTTGGCAGAGACAAAATGCAGCCACTGTTCCAGTGTCCCATCCATAACCCACATTATGTCCAAACATGAGGCTCTTGACCATCCTAAGGAGCCTTGGGAAGCCTCAAATTCCAGCCCTGCATGGCCTTGGATCCTGAGCAGGGTGAGGGGCTGGGAGGTAACGCAGGTCTTTGAAAACTCAACACACAAATGCCAGGACATGGAGATGGAGCATCTCTGCTCCTCCTCCTCCCCTGCACTGGACTGGAGCCACAGGGATGGGGACAGGGATGGGGACAAGCTTCCACAAGAGGGCACGAGTCCCCTCCTGAGCAGCAGAAAGATTATCAGGGTTTTATTCTGAGCTCCCAGGCCATACACCGGGAACCTGCACGGACAGTGGTGTGGGATGGTGCTGCTCTGAAGTGGGGTCTGCAGGGACTGGAAAGTGGAGGCAGCTGGTTTGTTACATTAAATGGATCTCATGTTCATGGAAATTCATCCCAAAGCCAGAATTCCATCCCAAAACCCTGGCCTCACCTCTTCAAGCCTCTCGATGTTGGCTCTCAGGCAGGGGACACAGGACCTCAGCTCGCTGTTCTCATCATCCAGCTGCTGCAGCCTGCAGAGGGAACAGTGTGAGACTCATCCCAGCATCCAGGAGGGAGAGAAAACATCCCCAGGAATACCAAACCAAAGGGAAGCCAGCAGGGATTCCTCTGCTCAAGGCAAACCCCGACATTCCCACTGTTTCTGCTGCCAGGGGAAGGAGAGGGGCATCCACGCGATCCTGACACGCCCTTCTCCCTCAGGTCCAAAGCTATTCCTTGTTCCAAGGGTTTTGTCAGTCCCTGGACAAGCCTCAGCACCAGAGACAGCAGAGCAGGGGGACAGAGAGGGCTCTGGCTTGGCATTCCCGGGTAAAACCCCACTGTCTTCTTCTTTCATGGACTGCAAGGGCTGAACAACAGCAAAACATTTTGGGAAAGCTGGAAAAACCCTGTCAAACACCTGAAACCGCTCCCACCCCACTTCTTCCTTTGGAATCCACCAGGCAGCGTGAAGCACCCTGGCTGGGACACTCTGCCTTTCAGGAGGATTCTTCTTTCCCAGGTATTTGCCTGTTTCCATCAAGGTGGAAAATCTCTGGGCATTAAAAGCACTCCCAGGGGTTGTTTATGGGAAGAAGCATTAACGGATCCCCTCTTCATCCCCACACCATGGGATGAAGGATGGGAGCTAAACTTACACTGCATCAGGGCAACTCAGATAAAGAATCCAAGATGAGGTCCATGGGCCAAAGGTGGAAACAGCCAAAACTCAGGGTTTGTGGTGCCTTTAGTCACCCCTGGAACCAGGTTAAACTCCCTGCCTGCCACCCTCTGTCCCCTCGGGCTGCCTGGGCACAGATTCCAGGGTGGCTCCAGCAGAGCTGCCCCCCCGGCCCCACCTGGCCTGCAGGTTCTCGATCTCAATGCTCTTCTCCCTCTCCATTTTGCTGAGCAGCTCCCTCTGCTTCTTGATCTCCTCCAGCAGGGTCTGGTCAGCCCTCAGCTCCTGCTCCTTCAGCTGCTCCTCGAGCGCGTTTGCTCTGCCGAGAGGAGAAAGAGGCGATGAAGCTTTCCTCGGCCCAAATCCCAGCAGGCTGCCACCCCAAGGGAAGGAGCAGACTCCCTTCCCAGCCCTCCTCCCGCCCCACAGGTCAGCTGGGAGAAGCAGATGGTAAAGAGAGCGAGCTTCCAGGGAAAATACACTGATCACCATCTCAAACAACTTCCCAGCAGGTGCAGTGAGTGGGACAAAGCAGCACCTTTTCCATCAAAGGTTCCCTGAGTCAGATGCCTTAAGGATTCCAAGCATTTTATTCAACTTCTAGGCTTGGAAAAATGTTGATTTTTTATTATTTTAAAATGTTTTCTCTGCATTAGAATTATTTCCAATTGCAGCCACACACGTACACATTTCTTAATGGGAATCTCAGAGACGCTGAGGTTGGAAAAGACCTTTAAGATCACCTCATCCAATGAGAGCAGAGAAATCCTCCTTCAGCTGTTTCCAGCATGGAGTGGTCTCACTGCCCAGAGAAAAGAAACAACAGCCCCGATCCTTCTCCTTTTCACGCTCTTGTGACCCCAACAAAAAATTAGGGATCTGCAGGTCACCCTTCTGTGCATCAGAACTGCANATATATATAAATATAACCAAGACCCAGAGCTCCAGAGACCTTTTGGGAGGGATGTGTGGAGCAGGGAAGCACATTAAAAAAAAACAAAACAAAACAAACAAACAAAAAACAACAAACAAACCAAACCAAACAAACAAAAATCCCCACCAAAAAGTATCCTGACTGGGAAGGGAGCCACAACGATCATTGACTTCAACNGCCTTGGACACTTCCAGGGATGGGGCTGGGAGCTGGAATTTATGCAATTAAATTTGGAATTAAAGCCCAGGCAAAGAAAGGCTTTTCCCGCTGCTCCCACTCCTCCCAGCTCACCCAGGGCTTTCCTCCACTCCGAGCCAGCTGTCACTTCTGGGCCAAGCTGCTGAAGTGAAAACATTTCCCTCGCTCCCAGTTTATCAGGGCTTAGGGAAACCTTTGTTTGAGTGGCTCGGGTCCCTGCCACGGCTGTTACTTAACAGAATTACAGCCCTATAGATAAACTCTGCTGGGTTTATCTGCCCCGGGTAGATATGCTGGGAGAGAGCAGCCTGGCAGATTAGCACACACAGGGATTACATCATGTGGGATCCAAAGGGCTGCGGCCAGCCAGGATCCAGAAGGAGCCAAGCCTTGGAGCTCCAGAGACCATTTGGAAGGGGCATACGGGGGAGGAAAACAGAGTAAATATAANCTTCAACTCCTGCACAGACCCCCCAACAATCCCACCCTGGGCATCCCTGGCAGCGCTGTCCAAACGCTCCTGGAGCTCTGGCAGCCTCGGGGCCGTGCCCATTCCCTGAGGAGCCTGGACAGTGCCCAGCACCCTCTGGGGGAAGAACCTTTCCCTGATCTCCAACCTAAACTCCCTGGCCCAGCTCCAGCCATGAAAAGCCATTTGTAAAAAGCACCAAAATCCAGGTCCTGGAGCTCCAGAGATCTCTCAGGATGCACATGTGGGATAGAGTCAGCATTCCTGGTGAAGGGTTTGGATTTGGGAAGGGCTGGAGCCCAGGGAGGGGCACAGGCTCCCCAGGTGAGGCTCCTACCTGTGCACCAGCTGCAGGTTCTCCTGCCGGAGCCGGCTGTGCTGCTCCCCGTTGGCAGCCGTGTCCTTCTCCAGCTCTGTCACCCGCTTCTCCAGGAACACCACCTGTGAGTGGGACGTGGATCAGCCTCAGGGCATCCCTAAACCCAGAGCAGCCCCCACCACCATCCCTAAACACGGAGGGTTCCCACTGGAATCGGCTGTGCCATGATTTAAAGCATCCCTTTAAAACATCCTTTTCCAGCCTGGTTTCCCAGGTTTTGATGGGAACCAGTTCGGGGCCTAACACTTCACTCTTTGCTTTCTTCAAGCCCTTCCTGATGATCCTAAAAGGGTCTAGAGGGAAAGAGATCCTGGTGGATCTCCAGAGTTCTGCCACATCCAGTGCAATTCCTTATGACTAGAATAAAACCAGACCACCACCAGAACAACAGCTGGTGTAGCTGTTGATTCTTAGCTCAGATTTAGCCTGGAAAGCCAAAATTCCAACTGCTGAACAAAGTCTTTGCTTCAACGTTTTTCCACAGTCTTACTGAAAAAAATGCAAATTTTTTCCATCTTCAGCTGGTACTGGAAATTAATTAGGAATGCATTTAATGAAATCCTCTTTAACAATTTTTGTGGAGACAGGAACTACATCTCACTCAACTAATACCTCATGCTCTCAAGGCCTGAAACACTGCAGCTTGAGAAATAAATTGTACACCCACTGGATAACACCCTGGAACAGGATAGGAACCCTGAATTTACAGATGGAGGGATCACTGCCAGCTGGTGGGGAAGGAGCAGAGGTGAGGATTTTCTCCCTGTACCTGAACAGGGTTTATTCCAGCTGTAGTTGCATTTCATTCATTCAAATCCCATCTAAAACAATCCTGGGGGAGAGGCAATGAGGAGCATGTCTGGAAAAGCCAAACCCCGGCTCGGGGAGAAGGGCAAGAGACGTGGGAGCGTTGAAGGGGCCATGCAGAGACACAAGGCCCTTCCCAGCAGTACATCCAAGGCTTCCCAAGTCAGATGCCTTAAGAAGTATTTTATTCAACTTCCAGCCTTGGAAAATGTTGATTTTTAATTATTTTTTGAAGGTCTTCTCTGCATTATAATTATTTCCAAGTGCAGCCACACACACACAGGCGGTTCTCTTTCACATTCCTCAGGGCATGCATATTCCAGAGCTAAAAAGCCATTTCCAAGGAGTTTCACGGCTGCAGCAGACATTTACAGAATCTGAGCTTCTTTTCCCTGTTTTTTTATCTAAGGATACCCAAACAAAACCTTTCCTGTGCTCCCATCATATCCTACAGCACTTTTCTTGTAACACCCCAGGAAAACCCAGCACAAAATCAGCTCCATCCTCACAGCATGAGCCAAGTGTGCCAAAGAGAGGAAGTTCTTGTTTCACATTGGGTGGATTGACTCAGAAAAGCAGAACTTGAGAATATCTTCTTGTGAGAAGGAGAAGTGAAAATGCTGCCTGTGAACAGCCCAGCAAACCGGGGAAGCCCGGAGAAGGATCCAGAGTCACCTCCTGACCCAGCACTGCACCTGGAGTGCCCTCGTCCTCCATCCCCTCGGTATGGAGAGCTTCCTGTATCCCATATCCCATATCCCATATCCTATATCCTACATCCCACCTGTACTCATCCACCCCCAGAGGAGCTTCAGCCTGCCCTGCCTGGCAATGTGGGAGCTCCGCAAGGCATTGAGTCCTCCGGGATAGCACAGACAGCGCTGCTCCCACCTTGTCCTATAAATCCTTTCCTCTCAACGTCCCAGAAAACCCACAGGAGCAGCACAGAATCAGCTCTGTCCTGACAGGAGGAAGGGAAGGAGTCCCTGACCTTGTCGGTGATGTCCTCATCCGTGCACTCCAGGTTGTCCCGGTAGGATTCCTCCATCACCCCCACGGCCAGCGAGCTCGTCTGGTGTAGCTGCCTGAAACAGAGACAAACCACCCCGACCCACAGCAGCACCGGCATCAGCGCCAGCATCGGCACCACAGGCACACCAGGGCCCAGCCACCTCCTGCCCTCCGGAGCCTCTGCCACAGGAACGGATCAGCGCCGCTCCCGGGAACGCGGGATGGCCCCGGCTGCCCCTCACCGCGGAGCTCCCCCCGGCAAATGCAGCCCCTCGGAGCGGCCGCGCCACGGACGTGGCCACGCTCCTGGGACTTCACACCGCGATCGTTGCTCTCGCTCTTTGGAATGGGAAGAGATAAGGGCTCCTGCTTCCCACTTTCTGTCTTGAGCACGGTGCCAAGGCCGTGGATTATCCAGCAAAGGCCAGAGTACTCCCAAGGCTGATAAGGCTGGGAAGAAGTCGGGGTGTAAGGAAGGGAGGGAAGGGGGCAAAACCCCCTGAGGCTGCTGTGCCCCCAGCCCGGGATGAGCTAATCATTAACAAGGCCTTGTGACACCGGTGTCCCCAGCTCTGTGACGAGCCAAAGGACAGCCTGGAGAGGAATTGCCATGGCAAGGGTGGTGTATCCCAGCCCTGGCAGGAGGAAAATGCTGCTCTCCCCCTGCTTTCAGCAGGAGATGGACAAGAAAATCACGGAGGTCTCTTTAAACCTCAGTTTTTCCTAGGAATTTGTACCAGTGGCTCTCAAATTCCTCCCACGACACAGAGTGTTCATGGCAGGACTCACTAAGCACAACTGGCATTTACCAAGAGACCACAGCCTGATTTTGCACCCTCACCCTCAGTTTATATTTAGATTTTAAAGTCTCAGGCACATTTGTCATTTAAATCGTGCCAAGCACAACAGGGCTTAAGCAGCTGAGATTTCTTGGCACAAGCAGAACCCGGATAACAAAAATGAGGAAAGAGCCCTCACCAAAATAAAATCAATTTTCTAAAAGCAAACGTTTTGGGATTATTCACTAATTACAGTATCTGCAACAAAGGACTTGCTTTGGGCTGAGCTTAAGGATCTGGCTCGGCAAAACACTGTTATCTCCCTCCTTATCACAAACCAAGCCGACTGCTCTTGAATTAACCAATGTTTACCCAAGCCCACACGTCCCTGCCTCAGAAAAGCAAAGGGCCAGGAGGCTCAATCTCCCATAAGACAGGGAATCTCCAATACCAAAAGTTGAACTCAAATCCTCTCTAAATTATCTGTGCCGGGCACGGGACAAAAACTTGTCCTAAAACAGGAAACCTGGGGACAGGCTGCTCTCCTCAACCCTTTTTCCTGCCAGTGTTTTTAACAAAGCTCTAGAAAGTAAGATGACAGCAAGTAGGAAATGTAATATCAAGGATCTGCTTCCTTTCCAGGAGGGGGAACTGTGCCAGGGGGGATTGCTGAGAGCAGGAAAAATGGAGAAGGGAAAGGTGTGAGAGCACAGCGGGAGGAAGAGGTGCAGGGAAGCTGCTCGGGTCAGCACAGGGAGCAGAGCGAGTGCCAGGAACAGGAACATTCCCAAACTGAGCTGCCTGCTCCTCCACTGTGTCCCTGTCCTGCTGGGAAACCAGCAAAGAGAAATCCAACAAGTGCAGAGGGAGATCTCCCTCCTGACTGTGGCAGATGCGGAACAGCGGAGGTAAGACTCAGTTTATCTTTAAAATCACGATGGCATGGGAACAGGAGGGATGAGGGAGCTGGAAAAGTGAGCACCAGGGGACATCAAGAGGGGAGGGAAAAACCCTCTGCTCCAGAGATTCACAGCAAACTCCCTGGATATATCCAATATCCCTGTGCACTCAGGGATCAAAATGCCCACATGGAAAAGGTGGCTGACATCACACGAGGTGGTCGTGCATGACAGAAGGAGCACAGCACTAAACCTGAGCTTAAACCAGGGTTAAACCAGGGTTAAAGGAGGTTAAACCATTAAACCAGGGTCACCTGCAGCCCCCCAGGATATCCCAGAGCCCCTGACTGGGCAGGGGGAGCTGCTCCCACAAAGCCAAGTGCTGAAGGAGACACTGAGTGAAATAAAACAGGACCAAGAGCTGTCTAAGGCGGATGGAATTTTTGGGGAGCTGGAGAATCCCTCCAGGTGAGGGCACCGACTGGTCTGGTCTTTTAGAACTCTAGAGACAGGGTGAAACTGGGAAGGGGACATCCCAGAGGGATATGTCCTTCTGGAGACTCCTTCCCTGCTCCACGTGCCCCCTGCTACGGCACTGGCAGGACGGAGCGGGAGGAAGCGCACCCCAGTTTTTCCCTGGAAGGAATCAGGTTGCCAGCAGGCTCCAGCTGTGTGCACGAGCGAGAAATCCCCATTCCAGAAAAAACACATCAGAAATAAACCCACTTTTCCCCAGCACTATGGAATGTATCCAGAGCTACAACGCTCCAAGCTTATTTTGAGTTTTCCTTCCACGGAGCCGGCAGCTTGCACGGATCAAGCAAACAATAACAGGAGTTTGAGCTTACCTTGCCACCTTCTTGCTGGAGAGTCTTTTATTTGGGCTGCAAAATGAAGGAAAAACAGGAAAGAGTTAGAAAAGCTGACAGTGGAGAGCCAGGGAAACAGGAAACTGCAGGGACTCCGGGGCACATCCTTTGCTGTGGCAGGGAGCGCCCTTGGCATGCACCCCCAACCCCCTGGAAAGGGCAGGAGAGGGGCCACTCCCGTGTTTAACAGCAAGGAATAACAGAGCCCATGGAATAACACTGGAGAAGAGCTCGCTGCCCCCCGCCACGCTCCGCTCTCCTGCTGATCCTGCCTGAAAACCGATCCCCAAGGAAAGAGCTAAGAATAGCAGGGAGGCTGGGGGGGCTTCAGCGTGGGGCTGAGGGCAGAGGGAGCCACATCTCCTGCACCCCACGGCACCCCAGGCCTCCCCTGGCACCCCCAGCACTCCCATGGGCTGGGGACACGGAGCAGCCCCTGCCTGCCACCGTATCCCACATCCTTGTGTCCTTCCCACAGCCATGATCCCCCTGGATCAACCCATCCTGCCCTTCCACAGCCGCTGTCCCACGGTTTGGCTCTGGATCTCCGGGGAAGTGCTGCCTGCTCGGAGCTCAGAGGCTTTAGGAGCTGTTGGTGAGTCCTTGTCTGGATTTTGAGCACGGCACTGCCGCAGTGGCTGTGGAGGGGGACGAGCTCTCTCCTTTCCATGGATAACCAGCGGAGATCATTCCCTGGATCCATGTCTGAGCCAGCTGCCACCATTCCACAGCGGTCAGGGCTCAGTGTCACCGCAGCACGAGCAGCCAAGGGCTGTCCCAGCCCCTTGGGATGGGCTGCAGGCTCTCCTCGCTGACAAAAACCAGCCTTTTCCAGAACCAGCTCCTTTCAGACTTCTGGTCCTGCCTGGTGCTGGGGAATTGGGCAGGGTTTGGATCTCCCTGCTCATCTTCCACCTGTGCTGATGTCACACAGATACCACATCAAATGGGCACCAAATCCTCACTCAGTGATGGCAGCTCCAACCCACGAAGCAGAAATTGCATTCCCTGGTGCTTTAGCTCAGTTTAAGGCAAAAATAATGATAATAAATAAAATCATCTGGGAGTCCACTCCTGCCTGGAGCTGCAATGTGAGTTCTTCGAAGGAGGGATTAAAAATAGCTCAGGACAATTTGCTTTGTAAAACAACCCCCAAACCTGACTGGGGGTGGTGTCAGGGTGAGCAGCCCTCGGGTCACAGGGCATCCTCAAATCCCAGGTTTCCAGGGAGCACAAGAGCTGCTGCTGGCCGGGCTTCAAGGCTGCTCAGCGCCCAAGGGGAGTAGGTCAGGTTCCAGTGTTTGCCAGGAATTGTAAGGAATGGCCCCAGCACTGCGGGGAAAAATATTTTCCTCTGGAAAAAGCTCTGGGGGAAGCGACGGCACCTGCAGGGTCTGAAGGCTGAGACACCAGCAAGGGCACTGGAACAGAACAGCCACAAACCACTTCATCCCAAGCTCCTGGAGGATTCTTCCCCGTTTTCCTGTGCTGTGGGCTCAGGAAGCAGTGCCCCAATGCTGGGAGCAGGCTCCCCCAATCTATTCCAAGGACAAAACACTGTCTGTGTGCCCGCAGTTGAAGAGTGAGGCTGTTCTGGGCTGCTTTGAGCTTCATCCCAGAATCCCCTGCAGGAGGTGTCTTCAGGCTTGTCCCAGATTTTGGTCCAGTTCCTGCTGCTCTGGGACTTGACATCACCAGGGATGCAGGGAGGAACAGCAGGCCCTGACCATCCCACCCGCTGCACGGGACACCTCCCATCCACACCACACAAAAAGAGGGCATTGCCCCTTCAATAAAGGCCTTCGGAATGTATTCCCAGTAAATCTGTACTCGGGAAACCCTGAACACAGATGGAGGAACTGCACCTACTCACAGGATAAATCTATACCTATGGAATTCCCGCCATGACCACAGGACAGGGAAATCCCTGGAAATCCCACCCATCACAGGAGCTCTGCAGTGTCAGTTCAGCTTTGCAGGTAAATTTGGTGGGGAAAACCTGAGCTGGAGTGGGGCTTCCAGGGAAAACCAGTGTTCTCCTTAATAACTGCATAACCTGAGACCCATCTCTGACCCTCAAGACCTCCAACAGCAAAGACAATTATTTACCCAGGAAATAAAAAGGGAGAGACTTTTTTTCATAAAAAAAAATTAAATTCAAGCTCCTATTTGTTTTCCAGTTCTCTCCCCATAGCCCAGCAGAGCTCCCAGATCACATTGTCCCTGCAAAGGACAGGCAGAGACCAAAGGAAAAAAACCAAAAACCAGGTTTGAAGAGGCACATGAGCCACGAGAAGAAAGATGATCACCAATGCCACCAGCCTTCCACCCAGTGGGCTGCAACCAGCTCTGGATAGATGAACCAACAAGCAGAAGTCCCTCCCCACTTGTCAGAGCAGCTCATCCAGCTGGCTGGGAGAGCTCCACAATGCCATTCAAAATCTCCTGCTGTTCCTGGGGTCTGTCCCATCTCCCTGGCCCGCCGTGGCACCGGGGTGGGCAGGCCGTGGGCGAAGGTAGGTGAGACAAGATTTTCCTGCTGCCAAGGCACGTGGAGCAGGCTGATGCCTTCAGCTTGTTCCTGCAGCGGGATGATGCGCTGTCCCTGCCCCTCCAGGCTGCCCTTCCACACCATTCCCAGGCTTTCCTTGGTGACAGAAATACTGTACACGGCCAGCTCGCTGCTCCCGGTGCAACCCACCACGCACAGGCATGCAGAGGGCAGGGAATGCTCTCCTTGTCTCCCCGGGGCTTGGATTAAAGGCACCCTCTGCTCCCTCTCCACCAGGGCTCCCGTGGAACTCATCCCCTTCCACCACCCAGAATGCGCCAGACAAGGAGAGCCTTTGCCACCGGAACATCACTCCCGAGGCTGGCATGGCCGCACACACATGAGCCCCGTTACCTATTCATTTCAAGATCATTCAGGCGAGCAGAAAGATCCTCGAGGCGGTTGATTTGTTTGTGGCACTGGCTACAGTAAAACTCAAAAGCTTCATCTGCGAGAATGCTGTGCAGTTTCGCAGCGAGCGGATTGGTGCTAGAGAGATCACAAGGGTCATGTCAACAGCACAGAACGCATGGGGAGCAGCTGCATCCGTGGCTTCCACAAGCTGAGGGCCGCTCAAGGTGGAGGAATTTTTGGTGGGAGATGGGAAATTTGAATTTAAAAAGTCAGGGCAGGTTGGGTCGGCTCCCACCGTGATTTTCTGAAGCCAAATTAAAGCCAGTGTGGGGTTGCTTATATCAATACATAGATAATTTTTAATTTATAATAGTTTATAACAATACATAGCTAATTGGGAATTTATATTTGCTTCATATAATTAAATTTCTATGCAATTTTATATATAATTTATATAATTGATAATTAGCAACATTTCCATCACCCTCCTCCCAGAGACTCCCAGCAGCTGAGCTTGGCCCATGTTTCCAAACCCCCGAGCCAATCTCAGTCCCCAGGAGCTCAGGGCAGGTAAGTGCTCCCCTCAAACCCACACCACTGCAAAGTTTCTTTTCCAGCAGAATTTTCCAGGCAATCTGTCCCAGGAGGCTCCTGGTTTGCCTCAGTAAGTGCACAAAGAACTTGCACCCTGCAGGAGTGGGTGCTGTACGCCAAGGCTGGATCTAAGGGGGTTTAGGCTGGGTTTCAGGGAAAGGTTCTTCCCCCAGAGGGTGCTGGGCACTGCCCAGGCTCCCCAGGGAATGGGCACGGCCCCGAGGCTGCCAGAGCTCCAGGAGCGTTTGGGCAGCGCTGCCAGGGATGCCCAGGGTGGGATTGTTGGGATGTCTGTGCAGGGCCAGGAGCTGGACTGGATCATCCTGGTGGGTCTACTCCCACTCAGGAATTCTGTGATTCCATGATCCTTTGGTCAGTGTCCCATTTTCCAGAGGGATGCTTTAAAAACAGAGCAGCTGTGCCACCATTAGCAAGGCACAGTCAGATCTTCACTGCAAAGAGCTTTTAAGCTGAGATGAAAGGGGCAGGTGCAGTTTAACCCCTCTCTCCTGCGAGGTAAAGCCCAGAGGAGCCAAGCAGCACTGCTGCCTTCCTGTAGGGAAAGCCACTGGGAAGGGGGAATGGGGGCCTACAGGACTTTCACAGTTTGGGAAGCTGGGAGCCACTTCCTCATGATTTGGGCAGAGGGGATTCTGAGCAGCAAAGGGTTTGTGTTCATTTGGGGCTGAACAGACTCCACAAATCCTCCCTGCAGGAAAAGAACGCTTCTGGAAGCCACGGACTTGAATTTAAGAAAGGTTAAACAGTGAAAAACCAAAGCAGTTCAATCAGAGAGACAGGTAAAGGTGTGAGCAAACACAAGCAAGATAAACCCAACAGGCATCCGGAAAGGGCAGTGAATCCCGGGATACAGGAACACACCAGCAGGTCCTGGCCCGGGGATGTGCAGAGCTTGGGACAACCTGGGGTGCCCTGGCTCAGCCCCCACCCCAGGGTCAGGCCTGCAGTCTGTGCTGTCTGTACAGTATTTCCCAGCCCCCTCAGACAGGCTGGACACCAGCAAATGCCGAATTATCGTCTCTTCCCATTCCTGGAACAAAAATGCAATTGAAAACCATTGGCCCTATCCCTCAGGGCAGGTTTGGCCCCGGGATAATCCTTTCCTGGCAGCAGACAGGTCGGCGGCTCAGGGTGACAGCAGCTGGGTGGCACCTGCAGGAAGGGCTGTCCCTTCTCTGAGTGCTCCTGGGTGCGTTTCCCTGCTGGGTGGTGCAGCCTGGGCCAGGTGGAACCCAAATTTCAGCAGCATTAATCAAACTGAGAAGTGTGGAGGAGAAGCCCTGGGCCAGCCCTGCAGCTCCTGGGGTGTGTGCAGATCCTCCTGGCCCCCGGCTGCGCTGGGTCCCTGCCCAGGGAGTGGGAGGGAGCTCAGCCCGGGGCTGTCCCCACCCACTCCAGGATCCTGGTGGGTCCCTTTCAGCTCAGCAGATTCCAGGGTTCTACAACACAGAGCCTTCCCGTGCCTCCTTCTCTTTCCTGGAGCAACGTTTGTCTCCCACAGGCCATCCGTGCTTCCCAGTGGCTGCGATGGGCACAAGGAGCATTTCCCTTCATTTCCCACCAAAAGTTGCAAAGAGGCTTTTCCTGCTGGTGCAAGGGAACCCAAGAGGAGGGACCATAAACAATCATTAAGGACTGGGCAGGGAAACACTGCATCCCACCGTGCTCCCTGGAGGCTCTTGGGGTTTGTGTTGGCCCCCTGGAGCTGTGGCAGAATTCCTTGATGTTATTCCCGTTTAGAAGAGACTCCTGGGACATGGGAAGGGTCTGTGGTGATGTGGCCCTTTACAAGTGATGCTGTTCTTTGTATTCAAAATACAGCCAAGAAAACAAAGCTCAGCCTGACCCAGTGGCAGCCTGTGGCTCCTTCAGGTGTGTTTGAACACTCTGGGGCTGCTCACCATGGAATGGTTTAGGTGGGAAGGGACCCAAGAGCCCATCCTGTCCCACCCCTGCCATGGCAGGGACACCTTCCACTGTCCCAGGTTGCTCCAAGCCCCATCCAGCCTGGCCTTGGACACTTCCAGGGATCCAGGGGCAGCCACAGCTGCTCTGGGCACCCTGTGCCAGGGCCTCCCCACCCTCCCAGGGAACACTTCCTTCCCAAGATCCCATCTATCCCTGCCCTCTGGCCCTGGGAAGCCATTCCCTGTGTCCTGTCCCTCCATCCCTTGTCCTGTCACTCCCTATCCAAAGCCAAGAAGAGCAGCACAGTCTCAGGGAATGTTTAGGGAAGGACTTCACACACCCAGTGATAATCCAAGGGGAGGCCAGACCCCAAATGCACGAGGAAATCCTCCGGCTCCCACAGCGCCACATTCCTGACTCCAGAGGTTTTGCAGGGTTTATCTCCAGCCTGCCTCCCCAGCAAGCCCCAGCACAGAGTCTCCAGCACAAACCACCACAAACTGCGTGGCCACGTGCCCGGCGAGCCCCTCCTGGCACAGGGAAGATGGGATAAGGTGTGGATCGGATCCAAAGAGATGGAGCAGAGGAGAGATGGTGCCCTGGCAGAGCAAGATGGGAGCACTGGGAGCGTGGGCAAACTGGGAGCTCTGGCCTGATGTGAAAGAAGTTTAACTGATGGCAACACTCCTTTAGCTGGGTATTTTCTTGCCAGGAGCCTTCTGGATGAAGCTGGAAGCTCATCCTCGAGGGAAAATGAACACCAAGGCTGGGTTTTAATCAGAGAGTTCTTCCTATGCCATAGCACCAGCATAGCCAGCCCTGAATTCCTGCATGCAGGAAGCAAAGGACAAGCACGGATCAGAGAGTGCTTCCCACTGCAGGGTATCCCAGTGCTGGAGCATTCTTCCTGAAGGAAAAGGTTGGGAATTCTTTATGGCAACTCTCCTGTTTGCAATTAACACCTCCAGCATTGCTGCTGCAGCAGCCAAAAAGAAATGAGCCCTGACCTGCTCTTCCCTGGCAGCCCTGTCCAACCAGAATTGTCCAAACTTTGTGAAGGGGTTTGGGAAGCTGGGAGAAAATACGCAGGCAGCAAAAAAAAAATAATGTTATGAGAAGTTTACATGGCTGCAGAAAGGCACAAATGTGTCATTCCAAAGGGAAAAAAAGTGTATTTTTGTCTATTTTTGGCTGGCAGGGATCACTCCTGCCCTGTGCAGAGATGTGCTCCCAATGGAAGAACACATTCCCAGTGTGATCTGGTGTCACTGTGTGGGAGCAGCACTGATGATATTCCAGCTTGTACTTATTTTCCTTCCAAAGTCAGTATTGACATGGTTTGTACCATCACACCAGCCCCTCAGCCCACCCTGCTTGGGCTGGAAAATGGACGCTTTCCTGTTTTCAGACCCCAAAGCAAGAAGGAAATGCTAGAGCCTGCTTCCTGCTCCACAAATCCTTAGAGCAGGAATGCTGCTGCAGCTCACGCAAATCCAACCAAACATTGCATCAAAGCCCAAAACAATCAGAGAGAAAAATCACAGGAGTCATCCAGCAGGATCAGGGGTAAAGCTGCAGGTGGTTTTCTCTCCTGGAAGGTTCTGTGAGGAGCCACATCCCTCATGGGAGCGGGAATGTGGCGCTGGAAATGCAGACACCTCCTGCTGGGCTTCAGCAGGATGGGAGGACGGGCACTGACCAGGGAAAGGAAACACTGATGGAGGGAATTCCTCTTCCACTGCCAAGCTGATTATCCCGTTGTATCCAAAGTTTGCCGGGGCCTCTGCCTGGCAAATCCCAAGGGAACTCCCACAGAGCAGAGCGAAGGCACCGAGCGCCTGCCCCTGCTGGAGCAGCCCCGGGGCCGGGCGTTACCTGGGCGAGAGGAAGGAGGAGCTGCCAAAGCTGCTTTCCCCATTACACAAAGGGTCCGGGAACAGATCGGCCTCATTCCCTTCGCCGTAATCCTCGAAATGCTCCTCCCCGCTGATGACGGTGACGATGGAGTGGCTGAGCTCGGAGCCCAGGGCCAGCTCGTGGGGATGGGATCTGTGGGAACAGACAGGAAAATGTTAAAGGTGGGGTGGCACAGCGGCTTTTCCCCGCATCCAGGACATTCCCTTCCGAGAGTGCTGGGTTTGTGTGGCCAGGATTTGGGAGTGGAGTGGTGGATTCTGGGAGAAGCTGCTGGAAGCTTCCCCATGTCCAGCAGGGCCAATTCTTGGTGGCTCCAAGACGGACCCGGTGCTGGCCAAAGCTGGGCCAGTCAGGAATGGGGGTGACACCTCTGGGATAACAGACTGGAGAGGGAAAACACAAAAAAGTGATGGGGCAGCTGGACCTGGGTGCTGAGCAGAGCAGGGTGAGAACATGGGAGGAACAGCTCTGCAGGCAGCCACGGCAGGGCAGGAGGAGGGGCAGGAGCTGAGATTCTCCTGAGATCGCCCTGAGATTCCATGGGGAAGCCCATGGGGAGGCAGCTGTGCCCCTGCAGCCCCTGGAGGAGCCCAAGCTGGAGCAGGGGATGCCCAAAAGGGGCTGTGAACCCGTGGGAAGTTGAGCTGGAACAGAGTCCTGGCAAGGACCTGCAGATCCACAGAGAGAGGAGCCCATGCTGAAAGAGGTTTCCTGGTTGGATTTGTGACCCTGTGGGGAATCCAGGTTGGAGCAGGCTGTGCCTGAAGGACTGACCCCATGGAAGAGTGGCCACAGGGATGGACTCAGGTTGGAGAAGTTCCTGGAGAACGGTGTCCCATGGGAGGGACCCCACACTGGAGCAGGGGAAGGGCTCTGACTCCTCTCCTGAGCAGTGGCTGGAACTACGTGTGATGAAGTGACCATAACCCCCATTCCCATCTCCCTGTGCCACTGGCGGAAGGAGGGAGAGCTGGGAAGGAGGGATGGTGGGGAGGGAAGGTGTTTTTAACATCTTATTTTACTCCTCATCATTCTGCTCTGGTTTCACTAGTAACAAAATCAATTAACACCCCCAATTCAAGTCTGGTTTGCCCACGGTGGTGTCGGGTGAGGGATCTCCCCATCCTCATCTCACCGCACGAACCTTTATTATATTTTCTTTGCCTGTCCATCTGTGTAGGGCAGGGATGGAGCAGCTTTGGTGGATTCCTGGTGTCCAACCCACCCCACCAAATGATGTGTCCCGTTTTGGCAGAGCAGGGCAGGACGGAAACAGCCCAGGCACCACTGGGAAGTTTATGGTGGTTTTTTCACCGCAATAAACCAAGTTTTCCCACACAAGCTCCTGTAGCAGCTGCCACGCAGGATTTGGGGGCACTCAGACCTGCAGGACAGTGCCCAGGGCCGGTGACAAGGCCTTGTAAAGACAGAGAAAAAGCTGAGCACGTCCCAAACTCATCCCAAATATGTTGTGAGCTCCAAGGCAGCCTGTGCCAGGCTCACACTTGCCTGTTGCTGCCTAATCCTCTCAAGGGCTGGGATTTAACCCCATAACCCCAGTGGGATTGGTTTCGGGAGGGAGGGTTTATGCAGCTGCCAAAGTAGGGATAGAGCCCCAGCATGACGAAGGAGCCCTTTCCCTGACAATCCTGGAGTGGGGAATGCTGCTCCATGTGTTTTTAACACTGGATCCAGAAGGCTGCAGCATCTTAAGCTTCAGTGCAAACCCTAAACACTCCCAGCACAGGTGCTGGGATGTCCCTCGCTCCTGAGGGGACACAGCTCAGCACAGTCACTGTCCCTGAAAGAGTTTTTCCATTGCATGGAGCCACAGAATCGTGGAATGGTTTGGGTGGGAAAGGACCTCAAAGATCATCCAGACCCACCCCTGCCACAGGCAGGGACACCTTCCACTGTCCCAGGCTGCTCCAAGCCCCATCCAGCCTGGCCTTGGACACTTCCAGGGATCCAGGGGCAGCCACAGCTGCTCTGGGCCCCCTGTGCCAGGGCCTCCCCACCAAGCCAAGCCACCTTTCCTGCCCAGGACTGTGGAAGTTTTCAAATTAAGCTGGGGAAAAGGCAGGGGGGATTTGCAACAACCAGGCTGTGAAAGCCGCCACGGGGCTGTGAGCCACAGGTCTGTGTTTTGGGGGGTCTAATACTGCTGTGCTCTCCAAAATTCTATGCTAAAGATCACAATAATATTGCATTATTACAGAAATTGGAATTTCAGGCTATGGCCTCATCTCCAACCACTTGCTAGGAGAGGGAAATGAGGTATGAGCAGATTGCTGGACTAAAGCAGAAAGAAAAAAAGATTACAGATAAGCCATTTATGACAAAAACCTGCTCCATCTGAAGGATTTGCCCTTATCCTGCTAATAAAAACATGTCAGCCCTCCAGATCTCTATTTAACCACAAATAAATCCAGCCCAGCTTGTGGGCATCTGCACACCCTCCTCGTGCCCTTGAGAAGCACCAATATGCCACAGTGGGATCCACCAGAACCCATCCATCCCTGTGGTGAGTCAGAGCCTTGCCAAAAGCAGCGGAAATCTCTCCAGAAATAGAAGCCAGGGGGTGGAATTGTTAATTCAGAAGCAAAACCCAAGCCCAGAACTCTAAATTTGGGGCTGTGGTTTGATAAGTGCTGTACAGGAGCAGATCTGATCAGGCACCTGGAAACCCTCAGCCCGGATGCTTCAGGCAGTAAATTTCATTTCCTATTCCCCTCTTGGGGCTCAGGCAGTTTCAGGATCCAAAGTCCAACTCATCTTTACTACACACAGCCTAAACAACCCTTCAGCTCAAACCATTTCAGGTTTGTTGAGCTCTGAGAGCTCCTGAGAGACGATGTGGAAGCTGTGATGCAGCCCAGCAGCTGCACGGGTGGGATTGCACTCACTGGCTGTCCCTGGGCACTACAGGGACACCCCACCCCTGTGTGGGGTCTCATGGCACCAAAACCAGCCCTCAGCACTCCCAGAGGTTCCCACCTCAAACTCTGCAAATCCGTAAATCAAATTAAGTTTTTGGCTCCCTGGTATTTGCGTGCATTGAACAACCTGGGAACAGGCCCCACTGTGCTTGGACAGAGCACCCAAAGGACATGGGACCCTCCCAGTCCCACACCTGGGGTAGCAGGGAATTCCAGAGGGGTTTGGGTGGGAAGGGATCCTAAAGTCCATCCCATTCCACCCCTGCCATGGCAGGGACACCTTCCACTGTCCCAGGCTGCTCCAAGCCCCGTCCAGCCTGGCCTTGGACACTTCCAGGGATCCAGGGGCAGCCACAGCTGCTCTGGGCACCCTGGGCCAGGGCTCCCCACCCTCCCAGGGAACAATTCCTTCCCAATATCCCATCCATCCCTGCCCTCTGGCAGTGAGAAGCCATTCCCTGTGTCCTGTCCCTCCATCCCTTGTCCCCAGTCCCTCTCCAGCTCTCCTGGAGCCCCTTCAGGCACTGGAAGAGGTTTAAGGTCTCCCTGAGCCGAGCAGCCCCAGCTCTCCAATCCTGACTCCAGAGCAAAGGGGCTCCAGCTCTCAGAGCATCTCCATGGCCTCCTCTGGACTCATTCCAACAAGCCTGTCCCTCCTGGCCCCACACCCTGCAAGCCCCCAGAAGGAGCTGGCCCCAGCAGCAGCATTCCCCCAGCGCAGGCTGTACCTACAGGCAGGCGAGTCGGAAGCAGGCTGCTTCCCCCAGGCCCCGGGAGCGCACGCAGGCTGCCATGAGCCCGGCAGGGACCCCGTGCCGGTGGCAGGGAGCTCACAGCTGATTAGATCCCAATTTAACTGTCACTGAGCCGGGCGCGCTGGGGCGAGAAGAGCCGAGCTGGATAATCCCATTTCTGCTCTAAGCCACAGCACCCTTTCAGCCCCGGGGCCCAGCGCTGCCCGCTGCCTCTCTGAGGGGATTTTGGGGTGGCAGGGGGGCCTGGTGCTTCCAAAAAGGAATGGGAGCTGGAAGCAGCCCCCAGAGCAGCAACCTTGGGCCCCGTGTTTTGGGACAAAACTCATCCTGTGTGCTACAGAGCTTAAGCAGAGATGGTTCTGGAGGTTTTGGTGCAGATCAGGGCTCCTGGGGCACTGACCTGGCACTGGCACGGGCTTCCCAGAGAAGCTGGGGCTGTCCCTGGATCCCTGGAAGTATCCAGGATGGGGCTTGGAGGCTGGGATAGTGGAAGGTGTCCCTGCCCATGGCAGGGGGTAGAACAAGATGGGTTTTAAGGTCCCTTCCAACCCAAACCATTCCATGATTCTAAAGGAGTTCTTCCCTTTCCTCCTGCCTGCCAGCATCCCAGTTTCACCCCAAACCCCACTTTTCCTCCAAAAATGGGGTGGGCCCAGGAGCAGTTTCGCCAGCAGCAGTTCAGACCCGGGGAAGGAGATCTTGGCTCACATTTCTGTGCTCCAGGCAGAGGTTTCAAACCAGTTATTACAGGAGGTGGTTGCACATCAAAGGGCACACGCATGTTTTTAGGGAAAACAAAAATAGAACGAGTTCCCTTCCTGACTGGAAAATTACATGTTGTGTTTCTGGCTTAAGTGATAGATTAAAAACTGCAAGTCTTTCAGGTGTTTGGATCACCTGAGAAGCTATTTGAGAGGTTAAAGATGCTAATGAGGGTACAGAAGATCTCCCAAGGCAAGCAACGATTAACTCAAAGAGATTGCCAGGCCGGGCTCCAACCCAGCCTACACAAACCAGCCTAATTATTCTCGTTATTCCTCCAGAGGAGCTATTTCGGTCCTGCACTGCGTTCCAAACACAAAGAACAAACCAAGTTCCAGCAAGACAGACTCAGCCCACTCAATCTGAAATCCTCGGGCTGTGTCTCCCTCGATCCTCATCCCTGCCCTGCGAGGGGGGTTTTGCTCCTGGCTGCTCCCGCTCACCCATGCTCCGGCTCCTCGATGGGATCCGTGAATTCCGAGTGCACGGTGGAGTCGATGGCGCTGTCGGTCTCCACCTCGTCGTGCATCTCGTGCTGGACCAGGGTGCTGGTGTCCTCATCCGTGAAGGTCTCGCACTCGCTGTAGGTGCTCTCCGAGCCCATGTAGGCACTGTCAGTCACCTCATTTGCCTGCTCAAAAAAAACCCACAAGAAGCACAGAGGTCAGATCCTACAGCTGCGCGGACTCGTGGCCCAGCAGGACAAAACGCGGGCGAGGCAGCGGATTTTGGCTGCGTCGCATTTCTGAGCGCAGAAATCCCAACCTCAGGGATCGCCCCAGGTCCAGGTGCAGCTCTGCACCCCGGCCTTTGCGGGGTTTGGGAAGCAGATCACAGAAACAGGGACTAGATAAGATTTGGAGGGAGGTTTTGTTGTGAGCCAGGATGGATTTGGCCAGGGCAGGAGGGATTACCCACTGCTGACTCAGCAGTTCCCATCACCGCTGCTTTCTCCCACCCCATGCCAAGAGGACACGTTATTAATCTGAATTCCCTGCAAAAAACACCATTCAAAACTCCCAATTAGCCCTTAAAGCACTTTTTTTTTTTTTTCTTTTTGCCCTGTCTGGTAAAACTTCCCATCCCTCAGCAGCAAATAAGCTGTTTCTAAATCTTCATTACAGCCTCGAATTTGTAGGGACCCAAATCTCCGCACTTCAGCTGGAGCAGCATCTCAAATCCACCAGCGAGCAGGCTCTGGGAAAGCAGCAGGATTTGGGTTTTAAGAGACCATGATAGGAGCACGGAGAACTGGGTTTTCCTCCCAGTTCTGCACCCCAGGCAGGTGCTCACATTCAGTCCTGCCTGTTTGCTCCTACACATGGGCAGGGATGATCCCCTCTGATCCCAATTTTTGGAGAACCATGGGACCAGCAGCAGAAACCCCTGCTGAAAGTCAAAGCTCTTGCTCCCTCTCACAGTGCCAGCTCCTTTCCCAAGATCTGGGGATTTCCCCAGCACGCCTCAGAACAAATCAAGGAATTTTTAGATCTGCCAGTGCTGGTGCTGAGCTCCAGCTGATCCCATGTCACCAGAGGGGTGGGAGCCCTCCTGCCCGGCCTGCAGGTGAAGAGCTGCTCATGGAAAGCTCTTTGCTCCATCTGAAGTTCACCTGATGGGACCCCAGCTGCCCCTCAGAACAGCAGCAGCAGTTTGAACACAGGCATGACTGAAACAAAGCCCTTTCCCTCTGCCAGGGAGCACAGAGCAGCTTCCAGGGCTTTTTCCAAGGATTTTGGAGAAAATGACGTTTCTCAAAGCCCTGCATTCATAAAATCGTGGAGTGGTTTGGGTTGGAAGGGAGCTCAAAGCCCACCCTGTCCCACCCCTGCCATGGGCAGGGACACCTTCCACTGTCCCAGGCTGCTCCCAGCCCTGTCCAGCCTGGCCTTGGGCACTTCCAGAGGCAAATGGGGATAGAAAACCTCGAAGCGATAGGGACAGAGCTGCTCAACAGCAATTCCTGTTCCACACGGACACTGGGAGCAGCCAAGGGACCCAGTCCAGCCCTGCTTTGCTCTCCCACCACTCTCAGCAGGATGGGGACAGCCTGGAGCTCCTTTTGGAAGCTTGGCTTAGCTTCCACCTGCCTTGTGGACACCAGCAGCTGTAGGACAGCACCCTGAAGCTGAACACGACACCAACCTGCACAGAGCTGGAGCCTGTCAGGAGAACGGGGTGCTCCAGTGAAGCCCAACAGGGCAGAGCCTGTGCCAGCCTTGTGGAGAGAAATAAAAGCCTCCAAAGGCCCCACCCACTTCAAAAAGCATAAATCCACCAAAACCACTTACACACCTAAAGCTGGGGCTTGCTTCAGTGCTGTGCTGGATTTATGCTGCACTTCCTAGAAACACCAGAAATGCTCCAGCAGGAGGGACAGGGGCAAGGGGAGGCTTGACCTGACTTGGTCACAGACAGAGAGCGCCCCAGAGGTGACAGCAGCCACCCCCAGCTGCACACTCCCCTCCCTTCTGCCTGTTTGAAAAAGATTTCATGCCAAACAGGAAAGAATTTTGCTTGCAGACCACAAAATAAAGGCTGCTTTTTAAATACCAAACCTCCCCCTTTCTCAGAGGAAAAGCTTAAATTAAAGTATACATTGAAGTATTACAATGAGCACAAAGTAAAACAACTATCGAAAGAAGCAAAAAAACATCCCCAAACACTCCAACTCACAAGTAATTTGATTAAAAATCCTGCTGTGGTAACTGCTGAGCCCCTCAACATGAAGCAAACCAGGAGCTGAACAGTGCCTTCAGTCAGGTGTTGGAACAACAGGATCTTTAAGGTCCCTTCCAACCCAAACCATTCCATAATTCCATGATTTCTCTATCAAATTGTTCCAAAACATTGATGGGAAATACATGCATGGAGAGGCTGGATTTGGGAGCAACCCTTTTGGAGCTGGAGTAGCCACAAGGACAGCACATCATCCACTGTCCTTTCACATCATCAATTTATTATTTAAAAATGCTGGTTTTCCTTTGTGATGCCAGCCCAGATGAGGTTTCAAAACCAAGAGAGCCCTATTAAAATTAAACCTGCGTGGGCAATGAGTTAAGAAGCAGCTGAAACTGTAAACAAAGTCCTTCTCCTGAGCACGAGCGTGGAGAACTTTGCTTCACATTTCATCACAGAATCAGTAACCAAACCTCAGCAAGAGATGCCAGGAGGAGATAGGCAAACCAAGGGGGTTCAGGTATTGCCAAATGCCCGACAGAGCCAGCCAAGCCCAATCTCCGTCCCTGGGCAGGTGTGTGGGTACAGAAGGTTCTTATTTATGGCCTCATGAGCAGCTGGTTTGTGCACCGACCCTTCAAACCCCCCTGCCACCGCTCTCCTTCAGCCAGCTTTGCCCTCCTGCAAGCAGAAAGTAAACATTTGTTTCCAGTTTAAAAAAACCCAAGTACACTTAAAAACATCCACGGGCTCAGGACAGCCAGGCTGGGCTTAAAGCACCCCTGAGGACTCGCCAGGAACATCCCCACCGTGTTCAGAATGGGGTTGGTGCCACCAATATCAGGGTATTTCAAGTTTTTATCAAATAAAACACACCCTGGGATGCTTCAGGCAAACCTCAGCCATTCAAACTGGGACTCAGGCACACACAGAGTTCTGAACTGGAACAGGATCAGGGTTTGACTGAAGATCCCAATCCTGAATCCAGCTCCTCCAGCAGGTATTTCCCCAGAGCCACACCTGCCTGCCACCCTGGGCCACCCTGAAGCATCTCTGCCCGCTCAGGGAAACTCCAGGGCTTTGAGAGCCCAGGTGAGCATTCCTGCTTTGAAAAGGGAAATCAGTGATGAAATCAGCACCGGGATGATGTCACGAGCCCTGATGAGACAGGTGAGGTGGTGAAGGGCCTTTAGGAGCCTTCTCCAGCAGCAGCTCATCCATCCCAGGCATTTGATGCCATATGGAGCAAAGATTATTTGATTGGATGTTGTAAAGTGCCATAAAACCCACATGGATTTAAACAAACGTGCTGCAGCGTGAGGGGAGGGACTCTTGGGAGTCACCTGCAAGGTCCACGCAGAGGCAGGTTCAGCTTTGATCTGTGATGGGCAGAAGCTTCAGCCCAAGCTCTGCCAAGGCGTTGTCTTGGAAAGGAGGGCAAAGTCTGGCTCCCAGGGAGGCTCCTTCCAGGCAGGGCTGCTCCCTGGAGCTGTCCCGGCATCCCAAAGCTGTCCTTGGCCACAAACACTCGGAAGGTTGGGAGGGGAGGTGAGTGACAAGGAAAAGGAAAAACAACTCTGTTTTCCCAGCAGGGTGAGCCTGTTTCTGAAGAACTCCAGCCCTGACTGAACACAGGACAGGGAGGAGACAAATCAGCTACAAAAATCACCTCCAAGGACACCCTGTGGTCTGGGCAGCGGGGACAGTGCCAGGCTGGGAGCAGGGAGAAGGAGCCAGTTGTGTTTACAGCCCCGCGTTGATGCAGCCACCCCCAAAGCCCTGGAACACCCTGTGGCAGCTCAGCCTCTGCCACCTCTGAGTCCCAGGATTTCCCTCTTCCCGTATATTTGGGCAGTGCCAGCTTTTCAGGGAAGCCAGGGAGCCTGCGCTCAGCCCTGGGTGAAGGCAACGTTCCCAACTCAGCCCATTGGGTTGGGGTTGGGAGGGTTACACCCCATCACCCCCTCAAGGCTGGGCAAACGAATGTGCTGCATCTGTTGGGGTAAATTGGAAACACCCACCCAGTACCCAAAAATCCCCAACTCCTTAAACACCGCATCTGTCAGACTGTTCCCAGCACCCCGAAAAGCAGCAGGCACCGTCCCTCCAGGGCCAACTCCCCCAAGGAGAAGCAGGCAGAGAGGAGTGTGAAGTTACACACAGAAACCTGGAATGGTTTGGACTGGGAGGACCTTAAAGTTCTACCCAGTTCCGACTCCCTGCCATGGCAGGGACACCTTCCACTGTCCCAGGCTGCTCCAAGCCCCGTCCAGCCTGGCCTTGGACACTTCCAGGATCCAGGGGCAGCCACAGCTGCTCTGGGCACCCTGTGCCAGGGCCTCCTCACCCTCCCAGGGAACAATTCCTTCCCAATATCCCATCTAAATCACCCCTCTTTTAATCTAAACCATTCCCATGTAAAAAAACCAGGAGGATCTGCCCATGTCAGAAGTCAGGTGCATTCCCAACTTGCCCCTTCCCAGCACCTCCAGGGCTGAGCACAATCCTTCTGGAAACCCAATCCCTCCTCATTCCGTGTCAGCTCCCAAAAACCCACCTGTGGACACATCGCCTCCTCTCCAGAGCCAGATCCGGCTCCAGGAGCTGCTTCTGAGAGGCAGGAGGGAAGCAAAGTCCAGGAGAGCCGGGAGGTTTATGGAGAGAGCTCCTGAGTCCCAACAGAGCGCCTTTTGTTCCCCAGCTCCCGATAAGGAGCGGGAGCTCAGGCACACTTCCCTGCCGTGTGACCGCAGCCTCCTCCCGCTTCCCTGAATTCCAAAATAAAAGCACGGCTTGCAAGTCCCACTGCACAGCCAGCCCCCTCCAGGTGCTCAGGCTTCCCAGGAATCCATCCCCAAACAAAAAGGTTGAATCCGAAGGCGACCTGTGCAGGTTTATCGCGGCCTTCCTGGTGTTTCTGGTGAATAATTAAGCGTTAAATGACAAATTCCTTCCGTATAGCCACAAATAGAGGGATGAATAAAGCTTGGATTGCTCACCAGGGGCAGGTCAGGAGCACTTTTGGTGACTCAGAGGGTGATCTCTGGCAGGCAGTGCCAATATTGACCTCAAAGAGGGGCTGGCACAGCCGAGTTTCCAAACATCCCAATGCCACCCGTGCCCGAGCTCTCAGCCAAGCAGCTGCTCCCTGCAAGGAGGAGCTCAGCAGAGCCAGCACGGTGGGAGAGCTGATCCATGGGATTTTCCCTTTCCCATGGCAGCCCTCGGCATGGGGAGGCCTCGGCACCGCTCACACCGCCAAGCTGTGAGGGTTTTGTCTGGTTTTCTGTTTCCTCTCCGCAGAAACCTCACATATTTCAAGCTCCCTCAATCCTGCCTATCCAGCACAAACACACTGACTTCCTTCCATTACCTTCCCAAATCACATTTTCTGCTTTCCTCGAGGTTATCCTTGCTGTCCTCTGGGCCACATCCTTCCTGCCATGCAGAGCTCCGTGCAGAACCCACTGCTCAGCAACACTGACTGCAGGAGTCCTGGACCTTGATAACCACTGGACCTGCTGAGCTGAGTCCAGGCCAGCCCAGATTCCTGCTCACGAGCATGGCAGGAAGGAGTTATGCTTTAACCCGAGCTCTGCCTGGATCTGCTCCTCCACAGAGCAGCTCACAGCCCTTTTGCTCCTCTCCTCGTGCCTCAAGACCTCAGATAACATCTGGAACCCCCAGGAGAGCCCAAAATCTGACACTAAAACTAGTTAGAAGGCCCCAAGCACTGCCTATTTTCTTCCTCAAATCCTTATGGAGACATCTCTGCCTCCAGCACTGCACCCCTCGCCTCCTGGTCCTTCCTGGTGCCCCACAGTGCTGTTCCCACGTTCCCAGTCCCACACAATCTGCTCGTGGTTCAAGATAAGGCTCCAAGGACTTTGTTTTCCAAACTCCTTCCAGCCTATTCCGTACAGGGCAAACACTTCAACCCTGATCTTTTCTGAGCAAAGAAATTTCTCACTGTAGCCCTGAACTCAGGTCCTGCCTTCAGGGACATCCCTGTCCGATTTACACTCCTATCCTTCCCTCTACACAGTGCTGAGTCTACACAATAAATTAATTTCCTTGGTATTTTCAGGCTTTAAGGTATCAAATTATCACCATGGACTGATTAGGGAAGGCTGGAGCTCCTCTGCTCTGGAGTGTGGCTGGGAGAGCTGGGGGTGCTCACCTGGAGAAGAGAAGGCTCGAAGGAGACCTCAGAGCCCCTGGCAGGGACTAAAGGGGCTCCAGGAGAGCTGGAGAGGGACTGGGGACAAGGGATGGAGGGACAGGACACTGGGAATGGCTTCCCACTGCCAGAGGGCAGGGATAGATGGGATATTGGGAAGGAATTGTTCCCTGGGATGATGGGGAGGCCCTGGCACAGGGTGCCCAGAGCAGCTGTGGCTGCCCCTGGATCCCTGGAAATGTCCAAGGCCAGGTTGAATGGGGCTTGGAGCAGCCTGGGACAGTGGAAGGTGTCCCTGCCCATGGCAGGGAATGGAATGAGATGGGCTTTGAGATTCCTTCCAGCCCAAACCCCTCTGGAATTCTCAGAATACAAGGATAACACAGGCTGCTCCCTTGCTGTCACAGAGGGCAAGGGCCCTGCGTCTCTCGGTGCAGGGGAGCAGAAAGGCTTTGGCACATGGGGGAGACTACTCAGGCTCCAGTGCTTCCCCAAGGGCAGGCAGATGAACAGACACCGAGCTGCATCCGGCACATTCCACAGCCCTGCAGTTCCAGACACCTGCAAGGTTTCAAGGCCACCAGTTGTTCAGGACAAAACCATCACCAATTCCAGCAGCCAGCCTGGAGAGGGATTGGCGACCTTTTCATTCAGCCAAAATGGTGCCTTTGGGTCAGCCCTGTCACCAAAAGCCTATTGAGGCCATTCCAGAAGGTGGGAATGGCACTGGTACAGAAAACCTGAGCTAGCACCTCCATGTCCCCTTGCCACCACCAGACCTTCACCCGTGTTTTAGGACAGCCAGGGAACAGCTGAACCCAGGCCTGTCCTGGTGCTTTGAGCTCCTTGGACAGCTCAGAGGAGGTTACAAAGCTCAGCCCCACCTTTTCAGCCTGGCTGGCCTCTTCCAGTCATGGTAACAGTGGTGTGGAGAGGCAGAGCAGGAAAAAACCTCACCTAAAATGCCAAGGATTGCAAAGCAGGGCCCTCCCAAATGCTCTGTGCTCACCAGGCCCAGCTCTCTGCAAACATCTTCCTAGGAATTCTATACTAGGAAAGGAGGGCTCCGAAGGTCCACAGGGCTACCAGGAGGGGCCAGAAGGAGCCTGCAGCAGACTCCTACAACCACGCCACGTGGGCTCCTTGCAAAACACAAGGCACGAGGAATGACAGCGATGTCTCCGGGAATGGCTCCTGCTGAGCCGAGCTCCGCTCCCCATGTGCTCCCACGACAGCTTCTGTGTTACAACACGCAGCTGGGGCCCTACAGGCCCCTGGTCCCCTTTGCAGGAGCTCTGAGCAGCTGGAGAAACCCAGCAACGTGGATTTCAATGGCCTCGTTCTGCTTTTTACCCTCAAAGAAGCATTAAATTCGGTTGCTCAATGTGGAAAGAAATCCCGGCTTTAGGAGAGTTAAAGTTTCACAGAGTTGATGTGTTGGCCTTAAAGCTGCTGCTTGCTGTTGCACAGAATGTCATAGAATATTCTGAGCTGGAGTTCTTCCAGCTGCACCTGTGGGCAGGCAGGCTGGGAGAGCCAGGAGTAACCCCTGTTCCCAAATTCACACCATCTGGGACCTTCCCAACTCCCATTTTCCTTCCCAGATCCACTCCTCCCTGCGCTGCACAACTCCCTCCTGGACAAACAGCCAGAGGGGCCATGCCTGGGCAGGTGAAGGCTTTCAGGGAAAGCCAAATTCCTCTCTTGTGGCTGTGCAGGATGTGCTTTCCTGGCTGCCTCCAAGAGGAGCCACAGCAGCCGCCCAGCAGAGGGCAACAGCTCTGCACAAGGCACTGCAGCCGCAGGATTTACGGCTGTCCTGTCCTGCAGAGCTCAGCCAGAGCCTTCCTCTGACCTTGCTGGCTCAAAACATGAGTTCCCAGAGCTAAAAATCCCTCTTTGGGGTATTTATGGTGCTCCCAGGCAGCCTTCACAGAGCACTGACTCTGCCTCTCCTCCAGCCCACCTAAAGCTATACATCCCCACGCCCATCCCAGCCTAATTCCAGCATTTTCATTGCGTGTTTTTCTTTCTGGAGTGTCACCCTTCCCACTCTGCATTGCCCAGGGGGGCTCACCTGCCTCAGGAACAGGGCAGAGGGGCAGAGCCCTCACCCTAGGGCAAGGCACAGCAGGGCTGGTGGTTGAGCCTGGAGGTCTTCTCCAACCTCACTGATTCCATGATCCCAAGAACGCAAACTCCAAATTCACCTCCATGTCCCCCAGAGCACTGCCAACGAGTCCTGTGCCTCAGCACTGAGTCATGAGCTCCACAGGAGCTTGCAGGGGAGGTGAGGAGAACTCCCACCTTCCAGGCCGTCAGCAGCCAAGCTGTGCCAGCCCAGCCTGGGGGAAAACAGGCCTCAGGTATCCGCACGGAAAGGCTCCGAGCTCCCCTCACGTGGCTTGGACAAAGTAAGAAGGCTGCCATTAGATTTTGGTGGTTTCCTACCCAGCAACCACCACAATTCCACCCTGGACAGGAGGAGCACACTGGTGGGGCTGCAGGGAGGTGATTCCAGCCCCAGTGATGCTTCCCCCTGCTCCCAGTGGGTGGTGCACAGGGATGAGGTTTCTCTTGGATGTGTGACAGCAGAGCTGGAGGGATTGAGATGAGCCCCCTGCAATCCCAGCTGGAGGCACAAGAAGCCCCATGGCTGAAGCAGCAGAAATCCCCTTTGCAGAAAGCACCTTTCCAGACAGCCCTGTCTGCTGGACACACCTGGAATGGTGCAACAGGAGCCAGGAGCTCCATGGCACATCCAGAGCCTCTGCACGGCACTGGGGGAGCACCCAACATCGCAAAGCCCCGAGTAAACACCTTGTTCCCTTTCACTGGAGGAAGCAGCCGGTGGTGGCTCTGTCTGGAGAGACAACACTGGCTGCAAGTGCCCACTTCGGGGCAATCAGGGTTTTCCATGGATTCATGTTCTCCCTGGTGACAGCCACCAGGATGGGGATGAATCATCCACGAGAGCAACCTTATCGAGAAGACATTTTCCTGGAGACTGCTTAAAGCACTTTACGCTCGTTTGAACAAACGTTTAGGAGACGAGCTCCCTGTCAGACCCCAGCACTTGGGAGAGCCGAGCACTGCAGCCACTGGGATCTTGGGCTGCTGAGGGGGGAGCACAGCCAGTGCTTCCATCCGGTAACCACAGCTGCTGCCAGCACCTCTGCAAATGCAGCAACTCCTTCAGCTCTGATGTGACAGGAGAGGAGAAAACCCAGCTGTGCCCCTGCACCCGAGGGGCTCACCTGGTGCCTGAGGTGTCCCAGCTGTGTTTTGGGGTGTGTTCAATGTGTGCATCTCCCCAGGGCTGGCACAGGGACATCCCAGAGCCCAAACTGCTGCTTGGTGCACTGACAGGTCCACTCTGAGCAAAGGTGATGTCCTCACTTTGAAAGGTGCTTTTTCCCCCTCATCTCTTCTGCAGAATCCAAATAAGATGGAATTTATATCTTGTTTATTCTGTTCTCTTCTCTTGCTGCACCTAAGGAAGAAGGGCCTGCTCTGCCCTCTCCAGTTCTTTTCCCGGTGCTCCCGTGAGGAGCACGCCTTTGCTGCTCCCAGCAGGATGCTTTGCACCGCGGCTTCTCCTCCCTGAGCCAGCCCCAGCTTTCCGAGGCACAGCTCTCCAGGACATGGGGGATAAAAGGCACATTGGGAGCTCAGGGCTCAGCTAGAAGAGAACAAAACCCCCCTCGCCCCAAGACTCTGGTTTATTTTTACACTGCCAAGGCTGAGTGGTATTTCTCAAGCATGTTCTCATTTGCTGAACCTCTACGAAATCCTGGCAGGCTGGAAATTATTTCGAATCATGTATCCAAGACAACAAGGAGAATTCTTCCCCGGCATGTTAAACGCAGAGCTGTCCTTTAGACAACTACACTGAATTCCGTATAAAAATCCACTTAGATCTTCTGGCAAAGGAGATTTCAGGACTCATCACCTTTTTCCTTTGGGTCACCTTGTCGTTTCAAGGAAAGGCTGGCCCAGCAGCAGAAGTGTTTCATCCCAGCGGGGCACACACCTGCCTTGTTGGTATTGCTGCCCAGAATAGCTCCCAGCGCTGACAGAGCTCATCTATGTTAAATTAGCCCTTGGAAAACATCCCCACTCGGAATCTCAGGCAGGATGGTCCCTTGGCACAGTCTGAGGAGCAAAAAGTGAAAGCCTTTGCCTGTCACAGCCTCTACGCTGCTCAGTCCAGCGTTAAAATGCACATTTGTGACCTTGCACTACAGAAAAAATATGGAAATCCATCTCCCTGCCTGCCTTCCTGTCCCACTTCTCTCCAGCCGTTCCTGGGCCTTGTAACTACCTCTCAAAACGGAAAAATAATCCAATATTCAACACTGCCCAGAGAAGCTGTGGCTGCCTCTGGATCCCTGGAAGTGTCCAAGGCCAGGTTGAATGGGGCTTGGAGCAACCTGGGACAGTGGAAAGGGACTGGATGAGCTTTAAGGTCCCTTCAACCCAAACCATTCCGTGATTCTGTGACCAACACCCAGTTTATCATCAATCTTTTATCACGAAATCACAAGGCCAAAAGGATGTATTACAGACTATACAAAGCAAAACCACACAAAATATAAATATAAATATAAATATAAATATAAATATAAATATGTGCATGCACATACAAAGCAGGTTGCGAGTCTCCTTGCCAGCAATGAGTTGTGTGATCAAAATCACACAGAATCACAAATATCCTGAGTGGGAAGGCACCCACAAGGATCAGAGCCCAACTCCTGGTTCTGCACAGGACAACCCCAAAAACATCCAGGCCACTGAGACACACGTGTCACAGTCCTGAAGAAGGAAGTTTGGAAAAGGAAAAGCGGAAGGGATTCAGTCCCACGAGGGACAGGCACCCATCCCTTTGCTCCCAAGGCACCTGCAGCACCTCCTGCTCCAGGCTGGAAGGCACGGAGCACGGATGGGGGAAGTCTACCAAGCCAAGCTCAAAAGCCCCACACACAGACAACAGGTCACTCCTTTCCAGCTGGGAATAGCAGGATCACTGCTGCAACATGCTCCCACCCTAAGAAAGGAGGGAACCAAGGGATGGAGGCTTCAACTAAAGGAAAACAACCCATATCAGAGAAATACCCTCGATCAAATCCAAGAACAGAGAGAAAATGGAGATTTTTGTCCCCTGCTCTGCCTTTTGCTGGCCAAACAGCACCAAATGCCAATGTCCCACTGCTCCACCCAGGTGAGCTCTTGGCTCGTACACCTCAAAACCAAACTCAGGCTCTCCAGGCTCAGAAACTCCAGCGGGAAGACAAAGCCAAGAGCAGCAGGTCCCCTTCCCATGTCACCAGTGTTTCACCACAGAAAGGGGCTCCCTTTCCACCCAGGGCACCATGCTCTGCTCTTGCAGTTTTATCAACACCAATTTTAACTGAAACAGCACCAAAGGCTTGGTGCAGGTTCTCTAGGCCCATCACCCAGAGACTGAATTTGTCTTCACATGTTAAGCATCTTTGAGCTCACAGCAAACCCCCTCTCCTCCATGCCCAAATCCCACTCCACGTGCAGCCAACATTTACGGGAATGAACAGAGCTCATACTTGCCTCAAACGTGACGAAGTCATCAAACTCATCGGGACAGGCCGGGGCTTCCTCCTCGGGGGTATATCCCATATCATACAGCTGGCTGTCAGGGTCTGCAGGGGGAAAGAAACACACAGCTGCAATCACCAGAGGAAAATTTGCACCCTCAAGCCAAGGACAGCGTTGGGAGCCACGACAGTGGCAGGACGGGAATTCCAGTGTGCACACACCGGTGCTTCCAGCCTTCAGGAAAGGCCTCTGCTCCCAGGCATCCCACCTCCACCTAGGGTGGAAGGCGATGGCTTTGGCTTCTCCCTGCCACAAATCCTACAAGGCCCTGCTGCTGTGATGCAGCCGGCACCTGGGTTCATCCCTACCCCTCCATGCCCTTCATTCCTTTTCCCGGCTTCTTCCCTATCTCTGTTTCCTGCATCCTCTTATTCTTCTCCCAGAAGGCTTTAACGCTGCTGTGGGCAGGGAATGCATGGGCTGTGTGTGTGACAGCCAAGTGCCATGGGAACGGCGGGGAAGGCAGGCTGCGGCTCCTCAGCGCCTGCTCCTCCCGCGGCCACACGCGCCAGGAGCATCTGCGCAGGCCGGCAGAGAAACGGGAGCTTTGCAGCCAGAGATCTTCCCGAGAAATTCCTCCTCCCACCCCCAAAGCCCGGCTGCAGCATCGCTGCCGGCCCTTCCAGCACGGAAGGAGTGAGAATTCCCCGTGCTCCCTCAAGCAGCAGCTAACGCCCGATCCGGCACACGGCCTAGATCCCAGGCTGGAAGCACTGAATCAGGAGTGGTGCTGCAGTCCCAAAATAAATAGCAGCCTGGAGCCCACACGCCTCAGAGCTGCCATCGCTGCGGCACCGGGCCTGGCTGCTCCGAGGAACAAGGCTGGGAGGAGGAGGGAGCTGTCCGTGCTCCCAGGGAATGCACATGGATTTGGGGAGGGACAGGGGGGCTGCTTTCTGTGCCCTTCAGAGCCCCATGCCAGGCTCCAGCCCAGCCCACAGGGCACATGGGGCGCATGTGTGCTGCTGCAGCCACCCAGACGGGACAGTGCCAGCCTCATCCAGAGGGGAAATTCCCTACAGGCACAGGCAGAGCACCTGCTTTGAGCCCCTCTCCAGGCATCAAGAAAGGCCATTTTTCATTAACGAATCACATTGTGGTCATTTCACACACCTGGTAAAAGGTTAAGGGAATTAAGGGTTGGTCAAGGCACTGAGGGTGTTCACCAGGAGAAGAGAAGGCTCCAGGGAGACCTCAGAGGCCCTGCCAGGGCCTAAAGGGGCTCCAGAAGAGCTGGAGAGGGACTGGGGACAAGGCATGGAGGGATAGGACACAGGGAATGGCTTCCCACTGCCAGAGGGCAGGGATAGATGGGATATTGGGCAGGAATTGTTCCCTGGAAGGGTGGGGAGGCCCTGGCACAGGGTGCCCAGAGCAGCTGTGGCTGCCCCTGGATCCCTGGAAGTGTCCAAGGCCAGGTTGGATGGTGCTTGGAGCAGCCTGGGATAGTGGACAGTGTCCGTGTCCATGGAATGAGATGGACTTTAAGGCTTTTTCCAACGCAAATCATCCTGGGAATCTCTGATTAGGACATAGGATGGACTCAGGCCTGCAGCAACACCTCCCACCTAAACACCATCCCTGGGGCCTCTCAGCTGACCATTAAATGCAGACACAGGCGGGGACTCAGGAGATACTGGAGCCCTGGGATACACCTGGAAATGCTGCTGCTGCCTGGGCACCCTGAGGGCCACCTCCTGCTCTGACTATTGGGGTTAGCACCAAAGGATCTTGGATTTGATGACCTTGGAGGTCTTTTCCAACCTTAATGATTCTATAACTTGAAGACGGAATTGTCCCTCTCCTCCAATGTCCCCCTGTCCCCACCTGCACAGCCTGAGCCTACAGTCAGGAGTTTTCCCATTACTTATCCCTGGTGCTGTTGTGGAATTTGAGCCTCCTGGCTGACAGCAGGGAGGGGATGGGGACAGTGCCCTGGTTACTGCAATCCCACAGGAGCACCCAGTGGGTGCCACCAAGAAGAGCCTTTGCCCACAGCTGGTGGCAAAGCCAAGCCCAAACTGTGCTCCTGGAAGACAACACGTGTCACAGCACCCAGAGGGGACAGGCAGCCACCTCTCCTGCCAGTGCCAGGCCATGCCCAGGGATCCTGCTGGCACCCCACAGAAACCCCTGGAACCACAGAGCATCCCAGGCACAGCCTGCTCCCTTCTCATTCCCACATCTTTTCTCTTCCTCCCCCTCCAAGCAGACACACAAACACTTCCTACTCTTCTGCAGACACAGATAAAGATATTTATTCTCCTCATTCCATCCAAAGGGGTTTGAAAAGGGAGGATTTGCAGGCAAGTGAAGGCTTTCCTTTGGAATCAGGGGATAAAGTGTGGGCAGAGCACAGGCGCAGGCAGCTCTTGCCATTCATCACCTGCCTCCTGCCCAAACCAAGGGCTCTGGAGCCTTCCCAGCCCTTCAGGGAATGAACAGGATCCTTGTTGCCCCATCTGAGTGCAGAGAGCCCAGCCCAAAGAGGGGGTCTCTGTGTAGGATGGGTTTATTTTCACAGCAAATTCCACTGTAAAAATCAAGGAAAGGTCATCTGAGAGGTCACCTGCACCCTCGTGGTGGCACGGCCAGCACAAGCCACGACCAGGAGCCACCTCCCCACGCTCCACAGAATGCAAAAACAAACAGCACCACAAACAAAGATTGACTTTCCTGCTGGATTCATTCCCTCCCCCTCCAAAAAAAGCCATATGGTGCTTTGTGTATAGGGAGAGTTGCCATGGAGAGCCTGCCTGCAAGTCTGCCAGCACAATAGCCTGCAGAAAGCTTGCAAATTCCTGCCCAAAAGCACCAAAAAAACCCTGGGAGCCAAAAAATCGGAGACCTTTGGTGCTCGAGTGGCACTCCCCACGTGGAGAGCACTGTCCCCAGGTGCAGAGCACTGTCCCCAGGTGGGGAGGGAGCCATGAGGTGGCAGCTGGAGGGGTTTGCTCCCCCCACACCAGGAACAGAGCCAGGGGTGGCCGTGGGCCACCAGCAGCGCTGCACAGCCCCAGTCCCACAGCACAGGCTGGCTTCAAACCCCCACATTCCCTCTGCTCTCCCCCCTGGGCATCAAAGCCCAATCCCAGCTGACCCTTGCTCTGCTCCACATCCCCTTCTCCCACAAAGCAGCTTTTCCTTGCTTACAGCCATCCCTGATTTCTCTTTCCTTCTCCCTCACTGAGAATCGATGGCAGCTCTTGGTGTCATCAGAGGTGACTCGGAGTCACCTCTTCCCAGCTCTGCTCAAACCCAAGCTTTTGCGCAGGCCTGGGGGTGGCATCAGGGACTGCCTTTTGTCCTCCGTGTCCGTGACCAGCTCCTCCTGCACTTCCAGCTCTATCCATCACTCCCACTGCCAGTCCAGGTACATCCATACACAGAAAAAAACCTTAAAGCTGAAAATCAGGCTCCAAGAGACCCTCCAGGCAGCTCTACTGCCAGACAATTACAGAATCATGGAATTACTAAGGCTGGAAAAGCCCTCTAAGATCATCAAGTCCAGCTGTTCCCCCAGCACTGCCAAGGCCACCACCAACCCATGTCCCCAAGTGCCACATCCACACAAAATTTAAATCCCTCCAGGAATGGGGACTCCACCACTGCTCTGGGCAGCTGTGCCAGGGCCTGACCAGCCTTTCCATGAAGGAATATTCCCAATATCCAACCTAAACCTCCCCTGGCACGACTTGAGGCCGTTTCCTCTTGTCCTGTCCCTGGAAGTCACCAATTAAAAGCCGCGTGGATGTGGCACTCGGGGACACAGGTCAGTGGAGGCCTTGGCACTGCTGGGGGGGGAATGGTTGGTCCCAGTGATCTCAGAGGGCTTTCCTAACCTAAATAATTCCATGGGCTCTCCATGGTGGCGGATGAGAGCTCTTCCCATGTCCTGTTGTTCCTCAGAGCTCTCAGGTGCCCCGGCGTCACCTGGGCTCCCCCAGGAACCCTCAGGAACGGCAGTCCTGGGATCCAGCTCCTGAAATAGATTCTAAAAACTTCTTCTAGAAGGCAGGACGGCGGTGAAAAGGCACCTTGAGTGAAGGGCTGTGGGTACGGCAGTGACACACGGGTCACACAGAGCCAGTTTTATCGGCTTCATACAGGAGTGACCCAGAAAAACAGCCTTTCAGGAGAATTTAAGTCATCTGCCAACGCACTGTACACACTGCTGCAAGCCACAGAGCCTCAAACTCCGAGTGATTCCAACAGGATGGATTCTGTGAGCTCACACACCTGCATTCTTCAGTGTGGGAAAAGGGCTTGGAACCTGCCTGAACGGCACAAAACAAAACAGACCGCAAAAACGGGCAGGACGAAGTTATGGTTGGCTTAAGGGAGGAAAGGTGATATAAACCCAGCTCCTTTACTGGGAATGCTGCTGGAAAACAAGGGGGGGAAGAGACACGCAGCCAAGTATTTAAAAGTTGCAGGAATCTGGGAGGATCCTGCACAGGAGAAGCCATTGTCCAGCATTTCCAGAGGCAGCTCAGAGTCCTGTGCTTCCAGCAAAGCTCAGCACCCATGTTATCCCTGTGGGATAAAGCCAGCACCAATCCACTCACCCACCTTTTCCTTCCCCAGAGGGACCCAGGAGTACATTTCTAATCTGATGCTCCCATAGAAGAGCAGTTTCTGCTCTCTGCTTTTCCTGTAGCTCACCTTCCCCCAGAGATGGGCCAGCGGAGCAGGAGCACTTACCGAAAACTATCATTTCCCAACCCAAAATGCCACAGGGGATAGAGCAAGCGGCAGCCCCGGCTCCCAGGGAGGCAGGGGCAGAATTAAGGCTGCTTACACAACCCCAGCTAATGCTCTTCAGCAGTGCCTGGTTTCCTATCACTGCTCACGGATTGGGGCTCATCACACATTCCTTTTGATCCCCTTCCGGCAGCACAGGCCCTCCAGCCCCATTCAGACACACCACGAAAGGGATTCACTTCATGGCATCCAAGGAGTCTGGAAGCACAAATCCAGCTGCCTTCTCTTCATCTCAGAGGCCAGGTGAGCATCGCTGCCTCCACCCCAGAGATGGACCAGGAGGACACCACTGACACCTGGAACTGGGTGCTGAGTTTAACACCAGGAATTTGGTGATGAGTTTAACAAACAGGCTTTCATTTTTAATTCCCAGAAATCTGAGTGGTCTTTCCAGTGTGTGCCAGTCACCAAGACCAGCTCAGATTCCTCCAGGCTTGTGCCAGCTGGGAACAAAGGCTTACTGCTGGAGGAGCAGAAAATGAAGAGCTGGTTGTGGGCACCAGGAAGAGGCTTAGAGCCACTTTGTGACGGAGAGACTGAGCCTCCAAAACAGCACTTCCTGATGTCCTCCAGTCCCTTCACTCCTTCTACTTCCAAACCTCTACACTTCTGGAAACTACACTGGATTGTTTTAAACAGAGATCATGGACTGTTAAGGCTGGAAAAGCCCTCCGAGATCAAGTCCAACTATGAGCCCAGCACTGCCAAGTTCCCCACTAATCCACGTCCCTAAATTCCCTGTTCTGTGAAGAAACTGAGGTAGGACCTCTTGAAGGAGCTCATGAAACTGTGGAACAGCAGAACATCCCAACTGAGCCTCCAGGAGCACAGCAGTGCTGACACAACCTTGGGGACGCCCTGTGGCCACCCTCTTGTCAAGGGTTTGAGAACCCTGAAGGAGAAACTCCTCGAGATGCTCCACGCTCAGCCTGCTCTGGGCAGGAGCTCACAGAGGATGAGTGGCACCTTTGTCCCACAAGCAAAATAAAATCAAAGAGAGCCCTGGCTCAGGAGTTCAAATGGGCCAGGGATTGTGACACCCCAAATAACACAGGCAGAAACCTCTGAGTTCCACAGGCTGGGAATGACTGCATGGCACCATCCCATCCCGAAGGCTTCAGCCTTCCAGCTCAAAGCTCCCACGTGGAGAAATCAGGATAACAGCTAAACTCAGCTCAATCCTCCCCAGCTCAGAGCTTCCAGCCCCGGGCCTGAGAAATGCTCACAATGTTCTTACCTCCAAGCATGGCTGAATTTCATTATCACAGCAATGCCTGTGTGGATCCAGGCACAGCTCCCACAAGGATTCAGGGAAACACTTTCAACCTCCAGCACTTGCAGCAACATGCAGACGTTGGTATTTGACAGTCAGGCCTCACTTGCCATTTCTGCCCTCCACTAGCCACACTAAAAACTGACCACAATTAATGCCAAACCTCTCCAAAGCTGTCACTGAGCCCTGGGAAGTGGTTTGGATCAGAACCACCCACCTGCCTCTGGAAAAGACTCCATGGACAGGAGAGCTGTGAGGCTGCACAGGGACTACAGACACCTCCTGCTCCAGACAAGGCTCCAACCTCAACAGCACAACTCCAAAATCACCAATAAAAACCGTTTATAAAGTTATTTAGAAACCCTCTGATCTCAGAGTTGCCCTCCAGGTCCTGACCAGAACCTGGGGTTAGGGAAAATTGGAAAAAGACATAAATAAGAGACACTAAACTACACCTGCAGGAAGAATTCTCCCCAGTGAGGTGTGCCACAGCTCTGAGCCATCTCTTGGAAATGGTGATCGTGCTGCTCAGAAATGTCCTGTGTGTTACAGGCAGGGTTGAGCAGCCCCTCTGCCCTCCTGCTGCTTGGCCACAGTAGGGCAGTTTGGAGTCCCAGTCCTCCCAAACCCCTTAAAAGCGACGCAGAACACCAGGAAAATGCTCCTGAAGGCTCTTGTTTGAATCCCCTTCCCCGTTTCACCCCCTAACTCCAACATTGCCAGAAAATCCCTTGGAAACTGAGCCAAACCATGTCCCACTTGTCACTGAAAGAGACGGGAGATCCAATTTTTAAAGTGCCTTTTCTCCAACTGGCTTCTGTAAAGGAAGCATCACCCAAAATAAAACAAAATCATGGAGGGGGATCCTGTAAAATTGGGTTTTAATCCTTTTTCCAGCTGTTATTTCTGCCTGACCACTCCCCTGCAGGGGGAAGGAGGACAGGAGGAGTTGGTGTTTCTCAGTCCAGAGTATGAGAGCTCTGGGAAGGCACCGAGGGGCTGAGAAGTGACAAACGGAATTGCTCAGGTTGGAAAAGACCTCTAAGACATGGACATATGGCCCAAACAAGCCATTGCCCAGTTCCTGCAGCCTCTGCAGGGGTGTTTTTATTAGAAGTTGTCACGTCACCTCTGCTGCGCTCTCGATAATTACTAGCTACATTAATGAAACTTCCATCACCTCATTAGCAGGAGTCCCTCCTATCCTAAGGAGGAACAAACAGCCCAGATATTTACAGGAGCAGCTGGACTGTAAGAGCTTGGAAAAGAGGAGAAACACATTGAGGGACACATGGACCAGCCCTGGAGGGGACACAGCCTGGGCCAGGCGGGATGGGAGGGAGATAAAGTGAGCTGTGGTCAGCCAGAACACCAAGGATTTGGGAAAATTGGGTTTTTCCAATGAGGATGCCCTCTGGAGCCATCCCAGCTGCTGCTCACCCACCCAGCTGCTTCACAGTGAGCACTGGTCTCCTGGGAAATCCACATCACACGCAGCCTCTCCTGTCCAAGGAAACACTCTGAAGAGAAAAGCTTTTGCCACATCGACCTGTCAGGGTGACACAGGGCTGCCAGGCCACTCGGTGCAGTGCCCAGCTCCCAGGCTGGGACAGAGCAGGGCAGGGAGGAGCAGCTATCCTGGGTGAGTAATGATCCCTTTGTTAATGACTCCGGATTGACTGGATTCCTCAGGAGAAACGAGCTGACAGCTCTGCAGGACGCTGGGCTCCACTTTCCCTCACCCAAGCTGGGGCAGGGATCTCCTGACCCCTGTCCAGGTGCTCCTGGTGGGGAGGACGGAGACATTCCCCACCTTCCCGAGCATTAACAACCCCTCACTCTGCACAAACATCCAAACCTGGGACAGCAGAACAGGCACGACCGAAACCACCCCCCACACCCACGTGGAGCCACCAGCCCAGCCCAGCCCAGCCTCCTCCCACGCACTCCACAAACCACAGGCGAGCCCGGCTCCCAAAAGCATTCCCAGCACCAGATGTGGAGGAAAACAGCAAACTCCCAGCCCAGAAAGGGAATCCTGCACTGGAGAAACACTGAAACTGCAGATGGATGTAGGGAAATATTGTTATTTAACAGAACCTGCCTTTGTTTTCTCTTTAGTCATCATCTCCATAGAAGAGCGGGCTGAGAACTGCTCCAAGGCTCCAATAAAACACTGCTCCATATTTTCATCTTCCTGGGAAAACACGCAGTCCCTGCAGTGGGTTTTATCCTCCTTTCCCAGAAAAAATTGCTTTCTTTTGAGCATCAGATTTGTCTTTACCAGGTTGGGTTATGGTCTGAGGGTCAAAAAGCCACCACAGGTTTCCTTCACTTCAGGACACTTGGAAGTCTCTCCACTTTGTAATTAGCTCTGATTTCCAGGAGATCCATGTTTTTCCCATCCCAAGGAATGGTGAACCAACAGTGGTTCTTGAGGGTTTTGATCCCAGGTTTAATCCCAGCTTTGAACCAGAATCCCCTTGGGCTGAGGGTGTATTTCAGACCTGTTCCTCTCCACGACGTGACTGGACACAGCCAGATTTCCCTGGCAGATGCTCCAAAGAAGGAATTCATAAAGGGGGAGAGATTCCTAAAGAAGGAATTCTCAAAGGGGGCGAGTTCCCCAGCCAATCCCCCATTCCCTGTCCCTCCCAGGGCCGTGGAGCCTCCGCAGCAGTTTTTTCCGGCAGTGCGTTTGAGCGATTCCTTGCTGCTCTCATCGCGGAGCTGCCTACGGACACAGCTTTTCCAACACTTGCGCTCCTCTGCCGAAAGTAGGTCAATGCAGCATGTCATCTGCCAGGCTGCTTTTGGGAAGCACAGCTCCCTCTGAGCCATGGTGCACCCGGAGCACAGCAGCCTCTCCTCCTGTGTCACCCTTCACCCAGCTGCCAGATTGGAGATATTCCATACAAACAAGTGTTTATGGAAATCAAAAGAGAAATGCCAGCTACAAAAATGCTCTGATGAGCCACAAGTGTTCTCCCCATCAGCATCCGAGCCCTTTCCCTGGCATATTATTATTAAATCCACTCCATTAATGGTTGAATTCAATGATTTTGAAGGACTTTCCAACCTAAATGGTTCTGTGTCTGTAGTATAGCAGAAATAGTGACTTAAAAGAGCTCGAGAACAATGGGATCTGTGGTTCTGCTCCCAGCTGCTCCACAGCTCCTCACTCCCAGCAACTGCTCCTGCTTCCAACAGAACTAAAAATTCCCCCTGCTCATCCCAGCCTCCCTGCTCACACTGCCATGGGAAGAGGTCTGCAGCCAGGATTTGCTGCATCCTGGTGGCTGCACAGCTGGAGAGAAAGTTCTGCACACACACAGGAGCATTCTGGGGCTCCTGGGAGCAGGAGAGGGACTTTCCTTCTCCAAGGACACAGCGCTGGAGGGAAGGAACATTCACCCCAGTGCCCCCACGCTGGAGCTGTATCCTGTGTCCTGCTCTCCCCCGGGACAGCCTCCAGCTGGGCTGGACTCACACCTGCTCGGTTCTGCTGCTCTTTGCAGCTCCATGCAGAGCACCTTCACGCCAGGCTCCCTCATGCCCTGAGATCAGCCCCTCCCCGAGGGGTCCCTGCAGCCTGGCTGCACCCAACCCTCCTGTCAGGAGAGGGAGGGAGAGAGACCCCAGGTCCTTGTGAGCACAGGGCACCCCCAAAGCAGCTCAGCTCCATCCCACACACTCCTAATTCCCCATCTCCTGCGACACAGACTCAATAAAATCCCAGAATCGCTGAGGCTGGAAACACCTCTGAGCTCATCGAGTCCAACCTGGGACCCACCCTCACCTTGACACCGAGGGCCGCACCCAGGCTTTCCTTGGACACCTCCCACAGCGCTGACTCCACCACCCACACGGGCAGCCCATTCCAACATCTGATCATCCTTTCTGGGAAGAAATTCCTCCTGATATCCAACCCAAATGTCCCCTGCCATAGTTTAAGACTATGTGCTCTTGTCCTGTCTCTTGTTCCCTGGGAGCAGAGCCCGACTCCCTCACAGCTCCACCCTCCTGTCACAGTGCTGTGGCTCCCTCCCGAAGATCCCTCCTGACCCTGCTGTTCTCCAGGATAAACAACCTCAGAAAAACTCTCACACATTTTCACAGGCAGGCCCGGTGGTTTCCAGTACAAGCCTCTAAGCACCACTGTTTCAAGGGAAAAAAACCCAAATTCATTCCAAGGAAGTCTTGGCTGCTCCTGTCCCTGGCAGAAGGGGGCACAGACAAGCACGTGAACCTCAAACTTGACAAACACAATCCTGGTGCTACAAACATCCCCCTGCACCCCAGGGATGAGCATAACACTGAGCTCCAAAGAACAGCACAAGGATTATATTTTTTTCAAGTATCCATATAAATTTTAAAGAGACATTTAAATCTCCACTCCTTTCAGGGGCAGAATTAACACTCATCTTCCTAAAGTTCTTATCCCCACCAGCAGTTTGTACAGCGCATCCATATGGATCTGCCAGAGCAGAGCAAGATGCAAAGGCAAAAAAAAAAACCGCAGAAGACATAATGAGAGCAATTTGGGTTTTATTCTTGCTCATGAATCAATCTTGATTTCCCATTCACGGCAGCCCCCGTTCCCTGCACGCCAGCTGTACACAAAGAGGCATCTGTCCTACCTTCAGCCATCAAAGGAGCTGTGTCCCTGGGGATGCTGCTTTAGCCAGGGTTAGGAACAGGCAGGAGCAGCGGGAAGATCTCCGCTGCAGCAGTGCTGCACGAATCCAGGGATCAGCAGATCCGAGGGGAACGTAGGAAGTGCTCAAAGCGGTGCCAGCTACTCACCGAGTCTAGTCCAACGTGCACACGAGCTCTGCTTCCATCTGCTGAGCCTTGGGCAAGGCTTTCCTTTTAAAAAGCAAACGCCTGGAATATTCAATTGGGCCTGGACACCCCCGCTGAGGGAGCGTGCTCAGGTGGCAGCAGTGGCCTGTTGCAAACATGCTGCATTTCCAGCAGCCAGGTGGGACAGGGAGCACTGAGGATGCACACAAACAGCCCCAGAAAAAAACACGGCATTGGGAGTGTAAGGGAATGCAAGCTTTGGCTTCTGGAATTATCCCTGGGCAAGGCAAGCTTTCCTTTTGCGTAGCAAAAGCCATCTGCAATGCAGATCCCACAGAAGGGGGAAAAAGCCTCCGCACAAAGCGAACCGGAGGTTACGTTACCGGATATCCAACACCTTGGAATGCCCCACGGAGCCAGAGGGATCTGGGTCATCGGGACAGCCAGCCCGGCTCTCCCGGATCCATCCCGAGGCATCCGAGGCTGTCCAGGGGTGGCTCTGAGTGGCTCCCGGGCACGGTGGGCTCAGAGGTGACAGCTGAGCACTGCCAGATCCACAGGCACCTCCGAGAGCAGGATCAGTGGGAGCAGGGAATGTGCAGCACGGCCTGCACGTGGGATCACTCCTCGGATCTGGTCTGGGAGCTGATGTGCAGTTCCCTCCCTTGGCTGTAACCCTTTAGGATACAACACTCACACCCTTCCTTTGGAGAGGGGCTGGATGTGTGCTTTCCTCTCAGGAAATTCCCAGACTGACACTCAGCTGCCAGGAGCTCACCAACCTTTCCGGACACGGCTGCAGAAACGGTGGGAACACGCCCTGAGCTCCTCCCAGGGATGCTCCCAGGATCCGAGAGCTGCAGCCCCACAGAGGCTCATCCCAGCGGGAATTCCCGCTGCTGCCAGCTCCAATTAGGAACGGTGTGCTGCTCCCACACAGGCTCACAGCCTGACCCCCCCCAGCCCTGGATTTGCTACTCAGCATCCTGCCCTGCCTGCTCCAGCCTCCCAGATCCACGCTTTTCCCTCCAGCCAGCCTTTGGAAGTGCCTTTGGGGAGCTGAACATGCTCCTCCTGCTCCAAGACTCTTATTGAGCCCCTGGAATATCTTTCCTTTGGCACAGTGGATTCCTGATCCAGCCGCTCCAAAGCTGGCACTGCCAGGGGTCTCCCAGCCCTACTCCTGTCATCCCTGCAAACAGGAACTCTCTTAGAGTTTCCAGGTTTGGGTGTTGCCTCTTGAGCTGGATTTTCCATCTTCCCAAATCCAAAGGGCTTTTAGTTGAAGCATTTAAAAAAATAAATAATGAAAAGAAGAGATGTGATTATTTCAACTCTTGGGCCCTCCCCTGAGCTCCTGGCCACATCCAGCCCTCAGTGGATGCACGGTCTGCTCTGGGTGCACAGGGGCTCCTTTGTTTAGGGACCAGAAGCCAAGGCAGAAGGGATGGATGAGGCTGGGAGCTCCGAGAATGCACCTTTCCCTGCCTGGCACAGCGGCCCCTTCAACTGACTGACACCAACAACAATTCCCTGAGTGCAGCGACACCTCCCTTCCCCCTTCCCAGGGGGCTGCTCCCTGGAAAACAGATGTTCCAGATGTTCCATGGGTGTGAATGACACAACTTGTTCCTTATCCTTGTGAGAGCCAAGAGATGCTCAGTTTGTCCTACTGAGTGCTGAGAGACCCCTGCAGAAAAATCAGGTGTCTGAGGCTTAAAAGGCTTTTAATATCTTGTCAAAGGAAGGAACCTGCTTGTCAGCACAGCCCTACTTGTGTGCCTGCATCCAACTGCGGCTGATCCAGCCTATCCTGGTATTTCCCACCAAATTCCCCCTCTCCAAGGCTGCTCCTTGCATTCAGATTAAGACCCCCATCTCACTGCCCCCATCCCAGGCCAGCTCCTTGCCATACAAACAGGCTCCTGGCTCCCTGGCTGGGTTTTCCAAGGGGCTGGCCCACAATTCCTGGTACCTGTGTGTCCCTGAGGAGATCCCCCTGAGCTGGAGCTCCTGATATGATGCCTGCAGCAGTCACACTGGCTCCCTCCCTGCGTCTTTCCCCTCGGATCTCACTGACGGCAGCCAGATGCACCAGGTCCTCCTCTGGCTGAGAATTCTCCAGGCCTCAAAAAACACCTTATCTGCCTTTTTTAAGCATCATACTCTCCTTCATTACTGCCCTCCCTCCATTATCAGTTTCTCAAGTTTTACAATCCAAGGCTGTAAAATCCATTTTTCAGAGTAATTTATCCCCCCTGACACCCTGCCAGGGCTGGATCTACGTTTTCCCCTCTGCTTTGCAGACTTGCCAGTCACTCAGGCACCATTCACACAAATTTTAAAAGCAGGCAGATCTCACCTGGTGGAGCTGGGAATTACAAGGGGATCCCAGCAGGCACGAGCAGGAAGGGCTGGGACACTGCAGACCATGAGGAGCTGAAACTGTCCCAGTAGCATCTCTGTCCCCATGGTCCCCAGATCTGAGAATGGAGCTCAGCCACCCAAGAGCCATGAGCTCACCACTTCCCACAGCAGGGAAACCCTCTGGAAGCACTCCCTGGCCGTCCTCATTCCAGGCACAAACACATCCATGAGAACCACACCTTCCCATCCAGCCTTCACTTTGGGAAGGACAGAAGATAAGGCTAAAAATGGGCTAAAAACTCTCCTTAAAGCCTCAGATCCAAGTGACTTTGCTCTTCCTCCCTCACCATGAGCACGGCCTGGCCAGACAGAGATCAGAGCAGCAGAGAGGGCAGAGCTGGTGCATGGCAGGGGGGTGGTGGCGCTGGGGCTTTGTGGGAGGCGTTCCGTGGTTCTGGCTCCGCACTGGAGGCAGAGCGAGCACCAGGAGTCCTGGCTCAGCCTGGACCTCAGCCAGGGGGACCTGGCACAGGGACAGGACCAGGAGCACAAGGTCCTCCCTGGAGGTAAAGGCCAAGGGGACACAAAAGCCGTTGTGGGAAGCGCAGCTGACAAAGCAAACGGGGCTGGGTTTGTAACTGCACCTTCAGAGCGCCAGGCTCGAGCCAAATCCCGGCTGCTCTCCTAAGGGAATTCTCCAGAGAGGGGAGAGGGACAGGGAGTGGAACATCCTCACAAATAAACCCTCCCCTGCACTAACACAGACACCAAAAGGTCCAAGCTGACATCAGCTCTCACTTCCATGACAGAACTAACAACTACAGAGCACCAAGAAATCCAGCAGAGCGTTCCCTGGCTAAAAATAGGCCCAGCTAATTAGCAAACCCCGTTAAAAGGGACACCCAGCAGCAGCGTGACCTCTGCTTTGGTTACAAAGGGATGATCAATATTGACTGTCTCAAGAGCAGCAGCAAATCCTTAAGAACACTTCAACGTGAGCAACGCTCAGCTGTGAGACCCAAAGAGCCTCCTCCGTGCCCTGCCCTGGGCTTCTTTTATAACTATTTAATGCCATGTATTGTAGGAGAGCTCAGCCCTTCCCAAGCACTGCAATAAACACACATCAATCTCCTTCAAATTTAATAAATTGAGACCCTAAAAGCTTTGCCTGGATCTGCTTTTCCCATTCAATTAATAGAACACAACACCAAAGTGATGAATTATTGAGGGGAAACACGAGCCTGGGCTTTCACAAACGCCCGACTCCAATGGCAATTTATTACAAATTAATTGTGTGCTGCAGTTCCTCCTGCTTCCTGAGAGCTGGGAATTGGTCAGGCTACACCAGGAAACTTGGGAGCTGCCGTAAAAAACCTACAGTCCCAGCACAGAAAATCCTGGAATGGTTTGGGTGGGAAGGGGGCTCAAAGCTCATCCCTTTCCAACCCTGACTCCTTCCACTACCCCAGGGTGTTCCAAGCCCTGCTCAGCCTGGCTTTGGACATTGCAGGGATCCAGGGGCTTCCCCACCCTCACAGTAAACACATAAATAAATAAATAAAGTGGGGGTGGAACTGGGGAGAAGGAGGAGGAATGTACAACTGACAGAAAAATGGGAGAAAACCCTGCTTTGAGGATTTTTTACTCCCGGAACAGCAGTTTTTATGGGAATGCTGATTCTGTCCCATCCTTGCAGCACACTCCGTGTGAAGGGCTGGCAGCAGGGGCACAGCTGAGCAGGGCTGAAAGCCCAGATAAGCATCTCTGAGCCGAGCTGCCTCCTGTGCAAGGATAATTCACACTTGCCCATTCAGAATTCCAGCTGCTCAGCAGGGACCTTCCCAGATTCCTCACACCCTGCCCATAACAACACTCCTGGCCCAAAATGACCCTGTGAGAAGAATCCCAAACGGAAAGAACAACGCCTTTTCAGCAGCAAAGGGGTTCAAATGCCAAGCAGCCAGAAAGACATTTCACATTTCACCAAGCTCTGGAAGCACTCGCAAGAAGCCCCTCAGGAGCCACGTGGGGATTGGCACTGGCCTGGTTGAAGCTCATCTGCCAGTCAGGGAGTTCAAAGCTTTGGGTTCATGTGCTTCTTGCTAAAAACCATGTGAACACCTTGATCCTCCAAACAGTTGGAGTAATTGTTGGTAAATTCATCAGTAAATTGGTAAAAGCACGATAATTTCCATTCTAGTGGAAGGTGCCCATGGCAGGGGGTGGAACGAGATTAAAGTTCTTTCCATTCCATGATACCATGCTCAGTGGCCAGTGTCTGGAAGATGTTACAGCCAGCAGCACAAACACCTCCAGCAGCACAAACACCTCCAGCAGCACGGCAGCCGCTCCAGCAGAGCAACAGCCCCCCCAAAAACACAGGTGAGAGCAGACATCAAACCAGAAGGGATTTCCCATCGATGTTTTGGTTTTTTTTTTTAAGGAAGGAAATTTCCTGCTAAACAGCAAAACATGGAACCACCACCGCTGCTGCGGCTGCTGGACCACCTTTTTCAACTCTTATTAAACGCACTCGGTCTCTCCCCCTTCCCCTCCACCCAACACAGAGCAGTAATTCCCAGAAAACCAAACCCAGATGGTTTTCCCCAAGCATCTTCTCAGCTCAGCTGTGCTGTTAAATTGGGCCTGTTCCCATCCTCTCCCTCAGCACAGCAGGAAGCTCACCTCCATTTTTGATGGCTCTGATCCCCCGATGGAAATCTTCAAAGCTGATGACTCCCAATCCACTGGGATCCAGGTATTTTGTTAGGTCCTTTACCTGCAATCAAAAAAAGCAGTGTTACCTGTGGAATCCTTGCAGGAAACAGCATCCAACACCTTGTAACCAACTTTTTCCTCTTTATAAGAAAGATTTGAGCAAATAACAGTGAATGCTTTAAGCTGACCCCAAACTGTGGTTGCTCTCCTTGAAGGGAATGAAAGTAATCAGTACAAAGGGGGTAATGAGTGCTTAGCCTTGAAGCAGTATTTTGGGCAGTGTCTCTTGTAACATGGGCCTGCTTTGCCAGGGATTTGTTTATTTTTATGGGCTTTAAAGAGGTCCTGTCTTAATTGGGAACCTCAGTAATAGGCTGCCTGGTAGGAGGGCCCAATTAAGGGGATTCGGTGATAATGATTTGCTCCATGTTACAAATTTAGGCCACAGAATGGAAACGTTTTCCCAATTAGACAAAGCCTGAGGGGGAGAGAATCACGTCAGCTGGAGAGGGTTGGGATGGGGGTGCTGGAGCAGGCACACACTGGAGCAAGGGGCACTGAGACCTGGTGAGGATGGGATCTTCAAAGGGCAAAACCACAGGGTCCAAAATATTCCAAAAAGGCACATTTGGTTCTCCCTTTTCAGGCTTCCATGAGCAGAAAACTCTTTACACCAGATGCTTCTCATGCTCAACCAGACATTTATCCCTTGATTTAAGAGCTTTTGAGGCACATCCTTCAGCTGAGGAACAAACGCAGGAGGAAGCTGGGGAGGTGAGAGAGGAATTGCATGCTGAGCTCCATACTCCAAAGCTGCCCACAGCCCTCATCCTGCCACACACATCCTCCTCCTCCTCTTTCTTCTAATGCACAGGAAGGAGTCTCCAGGGCTGGATTAGTGCAACTCTCATGAGCACAACCTTTTGACTCACCAGGGTTTTGGTTTGTCCTTGGAGAAGGAGCTGGTGAATCACCAAACCTCTCCTCCCAGGGAAGGAAACCTCCCGTCTGAAAGGAGACGTAATCCCCAGCCCGGCCATGGAGCTCAGAGCTGCCCTCCTCACCCTGCAGCAGCACTGGGGACTGGTTTGAGTTATTTTTGGTTTTCTGAAGCTGGGATTGTGTTTCTGTAGGAAAATCACACCTACAGCACACTCAGAGCTGTTCACGCATTGCTCACATGTCCATGGGCTTTGGTCAGCCCACGTCCCCCCAGGAACAGCAAGAATTCCACTGGCATGGAGGAACCCACAGGGCTGAGACCATAAAAGCCCAGAATCCCAGATTATCCTGAGTGGGAAGGGATCATTGGGATCATTGAGTGCAACCCCTGGCCCTGCACAGACACCCCAACAATCCCACCCTGGGCATCCCTGGCAGCGCTGTCCAAATGCTCCTGGAGCTCTGGCAGCCTCGGGGCCGTGCCCGTTCCCTGGGGAGCCTGGGCAGTGCCCAGCAGCCTCTGGGGGAAGAACCTTTCCCTGATAACCCTCCCTGGCACAGCTCCAGGTGTTCCCTCGGGTCCTGCCCCTGAATTCCAGGCTGCCACGAGAGGAGACCCAAGTACCCCTGGCACAGCGTTGCCCACCTGCCAGCTGACTCCAGCTCAAGCTGGACATCAGGAAGAATTTTTTCCCAGAAAGGGTAAGCAGATATTGGAAGCGGCTGCATAGGTGGGTGGTGGAGTCCCCACCCCTGGAGGTGTCCAAGGAAAGCCTGGATGTGGCACTCAGTGCTCTGGGCTGGGGACGAGGTGGGGATGAGTCCCACGTTGGGCTCAGTGATCTCAGAGCTCTTTCCCAAGAGATTCTGTGAATGGCAGAAGACAACACAAGCACCTTCTCCAGTTTTCTGGAGCACTTTTTTTGGCAGACAGACCTCCTAAACTCACATGGCACTCATAATCTTGGGTGAGTCAGGTTTCTTGTACGTTAAACAAAGGTATTTTAGACTAATAAAAACAACTCGTAGGAATGTGTCGGTTCCAGTCACTGCATCTGGCAGCTGCTGGGAGTTCAAAAGCTGTCGCTTAATTTGTTATGTGTGTACAGAGATAACAGAAAGGCAAGTGACATTTCATCGGGCTTGATAAGCCTAGAAGGGATTAGCATGACATACTCTAATTACAGTTTCTGCAGTTTTCAGCTTCTCAGGACCACAGAGGGCTCCACACCCTCGTGCCAATGCCCCAGCAGGGCACCTCACCCACCCCGCTGCTCGGGGCAGGAGAGACAGGGCAGCCAGGGAAGCACTGGGTTTATGCAAAAGAGCCATTTATGTATTTAAATTGGGCTGTGGGCAGGGGGAAATGAGAGAAAATGGTCCTGCAGACTTCCCAACCTGGATATTACGGATGCAAACAACAGAAGCCACACAGTGAAGAAGCTCGAGCCCATGGCAGTGTCTGTGCTGATCCAAACCTGCCTGCATTTGTCGTCCAGGCTTAAAATCACTGTTAGCAGCTGATACACCCCCAGCAGGCTGAGAGGGAGTGGCTGCTCACACTCAGAAGAACCCACAGCACAGAAAACAAGAATATTTGCTGTGCCTGCCTGGTCCTCACAGCCCTTGGACTCTTTTTGTCACCCAGCATCGCTCAGCAATGGAGCTGGAGCCCCTCTGCTGTGGAGCCAGGCTGGGAGAGCTGGGGATGCTCACCTGCAGAAGAGAAGGCTCCAGGGAGAGCTCAGAGCCCCTGGCAGGGACTAAAGGGGCTCCAGGAGAGCTGGAGAGGGACTGGGGACAAGGGATGGAGGGACAGGACACAGGGAATGGCTTCCCACTGCCAGAGGGCAGGGACGGATGGGATCTTGGGAAGGAATTGTTCCCTGGGAGGGTGGGGAGGCCCTGGCACAGGGTGCCCAGAGCAGCTGTGGCTGCCCCTGGATCCCTGGCAGTGCCCAAGGCCAGGTTGAATGGGGCTTGGAGCAACCTGGGATAGTTTTCTCCATTTCTTCATTTTGATGACCAGGCTAAAGCCAGAACCTTATCGGTGCAGTTGGGAAAGCCACCAGCGTTGTGGCTCAAACTGCTTCGGATTCATCCAGTAAATGTGAGCGGTTCTCAAGTCACAGATTCGAGGGTTTCAGCTGAAGCCTGAGCACAGCAGCTCCCACCACACTCCCACCGGCACAACACCAAACAGTAACACTCCACCAAACTGCAACATCGAGCTTCACCCATGAGACAGAAGCCCCAGCCGTGCTTTGGGACAGCAAGAAACACTTCAAATAAAGGTTTTGTTTCCTGTGTGTGATTGTGGCTGGTTACAAACCCTCCACGGAGCCCGAGCAGCTGAAACCCAGAGCATTAACGAGTGAAAGAGGATGACGTGGTTTAAGTAGCTGACTTAAATCCTGGTGGAAAGTGAGAGGTTTAAACTGCTTGAAGGCAGCCAGGCTGGCTGGAGCTGAGCACAGCCACAGGCCTGCAGCAGCACGGCCGGGGCTGGGATGTGCTCTGGGCATCCCTGTGCCAGGGACAAGGCACGGCCCAGAGCAAGGGATTTCTCCTGGAAAATGCCATGGAGCAGATCGGGAGGAGGAGGTGGGGTCACCTGGAACCTCAACACCACCACGAGAACTCACTGCAGCATCCCCACTCCCACAGCTCTTGAAGCCCAGAGCTCTGCACACTCCAGGGCCTCTCACCTTCCAAACCCCAACCATTTTGCTGCGCTGCCCAAGGAGCCCTGGGAGCCCCACACTGATGCCATGGGGGCTCCTCACAGCACAAAAAGAGATTCCTTGCTTTCCTGCAGTGAAATCAGCTCAGCAAGTGACCTCAAGCCTCCAACAGTGACAACTCCAAATTCAAATTCACACACAAAGGCTTGGCAGCCCCACAGTGGAAGTTTCCCAGGGAGTTGAAGGATTCCCCAGCTGTGAATTCCCTGCTCAGTAGGCTGAAGGAAAAGGAAAAGGAAGCTCTAGGCCTCTTCTCTTTATCCTCATGGATGCTCCACGCCTCTACCACACAGCAGATGGATTCAGCAGGACAAAATCTCCACTGTGCTTGTTTTAGGCGTGATCCCTCAAGGAATTCAGGGCTGTGCTGGGCAGCCAACACCCCCTTGTAACCCCTGAGCCTGCCAGCAGTTTTCCCTCCTATTTTGGCAGAGATCAGGGCTGAACCAGCTTCCAGAAAGACATTCTTTGGAGGGGTGAAGGAGGGTGGGAGATCTCCAGTGGCCACAGCAGCCAGGCACCCCTCAAGAAGAGCTGGTGGAGCTCAAATCATCAAATCCTGTGGTGTCTCACAGGGATGGTGCTTCCATCTCTTGCCCTGGCAATAAAATCAACTCTCAGTGCTGCTTTAACCTACACAGACCCTGGAAGCAAATCCATAGGAGGCAAAGAGGAGGAATGAATACTGACATTCCTGCTAAAGATCCCCAAACACCTGAGCAAATGAGCTGCAGCTCCCACCAGGAACTCCTGCAGCCTCACACGTGCTGCCATCAGCAAAGATGCTCCAGCCTGGAAGTCACTCCCAGGAAGGAAGGAAGGGAGGAAGGAAGCTTTAAACATGGGAAACTCATTGAGTACCCAGGTACAGACCAATCCTGGGTGTCCTGCTTGGCTGAGACAGGACATGAAAATCCAAATACCTCTCATGTAACTCTAATTACTCTCCCCTGACTGCCAGAAGCCCAGGTCTGCTCTGACCATCTCATATCTTTGGGGGGAAAACAGTATTGTAAGCGTGAGACAATCCCTGAACTCAAGCAGAGAGAAAGCTGAGCACCACGTTGGCAGAACTGCCAACCTGAGGGATTTTTAGCAATAAAAAGCACGGGGAAGGCTCCCACCAGCTGCTCTCCTCTCTGTTTTGCCAGGTGTGCGGTCTGGAGTGGCCCACAGGAATTCACCGGAGCGAGAACACACAATCTAAAAGCTCTCATGGTTACGCAAAGGTGGATGCAGCACCTCCACCCCTCGTGTTTGGCACAAGGGAATGAGCCAAAACACTCCTCTGTCCCTAAAAACCCACCTGGCCTCTCAAGGCTAAACCCATCCTTGCAAAGGAAAATGGATCATATTTTGAAATGCTGAGGACAGAGGTCAGAGTATCCTTTTTCAACCTTTGGGAACCGTGCTGGAACTGCTGAAACTCCTGCAGCCAAAGCAAAGGGGCCGTGCCAAAGGCACAGCTGTGCCCATCGAGCTCTCTTTAGATCCCACGCTCCCTAAATCCATGGGTTGCAGTGGGATCAGCTGAAATGGGCTGATCCCTGCTAATGCCGCATTTGTCCGGGGTGAGACCACATCCATCCCCCCGATGGCCGAGTGCTGAGAGAGCATTAACAGCCCGGCAGTGTGAGCACAGCTCCGTGCTGCCTTCCCACACTGCTGCTGGGATGGGAAGCACAGCTGCACCATTCCCAGAGCCAGGAACACCCTTCCCAGCACTTCACTTCTGTGGCTTCATCACCATAAACAGCCGGGCCGAGAGGGAGGCTGATAACTCGGGATTGCTCTGGCTCCAGCCATGTTTATAGGATCTGACTCTGTCATTTGCTGAAGGAGCTGGCACTCCACAAAGCACTCAGAACCTCAAAGCAGGTTTCTATTCTGCTGCAATTACACCTAATTAAGTAACCTTTAAAACACCCCCGAGGGGCAGATCTCATTACAGGGAGCAGCCATGGTCAATTGTGAGTAAGCAGTGCAAGAACTGCATTATTTATTTCACAAGTGGCAGCGCTGACCCAGGGCTGCTGCCAGGATTTTGCTCTCCCAGCCTTTCCCAAAGCTCCAGGAGGAGCTCAGCAAGCAGATTGTGCCTGCTCAGGTCTCTATTTAAAGGTCCACCCTGAGAAAAACTGGGGAAGATGTTTTCTGCAGCGTCCCTCCCTAATCTTGCCCAGACATCAGCTCATCCTCCCCATCCCTTCATCGCGAGGCTCCAGCACTGCAGGGCCTCTGGAAACAGCGTGGGACTTGAAACCAAGGACCCAGACACCTTCCTGAGGAGACAAAGGAAGCCTCAGCCGGGTTTGTTCTCATCTCTTCCTGCTACAGAAGAAATAATCAAACCCACTATTTAAGGTAGAAGGGGAATAAGCGTCCTGTATTTAAGAGGAATAAAGAGGAATAATTAAGGTAGGAATAAGCCTGCAAGTATTAAAGGAAGAGGAATGGGAGAGGGATCACCCACAAACCACGACAGAGAAGGAACAAAGTGAGCCAATTCCCGAGGGGAACAAGCTCCCTCCTTCCCTTCCTCCCCAGGAAGAGCAGATCCTCACCATTTCATACACCCACTTGCCCAACAAATCCTCCTTTTCCCGTTAATCCAAGAGAAAAGCTGCTCAGCCTGCCACCAGCTCTCACTGCACATCCCCTCCCTGGGGCAGTTGCTCTCCCAATCTTGCCCCCCCCGACTCTGGCCCCAAACCCCAAAGCCCCAGGGTCTGCCAGGCTCCTTCTGCAGGAAATGCCAGAGGGGAGAGATGCAAATACAGAATGGAGAGGGGAGAACTCCCTGTCCACCAAACCCCTGTTTTCCCCTTTAGGAAGAGGAAGGAAGAGATCTCCAAGCCAACTGTGAGCCAAGAAGCAGCGCAAAGCTGATGCCGAGGAGCAGATCCCCTCCACGCATCAGGAGCCTGCAGAGGAAAAGACTTTCCCTCAAACACTCAAAACCCAACAGGAAGCACAATAAGAGGCCAGAATATGTTTTAAAGAGCTGGCAGCCAAAACAGCCTGAGGACCCACATCCTTCCTGCCCACACCCACGAGAAACCAGGACACATGGATCCAGCCAGGCCTGTGGTGCAAAGTGTGGAACTGAACTGCGGGAGATCTCCACCACCTGGGTCACTCACAGCCAGAATTTTGGGGTATTTTATACTTAGAAATTCCTCTGGTCTGTACAGGACCTTTCTGGACTAACCCCAGCAGCTCCAAGGATCTCAGGAACACCTTTATGTTCACCAGGGCTTCAGGAGCCTCCATTTGTGGTATTTAAGTATGTTCTCAAATGCCAAGTGTGACATTTCCAAATTATCCCTCAATTGTTGCCACTGAAGCATAAAAACGTATTTAAACAAACAACTTCAAGGATGGTTTGGAAACATTAACAGGAATATAAGTTACGCTGAGATGGTTTTAATCCAAATTTAATTGTTTGTCTCAAGTGTTCCAGGTTTCCTGTCGCTCCCTAAGTGCTCAAAGGCTTCAGCAGCGACGCTCTACTCTAAACATTTATTTGTTAAATGAACTTGAAGAGGGTTCTTCCTCCACCCTCCAAGCCATTGAGAAGCCTTTGTTTCGAGCTTTTGTTCCTCTGATGACACGGGAAACCTGTTCTCACCCTTCCAAACACGGCTCAGGGGCAGGAGGCCCGGTTAAATCAGGAAAGAAAAAAGGGTTTAGTGCCCGGTTAGTCTTTAGGTAAAACACACCCTCGGCGGAAGGTGGAGCCAGCCTCGGGCAAGAGGCGAGTGCCACCACGGAGCCACCAGGGTTGGGTCCTGAGGAGCAGAACTGGGACACGGAGCCTCCACAGGGTTGGGAGCTGATCTGAAGAGGCAAAAAGCAGCACAACAAAACCCACCAGGAGGGCACAAACCAAGCACTGGGCATTTGATGATGCTGAATGTTTTGCCTGGTCTGGCTCCGTGCACAGTGCCCTGCACCAAAGCCAGGTGTTTGTGTGATGGGGCTGTTCGGTTACAGAGACTGTCCAGCCTTGTAAATCCAGGATTGTGGTGTTGGCTTCCACCTGCCCCGCTCCAGATTGGGAAGCAGCACAAAAACCTCCATGGCACATCCCGGAATAAATCCTCTCACTGCCTTGGCACACTCACCCTCCCCAACACACAATTGAGTTTATGAGTTATGCAGGCTGTAACTCATAAAACGATTAAAATCACCGAATCCCAGGATGGTTTGGGGTGGAAGGGACGTTAAAGCCCATCTCATTCCACCCCTGCCATGGCAGGGACACCTTCCACTGTCCCAGGCTGCTCCAAGCCCCATCCAGCCTGGCCTTGGACACTGCCAGGGATCCAGGGGCAGCCACAGCTGCTCTGGGCACCCTGTGCCAGGGCCTCACCTCCCTCCCAGGGAACAGTTCCTTCCCAATATCCCATCTATCCCTGCCCTCTGGCAGTGGGAAGCCATTCTCTGTGTCCTGTCCCTCCATGCCTTGTCCCCAGTCCCTCTCCAGCTCTCCTGGAGCCCCTTTAGGCCCTGGCAGGGGCTCTGAGCTCTCCCTGGAGCCTTCTCTTCTCCAGGTGAGCACCCCCAGCTCTCCCAGCCTGGCTCCAGCGCAGAGGAGCTCCAGCCCTTGGAGCATCTCCATGGCCTCCTCTGGAATTGCTCCAGATCCTTCTGATGCTGGGGATCTGGTGGGCACAAGGAGATTCTGGGGCTGCAGAGGTGAAGCCCAGGGAGTGGCAAACAGGAGAGCAGGAACCAGCCTGGCCCAGCCTCGCTGCACTGCCACCCTGTCCAAACTGAGCTCACTGCAACACAAACAAGCCTCAACAAGAGACCAGCAAAGCATAAAGGCTTATTTCATTTTTAGAGCTGCCTCAAATTATTCCCCTCCTTTTGGCACCCCTTCAGGCAGCTTCAGAAAGGGCTGTTTGTGTGAAGGACATGGAGCAGACCGTGCCAGAGGGGGGGGAAAAGAGCCCGGAGCGGATCAAAGGCTCAGAGGTGGATTCCTGGAGCAAGGGAGAAGAGGCTGAGATGCCATGCATAGTTTGGGAAGCCCAGGACCTCAGGGATTGTAAGCACAGGGCATGAAGGCATCACCACTCCAACCAAACAACTCCATGGCAACATTAATGCTCCTCCAGCACCTCCTGCAAGCAGGGGAGCAGCAGGAGGCCTGGAATTTGCTCCATGGCTTTGCAGGGCTCTGCCAGGCTGGCAGCCAAGTCCCTGCCCTGCTCAGGGGACGTGTCCCTGTGCTCTGGGCTTCCATTCCTGCCTGTGCCACCAGCAGCCCTCCTTCACCCACCACACCTCTGCCAGCCCCACCACACCAGAACCGGGTGGATGCTCCACACAGCCTGGAGATGCAGCTCAAAGTCCATGAGAGAATTCCCTGTTCCACACCAAGAGCTCCAGAACTCTCCTGTTCCAAACCAAGGTCTCCAGAACCCTCCTGCTCCAAACTAAAGTCTGCAGAATGCTCTTGTTCCACACCAAGAGCTCCAGAACCCTCCTGTTTTAAACCAAGGTCTGCAGAACCCTCCTGTTCCACACCAAGAGCTCCAGAACTCTCCTGTTCCAAACCAAGGTCTCCAGAACCCTCCTGCTCCAAACCAAAGCATCCGAAATTCCATGTGGACCTTTCAGGGAAGGTCCCACAAACCTTCCCCCTGCTCTTTGCATCCTTCCTGCTGTGCTTCTGCCAGCACAGTAGTCCTAGAGTTCCAAGCAGGCAGGAGAAGATTCGCTGGTTGCTGCATCCGTTTAGCAAGCACAGGGAAAAAATTCCACAAGGACATCCAAATTTTATTTTCCCCCCCAGCTGTAAACTCCTGACACGAACACACAGCGAGCAGGGTGAGGAACAGCCACTCCCCTGGAAAAAATAAGGAATGTGGCCAGGCAAAAGGGAGGCAACAGCTGCCTCTTTGTCCTCCCCAGCCAAAGGCGATGGAGAAAGCCTCGATGGCCCCATCAGCTTCTAGAGCCAAGGTGGGACTGAATGTTACCTTCCCATTAGGAGACTTTCACTTTTGGTACAGATACACCTTCTCCAAGCAGAAGGGGCCCTGCAGCAGCTCCTCATTCCACGCTGTGTTTGTTTGGGAATGCGGGATTGCGGAGCAGCCGCGCGGATCCCGGCCCAGCTCTGCGCTCTGTGCCCACAGCAGCCCTCAGCCCTCGCTTCCTGCCCCTGACAGCTTCTTCTCTCTAAAACTCTTGGTTTGGGCTCCTTTGACTTCCTGCACATTCTGCTGGAGCCCAGTTTCCTACTGGACTCTGGCAAACAGATTTTCCACAGCTCCTGCGGCTCCTGCCAGATGACGCAGCTCCCAGCAGCAGGTCCTCTCCCTCCGGCTTTCCTCCTCCTCCTCAGGGGAGAGGAGGAAGCAGGAACAGCCCGCAGGCCCAAAAGCCCTTCCAGCAGCAGCAGTGACTCAAACACAACCTCACACCACTGGCATTTCACCACGGGACGCTGGGCAGGGGGAACAGCAGCTCTTTCTTCTGGAAAACTACAATGAGTTATTAAAAATAAATCAATCAGGGCACTACGAGGCTGCTCAGCGCTCTGTCAGACAGGGACATTCCCACCCTTGGGACACCCACAGCTCCACAGGACATCCCCAGAGCTGTCACCAGCCCATGCCATGCGGTGCTGGGACACACCAGGACACACACAGGAACTCAGGAATCGGAGCCATTTAATCCAGCTCAAACTCACATCAAACACCACAGTCTGTGAATGCTTCAGCTTCAGCTGAATCACAGAACATGGTACAGGGAGCAAAGGCACTCTGGGATCACTGGCATTCCTATGAAAAGGGCTTTTGCTGTCACACTGGAAGGAGGAGGACACAATTTCTGCAGAGCTCTGAGCCATACAGAAACCCCTCACTGGCATTTCCACTGCTCCAAGGCATCTTCGGGGCTATTCCTTGGGCTTGGAAGTTTTGGGATCCCAAAACAAGGTTCATGCCAGGTACCACTGATAGGAACCGGGACTCCCCTATTAATACAGAGCTCTGTATCAGCCTGGAGGTGTTTTCCTGCTGTCAGGCACCTCAAGGGCCTTCAGCATAAGGACATGGAGCTGGAGTCATTCCAGAGGAGGCCATGGAGATCCTCCAAGGGCTGGTACCCCTCTGCTCTGGAGCCAGGCTGGGAGAGCTGGGGGTGCTCACCTGGAGAAGAGAAGGCTCCAGGGAGAGCTCAGAGCCCCTGGCAGAGCCCAAAGAGGCTCCAGGAGAGCTGGAGAGGGACTGGGGACAAGGCATGGAGGGACAGGACACGGGGAATGGCTTCCCACTGCCAGAGGGCAGGATTAGATGGGATTTTGAGAAGGAATTGTTCCCTGGGAGGGTGGGGAGACCCTGGCACAGGGTGCGCAGAGCAGCTGTGGCTGCCCCTGGATCCCTGGCAGTGTCCCAGGCCAGGTTGAATGGGGCTTGGAGCAGCCTGGGACAGTGGAAGCTGTCCCTGCCCATGGCAGGGGGTGGGACTGAATGATCAGAGGTCCTTTCCATCCCAAACACTCGATCACCCAAAGCATAAACACACAAAGACATGAACAAGCAGTGATTTTGGGAGCAGCCTGCTGAAAACCCTGCTGGCTCTCCCACTGTGGGTGGTTGGGAAGACCCAGGCCTGGGCCTAAAGCATCAGTCCTCAGCACCACCCCACATGAGGGAAGGGGACCAAAAGAAGGAATGGTTTCGAAGTGGAAAAGGAAGGCTGAGAGGAGCTTTGGGGGCTCTGCCTGACACGGGCCAATGAGGGAAGCACAACTGTGCTGCAGACTGGGCTGCTTCAGCCGACAGCTGCACTGCAGATGTCCCAAAAAACCCGTCAGGAGAGCGGCTCCAGGCTGCTCAGTGCACACCGAGAGCACGGACTGTGCTCCCAGAGGAGCTGGGAATGCTTCTGGCATAGAGGGAGTCATTGCCAGTACAGAATGCACAACGCCCCAGGGCCACATTCACCCTCTGGGTCAACAGGCACCCGCCACAATGGGAGCAGGGCCTGGAAACAGCACCTGCTGAGGCACCTCCAGGCCTGGGGGCAGCTCTGGGCCCCTCAAGATGAGACAGACATGGAGGGGCTGGAGCGTGTCCAGGGAAGGGAACAGAGCTGGGGAAGGGGCTGGAGCACCAGGAGCAGCTGAGGGAGCTGGGAAAGGGCTCAGCCTGGAGAAAAGGAGGCTCAGGGGGAACCTTGTGGCTCTGCACAGCTCCTGACAGGAAGGGGCAGCCAGAGGGGTCAGGCTCTACTCCCAGGGAACGGGGACAGGACAAGAGGAAACGGCCTCAGGATGTACCAGGGGAGGTTCAGGTTGGATATTGGGAAAACTTCATGGAAAGGCTGGTCAGGCCCTGGCACAGCAGCCCAGGGCAGTGGTGGAATCCCCATCCCTGGTGGGATTTAAATTTTGTGTGGATGTGGCACTTGGGGACATGGTTTAGTGGTGGCCTTGGCAGTGCTGGAACAGTTGGACTCAAAGATCTCAGAGGTCCTTCCCAACCTCAAAGCTTCCCTAATTCTCAGCCCAGCAGAACCAGTCTGGCAGGATTGCACCTCCATTTTCCACGGGTGCCTGAATTTACACAAACACACGGAGGGAAGGGCTGGCACTGCTCCCCCAGGGCTCAGCAGGGACCAGCCCGGGGTGCCAGACCAGGAAGCCACACAGGAATTATGGAATGATGGAGGCAGGCATGAGGAACAGGGAGAAGCAAGCCATGGTTCACTGCCATCCCACTGCCAGCAGCTTCCTAGTGCTGGAAAAATGTTGCTCCCATGGCAGAGGAGACACTGAGGGTAGCCCAGCAGAAGCAGCTCTCCCTGTCCAAGCAGAACATTAGGCTGGGGCTAATGGAAATCATTTGTTTTGCAAAATTCCAAACCCAGGAATTAAAAAAAAAAAAAAAGCCCCTGGGTTCCAAGCGGATCATTCCTCTGACAACGAGTAGCAAACGAAAGTCAAACAGGAATAAAATGGAGAGGAATTCTGTAGGCAATTGTAATGATTATCAATTACTGTCTGCACTGAGTTACATAATGGTATCAGCAGCTTGGGAATGCTTTGGGAGAGGGCACTGTGGGCAAGAGCAGGTCAGACTGAGCCCAATCGTTGTGTTGTGGTGCACTATCTTATTCTAATCAGTTAATTATGATCACCCCAATCCAATTTTTATCAGTCACAGCCTCAGGAAATACCCTGCTCCTGAGAGGAAGCTTCTCATGAATCCCCCTCTCTTCTCTCAGTACTTTGAGGGGGTTTATAGAAAGAGAGGGCAGACAGTGACAGGACGAGAGAGAATGGCTGTGAACTGGAAGAGGAGAGATTTAGATGGGATATTGGGAAGGAATTGTTCCCTGGGAGGGTGGGGAGGTTGCCCAGAGCAGCTGTGGCTGCCCCTGGATCCCTGGCAGTGTCCAAGGCCAGGCTGGACAGGGCTGGGAGCAGCCTGGGACAGCGGGAGGTGTCCCTGCCCATGGCAGGGGTGGCACTGGATGGGCTTTAAGGTCCTTCCACCCCAACACTGACAACCCTCAGACGAGCCCTTTGCTGCTGCTGGGGCTCCTGTCCCAGCCTGGGGCAGTGGTCCCCCGGTACAAACTGGGCTCTTCACTGGTGCTGCACCCACACCCCACTCTCCAGACATCCCAGGTTTGTTCCCTTACCCACAGCCTGTGCCCACTCTGAAAAGGTGGGAGTCTTTCCTTCTTCTGGGTAAAGAATGTTTCTTTATTTGCAGAAGTGAACTCAGATGCCAGGGGAACACAACTAACCTCGAAATAAATCACAGAATCACAGCACGCTGGAAGGGACATTAAAGTTTATCCCGTTCTGAGCCCCTGCCATGGCAGGGACACCTTCCACTGTCCCAGGCTGCTCCAAGCCTCATCCAGCCTGGCCTTGGACACTTCCAGGGATCCAGGGGCAGCCACAGCTGCTCTGGGCACCCTGTGCCAGGGCCTGCCCACCCTCCCAGGGAACAATTCCTTCCCAATATCCCATCTATCCCTGCCCTCTGGCACTGGGAAGCCATTCCCTGTGTCCTGTCCCTCCAGGCGCTTGTCCAAAGTCCCTCTCCCAAAAATCCACATCCCACTCTGCGTTCCCTGCACTCTCAACCTGAAGGAGTAAGGCAGAATACAAGGATTGATTTAATAACCGGGTAGCTGGGATAAAATTACCAGCAGCACCCTCCTCCCAGCCCATGCAGACAAACCCTGCCTTTGAGTATTCACAGCCCTGCCAGGCTCGATGCTGCTGGGATAAGCCATCCATCCATCCGATCCCAGCCACAAACACACCACCAGAGAGCTCTGCCCAGGCTCTGATCTGCTCCCAGCCCTCCCCACCGTTCCCTGGAGGCCTCCCAGGAGCTCCAAGCCAAACCCGAGCAGGAGCTGCAAAAAAACCCCAGGAGCACAGGAATGGTCTCTTCCTTGGAGTCTTTTGGGATATTTATAAGTGAATCAAGTGAGCTGAAAATGGAATTTGCAAACCAGCCACCACCTCGCCCAAAATTACACAAAATATGTTGGCTTGGAAGCGTTTTCCTCTCTGAGGGAGAAAGAAAAACTCCTGTCTTGGAGCTCCTGGAACACACAGACCTGTTATTTATTGATGGTGGTAAAAACCTTTGAAGAGGGAGGAGAGGAGGGAGGAGGCGAGGAAAGGGCTCCCACCCGATCCCCCAAAACCCACAAATTCCCTGCCATGAATTTCTTTGGGGGAAATCTGGGCCCGTGGTCAAAACAAGCAAAACATTTCAGATCTGATGCTGTTCCAAAGCACACAGGGGTGTCTGCAGACACCTACTGCACACCCAGAGCATCCCCCACTGCCATCCCAGCCCCTCTGCACAAATCCCAGGAGCTGGGCTTGGTGATCCTTCCAACCCAGGATATTCCATGGAGTTAAACAGCAATTAAAGCCTCTGGAAGATGCAGCAGCAGCATCACAGTTGGAGGCAATTTAAGCCTCACTCGCCTGTGAAACCACGATAGGTAATTTTAGAAATCTCCTAATGAAACCAGCACTTCCTGTGCTCAAGCTGGGTAAGAACCATGAAAAAATGACAAAAATATTAATAATAATTGAGGTTTCATCATGACAGAGATCCAGACTATTGGATTTCATAGGGAAGTGGGAGAAAACCAAGGGGAACAGGGAGGATATCCAAAATCAGATGCAATGTCAGCATCTCCAAGGGAGATGGGAGTGGGAAGCTCTGGATCCAGGTACTCACTTCCCAAGGGATCCACCAGAAGGGAGCAGGAAAAGCCAGCCTGGCATCACCATGGCGGGGTAAGCACCTAAAGGCTGTAGCCTGACACCATCCAGACTTCATTACAGAAACCAATTGCCAGATTTTCAGATTTTTTCATTAAAAAAAATTAAAAACTAATTCCAGGATTCTGTGCAGGCGCTGTCTGGAGTGATCCCTGCCAGCCCCAAAATGGGATTTGTTCCGCAGCTCTCAGCTCAGGCTGGACACCCCATTCCAAGGGGCTGAGGAAGTGCTGGGAAAAGTACAACAAACCTGCTAAAACCCTTCATAAACCATCCCCAGAGGGAAAGTTAAAGGCTGAATATGGAGAGCTCAGCTGAGGATGAGCTGACGTGATGGCAGGACAGGTATTGAGGGATGGAAATGTTAAAGAAAGCAAAACAAATCACATTGAAATGAAGCTCAGACTGATCATCAAGAGGAAAAAAAAAAAGAAAAAGGCTGAAGATCTCTTGGAATAGGAGCCTTTGGAAGTGAGTTAGACAAACTCTGGGATTTCTCTTAATTGAGCCAAGGCCGCGAGATCATGTGGTGCAAGAGGCTTTTCCTTCTCCAATTGTCTGTTAGATCAAAACAAAAAAGGAAAAACAACCCAAGGTGCCAGCAGGATGCTTGTCCTCAGCCTTACAAACAATCCATTCTCCTCTGACCCTGCTGGAAATAAATCCAGGGAGAAAAGCCTTGGGCTCTGTCACCTCAACCACACACAGCGCAATAGTACAGCAGGCAACACGCGCAAGACTAAATTTTAAAATAAAAATTTAAACCAAAAATGGTTGCACAATGACCTTCGGTTCTGTAAGACACAACCTATCTGCTTTACAAGGTGACATAAAAGTGACATCAACTGTGGCCCCACCGGCTCCAGGGAACATCGGATCCTGGGGAAATGCAGTGAAGAGGGGTGGGAAGGGAGACAATACAAACACACCACCACCCCTGGCAGCTGCCTCACAGGTTTTGTGAGTGGTGCAGGGGTCTTGGGTGAAAAGTAAACTTGTCCTCAAGACGTTTCTGTCCCACACTTGTTTGCAAGCCCATGGAGCCTATCATGGGTCCATGTGAGCTTTTCAAGTGGCAAAACAGTCCCTGTTGGATGAACATCCTCGCTGTGGGAGAACCAGCCCAAGGTTCCTGCTCAAGGCCGCTCCTGTCTCAGGTGTCACCCCCAGCACCACCCTCTCCTCACACCTTTGAAGATGAAGGTGCTGGCAAGAGCCTCAATCAGTATCAGCTTTTATCACCTCAGAGCAGAACAAACTGCCTTTATCTCTGCCTTGATCTCTTCCCCATCCCAGCACTTCCCTGCCAGCACCACGGCCATGGAGCTCTCCCCGTCAGCCTTCCAACAACCCAAGCTGCTTAAGCAAAACACCATCCCAATCCCATTTTTTTATCCCCGTGGAGAGAAAAAAAACCCAATTCATCCGACCAGAAATCCACAATCCCATCGTGTTTATGGAATAAACGCCAGCTGGTGCCTTCCCTTTGACATTTAGCTAATAATTGTTGCAGCCAAACGAGCTGACAGCGCTAGCTCAGCAGCCCATGAATGCCTCTGGTGTTTGACTGAGCGCTAATGACAACACTTGCTGCTCCCCAGCTCCTCATCCATGTGGATACACACACACACACACACACACACACACACACACAGAGGCTCTCCTTAACCCTTCAGCCCTCCCTAGCCTCGGCAATCACTGCTTGTGCTGCTTCAGTCGAGCCATTTGTGCCATCACGACAAACCCACCCCTGTGGGCAGCAGCCAGGAGGAGGAAGGAGGGGAGGAAAAAAGGAAGCAGGTACCTCGAGCAAGAGGGCTGGGATCTGCTCCTCATTAACTGCCTGCTGATTGCTGTGATACCTTTGTGATTGTCGAGCCAGCCATCAAAGCCTGGCCCCTCTCTCACAGCATCCCAGTCCTGCTTGTACCACAGCCTTTACTGACACCTTGAGGGTCCCATTGAGTCACCTTAACACCGTTTCACCCACTGGGGATGTTCTTCCCCTTTAACTTCCACCTGAGCTGGATCTCTCCTTTCCAAAAGACTCACTTTGGGCCCAAGTTCCAGCTGCTTCACGCAAAATAGGTCAAGAAACTTCCCCAGAACTCCTCCCTTTATTACTCTGCACATGAAGGGGGGTTTAGGTTGGATCTCAGGGAAAGGTTCTTCTCCCAGAGGGTGCCGGGCTCCCCAGGGAATGGGCACGGCCCCGGGACTGCCAGAGCTCCAGGAGCGTTTGGACAGCGCTGCCAGGGATGCCCAGGGTGGCATTGTTGGGGTGTCTGTGCAGGGCCAGGAGTTGGACTGGATGATCCCTGTGGGACTCTTCCCACTCAGGACATTCTGTGATTCCATGATCCGCTGGGAGCTTACAGACCCCATCACCAACCCCTTCTCCTTCTCCCTCAGCGTGCCCCTGTGCTTTTTGAAGCTGCAGACCCACACCAAGTCCTCTTACACACAGGCATCACTTTTCCTCGTCTTCCAGTCCCCTGGAGTGGCCAGGACCCATTGGCTCAGGAATTGTCACCTCAGCCTCCCCAAGGTGCTCAGCACTGGCTGTACCAACACCCAGTCGTTGTGCACGCCAAGAGCTGCCTGTACCAGCCTCTTGCTGAAGAGAAATGGGTTTAAGAAGTCATTTATGGCAGCACAGGCAAGAACAGCATTAGCTGTGCTCAGCACCAAGGAACAGGGAGCTTGCAGAGAGCCCCTTCCCAGATGGATCCATGTGGACAGACACCGCCCAGTGGCACAGAACCTCTGGGGACACCCTGCTGAGGTCTGGAGTGACCTTAACAGCTCGCCACCACTCCCCTGGCCATGGTCTGAGAGTGCTTCCCAGGCTCATTGTGGCCCCTCTGGAGCTCTGGCACCATCCCCACGCCAGCACTGGGCGCTGCCGGGCTGAGCCGCACACCCCAAAGCCGCTGCCACGACCCCTGCCCCGCACACGCCGCTTGCCTGGCCCCACTGCCCACGGCCTTGGGCTGCTCCACGCCAGGGTCACTGAGGCAAACAGTTCCCTGGGGAGGTGGCACCGTGTGCAGGGGCCAGGAGCCTCCGTGGACCACCCGCTCCTGCTTCCTCTGCTGGGGACAGCAGGGGGACACGGCAGCGGCACAGGGAGCCTGGACCACGGCAGGACAGTGCAGATCAGAGAATTTATGAATAAAGCCTCTCCCCTGGCACAGGCAGGAGCAGTCGAGGTGCCTGTGCTCACACCTCGAGACCCTCTGCACACACAGTGCTCTCAGCAGCAGCACAAAGAAGTTCCCCATCTCCACTTTGCAGGGCTGATTTTCTGAAATAAATACCTTTGTTTTATCTTTAAGGGGTGTTTCTAGCACGAGGATAGGGATAAAAAGCCCTCCTCCACCAAAAGCCTCCTTCACACATGATTTGCTTTGTCATGGCACTTAAATACCCAGGCAGCAGCCACGGACGGAGAATGAGAGCAGATCTGGGCAGGCACAGGGAAACTTCACAGCAATACCTGCACACCTTAAAAAAATAAACCCTTTTTTCCTGGTAGCAATGCCAGCCCAGGCCAATGCATGAAACACCAACAAATCCATCTCCATCCCCTGGCGAGCGCTGCCAGAGCTCGCTCCATTTTGGGTCAGCCCAGGCAGCTTCAAATTACATCGCATCTGATCTGCTGCAGGGGAACACCGGCTCGCCAGGACACAAAGCAGCAGCAAGGGGAAAAAAAAACCACATTCAGGTTGTCAAACCCGGGATAAGCGAGGCAGCAGGGAACCACGGAATGGTTGGGGTTGGAAAGGGCCTTAAGGATCACCTCGTTCCAACCCGCTGCCATGGGCAGGATGCTCCCCATTCTGAAGGTGATCCACGGCCTGTGAGGTGCCAGCAAGGGCGGCACGGAGCAGCCCCACATCCCGGGGTGTCCCCGCTGCCCAGCCAGACCCCGAGGCGTCAGTGACGGAGAACAAAGAGCGGGGATGCCGGCTCCCAGCGGCACTGCCGTGATGCTGTTCCCAGCGGATGGGAACCGGGAACGTGGCGGGTCCGGCTCCTCCTGGGCGCACGAGGGGCGGGGGGAGCCGCTCGGGCCCACGCGTGCCCTTCACCCGGGGCGACGCCGGGGCCGGCGATGCCAGCGCTGCCCTTGGGGACATCGAAGGCTCTCCAAGGGCCGGAGCCCGGACAGGAGCCAGCATCACCATCACCCTTGGGCGGCGGGGCCACCGGACGCCACGGGGTGACATCACCGCGCGGCCCCGGCCCGGAGTCACCGCCTGCCCGGGCCCAGCGCGGCGGTCACGGCGGGGCCCGGTGGGCAGGTACGGCGGCGGTGCCCGGCCCGGCGCTCACCTGCTCGGCGCCGTAGGCCGTGGCGAACTGCACGAACTCCTCCACGCGCACGAAGCCGTCGCCGTCCCGGTCCAGGGCA